>VZRV01004677.1:1324134-1380587 GCA_013398115.1 Falcunculus frontatus
TGCCCCGGAGGGTTTGGGTGTCCCGGGGCTGCCATGAGGGTTTGGGGGTCCCGGGGCTGCCCATGAGGGTTTGGGGGTGCCGGGGTTTCCCTGAGGGTTTGGGGGTCCCGGGGTTTCCCATGGGGGTTTGGGGGTGCCGGGGCTGCCCATGAGGGTTTGTGGCTCCCGGGGTTGCCCACAGGTTTGGAGGTCCCGGTTCTGCAGTGTCCCCCTCGCACGGAGCTCACCGGGAGCGGAGCCTCAGCATCCTCACAGGGAACAATTCCTTCCCAATATCCCATCTATCCCTGCCCTCTGGCAGTGGAAGCCATTCCCCCTTGTCCTGTCCCTCCATCCCTTGTCCCAAGTCCCTCTCCAGCTCTCTTGGAGCCCCGTTAGGTGCCGAAAGAGGCTCTAAGGTCCCCCTGGAGTCTCCTCATCCAGATTAACCCCACAGTTCTCCCAGCCCTTCCTCACAGCAGAGATGATCCAGCCCCTGACCATCTTCACAGCCTCCTCTGGCCCCACTCCAACAGGTCCCTGTCCACCCTGTGTTGAGGGCACCAGAGCTCCATCCTGCAGCAGGGCGAGGAGGACATTTAGCAAAATGTTATCTCTGGCTCCAGCTGCAATTTTAGGTGCTGTTTGAGCCTCTGAAAATCCCAGCATTAATGTAATGATGGAGGTTGTATCTCTGGCTTCTGTCAGTTCAAACAGGCAGCTGAGACAGGTCCCCAGAAAGCAAATCTATTAATGGTGTTAATTTGATGAACTTGCAGCAGATGCAAAAGCCATCACCTGATTAAATCACGTTTAAATGAGTGCTGTTATCTGTAGAAATACAAAATGGGGCTGCAGCCTCGGTGGAACACGTGTTTGCAAATCCTCCCTAGCCAAATGAGCTGGGGCAGTGCCAACCTGTGGCATCTCCAGGCTCCCAGAAACGATTCAGTGCAAGGTACAGCCAGATGTGCTTCTGCCACAGCTCCATCTACATCAGCACAGCTGCAACAGCAGCAAACTGAAACCTTAGCTTCTAGTCTCATTGGCAAAAAATAAATCCAAAAAATACCCCCAAGCTAAACCCTTCTCTTGTTTGCTATTTTTTTTTTTTTCAAGCAGAGGTGCACCAGAACTGTGTAATACATCCCAGGGTTAGGGACAAAAAATAATCATGGAACAGGTTACACAGAAAACAGTGATGCTCACCATGCTGTGAGCTGTGATTTTCCTTTTTTCAGCTCAGTAACAATTACTTCTCTTTCTTATCACTGTCTTTTTTCCCATGTTGAAAATTGGTGGTTTTTATAAGGTGTTTAGGAGGGTTTGTGGTCCAGAGGTACAACCACCCCTGCCCACTGTATTTATAAGCTTTGAAGGAGAATATGAAGAGGGGGGAAAAAAATGTAATAATCCTGGTGTGGGTTATGCCTGTGCAAAATAGAAGGGTGAAGGATCTGGGTGGAGACCACAGAGAGCAAAGAGAGGGTGGGTGTGATGCCTGCACATGCTCTGGGAAGTGGATGCTTCGTTCTGCTGTAGTCTAGATGCTCATAAATCTCCCATCCTGGTGAGACAAGATGTGCCTTGAAGCAAAATGCTGCTTAATACAAGATTGCTGCCACATAAATAAAATTAAAGTTGTCAGGACATACCCATATCATGATTTTGGAGATCTTTGTTCCCAGCTGAACTCACCCAGAGGCAAATTAAGAAACAGTGAGGTAAATAATGGTTTTCAGGGTATAGCTACAGCTCCCTTGCTCTCCCAGTCTCAGTCCCACCAGTCATCTCACACAATCCCAAAACTGGAACTTGGCTGAATGCAGACTTTTCTTTGTCTGTGTCACTATGGTCACTTCTATGCCTTTCTCAATTTTATTTAGCACACCATGAAGACCTTTTGGTATATAAACTGGTTTTCCCCCTCCTTTTCTTATGCAGTATGAGAGCTCTGTTGGGACATCAGTTGTGTACACAAGGACAGCTGACCCTTAGCGCTGTAACTTTGATCAGAGTCTACCTTTGGCAGCTCTCAGCCCTGCAGCTTTCCCTTTCCATCCACTCCCACCCCTCTGAGGGTCAGTGGCATCCTTGGGCATCGCTGTTTGAAAATGCTGAGCCCTGAAAAAGCTCAGCACTTCCCGGTTCTGTTTTTCTAACTTGTAGCCTCTCTTCTGAAGTGCAGGGCAAAAATGAAAGAAGAAGAAAAAAAGACTGATTCAGGTTTTGGCAGCTCTCCTCTCACAGAAGAATATTCCACTCTTGCACATGAAAGGGAATTTTTAGCCAACCAGAGTAAAGAGTCAAAATAACAAACACAAACAATTACCCCCAAAAAATTGCCACACTCAGTAGTTTTTTTGACTGCTGCTACTGGCTCAGTGAGAGGCTGGTTCATTGCCTAATCTCGAGCTCAGAAAAAGACAGATCATCTCTAAGTTTACAGTGCTATTGGCCCAACTACAGAGGATAGGATTTCCCTCAAGCCTTTGCCCGAGGCCTAATGATGACTCCAAAAACAACAAGTCGCCTTGAGGTTGGAAATTTTGCTTCAGAGAGATTTTGTTCGTGTTCCGTAAAGGATACACAAATATTCGTCTGAGTGGATGGAAAATGCTTGAAAGCGGCATAACGTAGTGAATGAGACCAATCCCAAGATGGAAATAATTTCCGTAATTCCTTGCAGCACTGCTGTCACTTCCAGCCATCTGTTAGCTGGGAAGCTGCTGATAATCCACGGAGCAGCTTGGGCGATGAAACCTCCTGAAAGCGGAGATCACAAAGAGTTCACTTATTTCTCTACAGTAGAAAAGGAAGTGGGTGGGGAAAAGGAATGAAAGGATGAAACACTCAGCTCGTACCCTCCTGGCTTCAGGATAAAAGATTTGCTCTAAAAAAAACCCCTGGTAATTTCATACTTCCTTACTGAGAAATGGTGTCCAAGATGTGGAGTGAACAGCAGTCAGAGGCAGGGTTCCGTGTGCCCAATTCTCTTCATTGTGTGGTAGATTGTAATTTTAATCCCACAGGTCTTCCCTAGGCCTGGGGATTTTCCAAGCAGCCTGGTCAGGATGTTGAGAACAGCTTTTACCAGTGGCTGATTGCACACTGCAAGAAAAGCAACAGAGATGGGTTTCCCATTCTTTCAGGGAATGACTTGCACCAAAATTCTGCCCCTAAGGTTCTCATTCTCAGGGATATCTGTAGCAGTGTTGCCTTTCGTCCTTCATGTTTTGGAGTTTCATATTGTTTGCTATCTCTTTGCAGACTAAGAGGGGCATGAGCTTCTCCTCTATGGTCTTTGCTGTCAGATCCATCTCTGTGGCACTTCGGGTATGCAAAAGAGGACAGGTTTAGGTTGTGTGTAGTGCAGATGTATAAAAAATGTCTAACCCTAGTATTCAAACCGTGGAAAAATTATGGAATCATAAATAGGGAACAGGAACTAAGAAAAATTTATGTTCAGCTTTTCCTCTGGACTGCAGCTTGAAAAAGAACCTGAAAGGTTTCAATTTACCTCCAAGTCAGTGTATTTTTTGGTAACTCTGGGAGAGTTTCAGTGCTGCAATTGTCAGCATCACTTGTTCACATAGTTCAAGTTCCTACCTTGTCTTAGTCATGACATGGAAAAACACTTGAAATCTATCTAATCAAGTGGTTCACCAGCTGAGATAGGCCTGATGAAAACCACATTTGTTAATGCTGATACAGCTTGAGCTCAGCTCCTGCCAGCTGAAGTGCAGCCTGGCACGTCACCCTGTCCAAGACCCCCTGACCACCACAAATTCCCCTGGGCTGAGGGATCTGGCCAGGCAGCACCTGGGATTCCTTGGGGGAAATGTGCACTGAGGGGCTGCCATGCTCCAGTAAGGGGACAAACTGACAGATTCTGCTTGAAATTTGTATGGCAAACAAAACAAAAAGCCCTCATGCCAGTACATCCCACTGACAGCAGTTTTGGTGCTTGCCCAAGACATGGGGCAGTGGATAATCCCCATTCCCAGCCCTGACCCTACAGCACTGCTTTTCTCAGCCAGCCTTTCCTGCTGGTTTGCAGAGTTTTGTGCAAAGTGAAACAAGAGCCCAGGAGTAACATGGGGGTGCAGGCAGGCACTGGGCTGAATTTTGGGCACATGACCTCTGGAAAGGCTGGAGCAATAGGAAAGAGTGGCAGGAACAAGGGTAAGGGCACCCATTGCCCAGGCTGCAGCGTTCAGCATGCTGGGCACTGCTTCCTGTAGGAAATGTCCTGGTTTTGGGTGATTCACATGGGCACAAGGCAGGAAAAGCAGCGGGGGAAGGGACAAGTGCTGGCCCTTTTCTGCAGTTCCGTATCACAAAGCACGTTCAGGAGCTCAGGGCGTTATCTGCTCTGTAATGCCAGCTTTCCAAGCAATTTCAACCAGTTTTCTCATGCACAGGGATCCCCCCCAAGTTTTGATCAAAGCGACATCAGCTGCCTTCTCTGACAAACAGAGCCACCCCAGCATTTCAGCATTTCTCGCTGACAGGAAGGTCGCCAAGCGCGTTGCATTTGAGGAACCAGCAGCTGCGACCTTTCCCTGTTGGGATTCTCACTCCAAGCCCCAAATCCCTACGCGTTATTCAGCCGAGAGCCAGGAGAGGGTGCTGCTAAATTTGGCAATCGTCCCGTTCCTCCCGCCAGGAGCCACACGCCGCCTTCCCCTGCTTCTTCCCCCGCCCCATCCCAAGCCCCTCGGAACGGGGCGCTTTTAAACTCCTGGCTGCGATGGATTTGCACACTGATCAGTCAGGGTATAATAGCTCTGATGAGAAGCATCTTTCACTTAATTACAGCCAAGCTGCCGAAGTGGAGCGCTCAGAATTGCGGCTGCAGCTGCTGAGCACTTGTATGGCAGCACAGCAAAGTCACACAGCTCCTGGGGATAAAGGATGCCCCACAGCTCGCTTTGAACCGTGCCTTTGCCAAAAGCCCTGGGACATGAGCTGTGCTGGATACAAAACAAGAGGAACTGCCTCTGGCACAGGGGGAGGATCACTGTCGTGTAAACAGTGCTTCTGGTTTGTCCCGAGCAGACATTTGGCAAAGCTGGGTGACTTCGTAAGGCTTGCTGCCCTGTTGTTGGATGAAAAGAGTTATAAACAATTTATAAAAGGGAGAATATACCACTTTTCAGCTTTGAAGCAGTCACAGAATGATATGGGACCTCTCTGCATCACAGACCTAATTCGTTTTTAACCCAGATGCAGATGCTACCCACTTAAAATGTCTGAATCTTCAGTAAAAAAATCAACGCATTCCCAACTGTTGTCCAAACACAAACATTAAAATATTTTTCTCTCCCTCCCTCTGATTTTTCAAACCCTCCTTCTCCACACCAATGGCCTGGCAATTGCAGTGAAAGAAATGCAACAAGAACAAAAGAAATGGGAGATGGAGCGGGTACAAGAGACATCTTCCCCCATTCAAGTGACTTCCTGCAGTTTGTTCAGGCCACAGCCCAGGCAGAATGAGCTCCACTGTGCCATCCCTTCTTCCAGGGAAAAATCCAACATCCTAGGACAGATGGAAACTGTGTTAGCAAGGACCAAGAGCAGAAAATGGGACAACCATGGGACATGAAGTGAACTCGAACTGTGAACTGTGTCCAGAACACGAGAGAGCTGTCAGCACACAGATTTGGTGTATTTGTAGAATATTTTTATTTTTTAGCTGAGAAACACAAAATAGGGTAGAGTTTAAGGCATGCAATAGGGCATGAAACTTCTCTTGCTTGTTTTGAGCGCTCATACCTTCGGTGTAAGTTCTATGAAGAGGAGTAGATCCTATCTTTAATCTCTACATAAAGCAACTTTGGAGCACCCACGTACAGCCTGAGGTTGGATGCAATGTTTACAGCTGTTCCTGGAATGCAGGATTTACTCCTAAGGAAACAGTTCTTTTTCTGTCTATGTGATTTGTTCCGTGCCACGTGGAGCAAGTGTCACCTCTTTCCAGAAGTTTGTAATAATACCAACTTTCCCCACGTATACACAAATTGCAATTACAGGCATCTGCTTGCACGGTGTTAATCTGATTGCCCTTTTACTGAAAAATACAGATAATCTAATGAATAGGAAAAACATCTTTGCTTTCTGCACATTGCAAGTCTACTTGTTGGCGTTCTAAAAAAAAAAAAAAAAAAACCAAACCAACCCAGACACCACAAAGACAATGGTGCAATCAACTTTTTACCTCTGAGGTAAAGGAGCAAGTCAAAGATTAAGGATTTTGTGGATTAAGATACTTTAGATTAGAAACATAATAGGTATTGAAATAAACATCATAGGCATAGAGATGCAGCTAAAAAATACATTTCCTTTTGAGTAACTTTTGTCTCATGGTCATGTAAAGCACCTTTGTGTCTACTCATGCGGGGCATTTGCTCTTAGCAAGCAAAGACAGTACCTGATAGGGAACATATTGCCAAGGAAAGTGTTGTTCATAAGCAGCTACAAACTTATTTTCTCTCTTTAACGCCCTGCCTTTGTTCATACGGCGCCTGGTTTTATCTTCCGTTATTACCATTTTAAAACACGATAGTCAAAGACTCTTTTCTCCCTTGCTAATGCATTTTTAAAATCAATATGATTAAAAATTAGTCTACTGTGCATCCATGTGATGAATGTGGTAAGAGCTTGTTCTGCATTTTTCCCATGAATGTCCCCATGCTGAATTTTTTAATATCACTAAGGCTAATGCAGCAAACACTGGGAAAAAACAAATCCCAAGTCCTAAACTGGTTAAGCTGCCCACTCCCAAGGGCTTCAGTGCTATCAGAAGTTCTGTCCTCTGCTGTGGCAGGCATTAAGAGTTTGTTATTACAGTGGATTTTCAAAAGAGGTAATCCTGAGATTACAAACAGTTGGCAGGTCCAGAACTGGATGGTCCCATTTCCTAGGCCACATCAGAAAAAAAAAAAATTCATGCACATGTTTAGTTCATTCTTATTCAGTAAAACATTGAAATACAGCTTAAGCATGAGGTCAAATACCACTGAAAGTGCCTGAAGTAATGCGACTTCACCACTAAATCTTTCGAGAGCATAAAAAGAACATTAACTCAGTGCATAAGAATTACACCTTACAACATGCATATGGAGGCACTGACCTCTTCTTTGATTTCCTAAAAATGAACAGGGCATGTAGGTCTAGGGGAAGAATCAGAACTTCCATCCCCACTTTTACATCTAACTAGGGAAAAGCCCATGGAAAGAATTTTCTTTACACAATACCTGCAAGAGTGGCTCAGAGTTAAAAGAAATAATCAAGTCTACCAAGTGAGTTTGCATTCTCAAAAACGACAAACTAGAGTTAGACTTTAAACATTGATAGTGACAGCAATGTATGAAACATATCTGGCCTTTCTGACAAAAAAATAAGTACAAAATGTTCAAAAGCTAACTGTGCATTTAGATTAGCCAGCATATAAACAAAAGTTCAAGACAAGCAGTGCAAAAAATGAAAGAGTAAATAATGAGAGAGTGGGAAACAGCCAGACTACAGCTGCAAAGCTTGTAAATAAAGCAAGTAGCTAATACACTTTCCCAGCTTAAACTGCAATTTAGTAACACTGCAGTGAATTAATCAAAAAATATAATGAACACATGAAAAACTGTATGCTAAAATGTGCTTTGCAGTGCTGACACATTCCCAGGACAACATGGAATGCTCATTGGGAGCTTCTTCCTCTATCAGCCTTTGATTGCACAGGGCAGAAATATATTCCCCTTGCTCTCAAGCTTGATGTGAGAGTGGCTGAACCCCAAACCCAACTCCCTGTTCCACTGCAGCTCTCCAAAATCACGATCAGGAAACCCTGAAATACTTGTGTGGGGCAAACAAAACTCGGCAGGGTGATTTGAGCAGAAAAAATTGAGTAAAATAAAACCAGATTTGGTTTGCTGGTCCTTTGCCAAAGTGCTGCTGCTGCACAGAGCAGGATTGTTCAGGAGACCTGGGAGAGACCAGATGCTTCCTGAGAGCAGCATCTGATGTCCCACTGATATGAGGGACATGCCCCAGCCAACTTCTGCTGAGATCAGTGTGCCCTGAGAGGGATATTTACTGTCACATTTCCTAATGGCAGTTAGGAGTTCTTCAGAGATTCTGTCTCTTTTAGAGCGTTTGTTCCCAAGGGAACAGAGGTTAGCCCATCCTCTGAAGAAGGTGATTGTCTACTGCAAAAAAACCAAAAAAAAAGGTGGGGAAATCTAGGAGATACAAAAATGAAAATCCTAGGGAAGTGTTTTGATTCAGGAATAAAGACAAAGCAAAACAGAAATCACCCTGAAAGAACAAAGTCACACAGGAAGGGATTGGATTCTACTGAGCTTAACCCTGAAAGATGCTGTCCCTTTATGATTAAATTTGCTATGAATGACTCACCCACAAACTAATGTGAAATGTGCTCCTCAACAGCTTCTCCCAGCAGTTCAGGATGTAAAAGCTAGTCCCAAATAAAAATTACAAGGCAAAAATAAAAACCCAACCACGCAGACCCCCATTTCTCATCACCAAGATACCTCACAAAAGACAATACAAGAACTGAAAGCATTTTAACTTGTGAAATATGAAAGGCAACTCATGCTATGGAGGAATACCTCAGCATTTTAGCTGGGAAACAGTCCTTCCATGGGTGCTTGGTTAATAGCTATCATGCAAAAACAATTAGTCATTCAAGAAATTAAGAAGGTAAGTATCTCCTAAAAAGGTTTTGAGCTTTCCAAGCCCTAAATGCAACTGCTATAAACCTAGACTGTTCCTGAGTGTAATTTCCTTATTGTATTGCCTCTCCTGAAGAGATCCATTGTGTCTCATGTGTTGTAAATTCTTGATGCTCTTTTAGCTGAAGTCTGAGCCTCTGGTGAGGTCTCCTCTTGCTCCTCGCTCTTCTTATGGTTTAAGAAGATGTCTGACTTCAGGAAGCGGCTGTAGCTGTCATATTTCATGAGATTGAATATCTGGGAAGAGGGGGAAAATGAACACAAAACAAATTACCTAAGTAAAATGAGATTTTAAATTCGAAGGACACATTAATTCCAATGTACTTTCATTCTGTTTGTACTAGAGCACTACTACAGAACAGGACATTGAAATAAAATACACTTCCAACTCTCCAAGGGGCTGCACGTAGAAAACAATGCTGTAGGTTCCATGGTCACTGCTTGGCAATAACGTCCACACTGGTTTAAAAATCAGGTTATAGTTTTCACAATAGCCAACTTTGCACACCTAATACTGAAGGTGAAAGGCCCCAGGCCATGGTCGCTGAGTGGGATGATCAGATCCTCCTGGGAGGGTGTTTGTCCCTCTGAACATCCTTCTGAATGTCTGGAAGGCATTCAGAGGGACAAAGCAGAGCTTTGAAGAAAGAAAGGTACCTTTTATGCACCTTTCTGACTGCAGGGACTCATGAACTCATGCAGAGCACTGAATAACTAAGGAAAGCCTCTAAATAATTTACACAAATACTGAAACAACTGGTTTAGCCAATGTTTCTTAAACCTGTGCCAATCTTCCCATTCTTTTTAGACCAAATGCCAAGACTGGTTTCAGGCCAGTTGCAGGAACCTGCCACAAAGAGCTGACCTGGTACAGATGTATTTTGCCAGTTAAAACGTGGGTTTAAATTGCTGGTGGATTAAATTTGTGTAATTACACTTTTCACTAGGCCAAGAGCTTCTCACAGCCAGCATGGAAACATGAAGTCAGCCCCAAGTATAGCTTTTCTCTCCCAGGGCTTGAGTTCAGGCTCATCCCTCAGCATAACTGCTGCTCTTCTATTTATACCCACTGCAGACAAAAAAAAAAGGCTACAACTCTTTTGGAGTTTTCTGAAAACGAAGGGGTTGGGAGAGGAGCCTGGAATCTGTTCAGGTGTCAAGGTCAGGACTATATTTTGCTTGGTCTTGGAACAGAGGGGAAGGGAAAAAAAGTAAACTTTGAAACTATAATTGAGGCAAAACCACAGCCAGCATCACCCTCAGCCTATTATTTCACTGGTGGAGCCTCTCTGAGTCATGTTTGAGGACTGATCATTTTTTATGGTACTCAGAGTAACTGAATTTCCAAGACAAATTTCTGGATTCTGACCTGCAGATGTGGCTACTCCATGTGTGGATAGCTCATCTTTACCTTTACAGGCCTCACTTCTAACTGATACTTCAACCAGGTAATAATAACTGTTTGCTAGGAGGAAAAAACCAATCTCAAACTGCTTTTTCATTTCACATCCTCGAGGAACCTGGACAGATACAGGCAAACACCCAAAACTTGACTGTTCTTGTCTGTGCATTTGCTGAAGTAG
Organism: Falcunculus frontatus; assembly: GCA_013398115.1. Taxonomy (NCBI): domain Eukaryota; kingdom Metazoa; phylum Chordata; class Aves; order Passeriformes; genus Falcunculus; species Falcunculus frontatus. The sequence continues at coordinate 1,334,447 of VZRV01004677.1, forward strand.
GTCCCTTACAAGGAAATTACATGGTGGATTTTACTAATCACTATTGGTTTACATATTTAAATATTTAAATTCATGTCTAAAACTGTGGAAATATTAGTTTTTAAGCTACATACTGGAATAGGAAAAAAAATTCCAAAACACCCACTCTGTGTAGACCCTGATCTTCAGGGTCTTAACTCTTCCTGAGTCAAGCAAAGTCAAATTATACCTCCTGGCACTGGCTAACTACAATGTAATTAAATTTATCCGACCAGCTCGGGGGAAAAAAGTTGCAAGGAAGATGTTTCCTGTTAAAACGTCACATCTGTGTTAAGAACTTAGACTCCTCTTGTTCCTGGTATCACTTGAAGCATCTCCCAGAGAGAAAGAGCATTGAAGATCAAGATCTTCTGCAGTCTGGTCAGCCAAATACAGAGAGCAGGGTTCATAATCACACGCCAAAGCAGAGCCCTCTTTTCCCCCTCCCTCCCTCCCTCCTCTCACTGCCTTTGTGGAGCAGGAACATTTACCCCACAAGTATTTTGAAGCACGTGGATTTCTCTGAACCACTCTAACACCACTTCATTCAGCACAAACAAATGGCTTGGGGGCAGTTAATGCCACCCCATGGCCCCACACCCCCCACCAGTATTCCCAGTTAAATCAGGAGCTCTCTGGAGACCTGCAGTTCTCGTTACCAGCACTGCTGTAGACCAGATTGTGGCTTTCCAGCTCTGCCTTTTTCTACTCCAGACCCACAGTGCCAGCAGTGGTTAACACTGCTCTTCAGAGAACAAATTACACCACTCTTCATAACTTTATAAGGATTGAAAACTAGAGAAGACCATAACTCTTCTGAGCCATTATCTAACAGCAATAAACAGTAGCTTCAAGCACTGGAATCTTGCAATGACCCACAAATGCTCTGCATTTGTTTTTAAAAGCTCACAGGATTTCTTCCCACACTAGTGGGATTCCTCTGCCTCTAGTCCAGTATGTTTCCAGTTCAGGTATTACCAATCCTTGGCTCTCCACGTGCATATCATTTGTAAAACAGCAAATATTTTAACTCCAGTATTCTCTCCAGCTTCACTCTTACAGTCACTCACCCCGAACTGCAGTGCTTAGATCTACCAGAACATTTCTCTCCCTTCCCCCAAGCCAGAAGTTTTTCCATGAAAAACTCTGTTTCTTCACATGGAAATTTGATTTCAGGTATTTCCACTGCTCATATGTTGGAATCTGCCTGAAAAACAGCAGAGCCTTTGCCCCTCAGACCCCTCCAACTGACCCAGCCAGTGCCCAACCAATGTATTCAATGCCTGACTGAAATGGGCTGAAAACACTGCTTAAATCACTGTGCTGTTTCTCCACAAAAGGAAAGAGCCAAATGGAAAACACAGGTAGTCCTGAGGATGGTACAGGAATTAAAAATAGTACTGCAAGTGCTGGAAAGCTGCAGATAAGAATGACTCACTTCATAACTTATGCTTTGAAATCAGCTGAATATCAAGAAAATTTACCACCCAAAGACATGCCTGCAAAATTTCTAATTTCTACCAGACCTCCCAAGTTCTTTAGGGAAAGGCAAAGCAGAAACCAGCTCCTCTAAGTCTTGCATGTTACAGAAGAGGAGGGTTTTCAGAAAATTGTGTTATATTCATATCAATATAAATACCAAAGCAAAGCAAAACGAAGAAATTTGAGCTCCCAAGGAAACCAGTGGCAACTACAGAAACAAACATCAGCAATGACTCAGAACAAGTGAATACACAGGAAAACGAAGGCACTGAGTTAGTCAGGGCGATTCTCAAGCCACCCACACAGGAATCCAGGAGAAAACTCCATCCAGTTTTCCAGGAAAGTCCTGAGTTGGAATTAGGATGATTGTATTGAGTCTCTTAATTAATTGGTCGTTGTGAGACAGGGCCAAGAACCTGGAACACCTCAGAGCAGCTGCATTAATATCCTCAACATGGAAGCAACCCAGCTCTGTGCTTACCTGTTCAATCCATGCCACGGCTAGAAAGCAGAGTTCACTAAAACCAGATAAAATTGTGTTTTTGAAGTAAAGAACTTTACCTGGTCCTGGAGCTTCTGAAACATGAGAGGGTGAGGTGTCTCCAGGATGGTCTCACTCAAACGGGACTGCCCTTCAACATTGACCTGGGACGAAGCTTTACTGGACAGGAAAGTCATGTAAATTTCTTTAGCTTTTTCCTGCATCTGCAAAAGGACATTTATTTTAAAGAATTATTTAAAATTACATTTATTTAAAGAATTATTTCCTGTGGAAATAGCCTCTGATTGGGTAACGTTTTGTTGGAGACTTCTCTAGGTCACTTCTTGAGGTTCACGGCCTAAACCCAAAATATATTCTGAATTTTTTAAAAAGTAACAAATACACGTAGATTAGCCTACTTGTGAATATCCATTTGTACTGGAAGAGAAACACCTCTACAGGCCAAAATCTACACTGATATTAGTGAAAGCTACCAGTATTCAGCAGGCTGTGATGTTTGAATCCCAGCAGCCAACATAAAACTGCTCAGCATCAACTACACCTTGTCTTCACTTTTGAGAAGATTGTTTTTCCTAAGAGATCATCAGTATGGGCAAGAAACCCAGAGGGAAAAAACCTGAGAACTTCATATACGGAAAAACTAAGTGAAGTTGGTGTATAACCCATGCCACTGTCAGATAACCTTATCACACCACATATTTTGTTTTAATCATTACCTCCGAGCAGCTCACCTACAACAGTGACTCCACGATTAAAGAGAACACCAGCAACTTGGCTAATTGGTAAAGATAAGACTCTCAATAGCCTCTGAGAGCTGATAAATAAGGGTGTGACCTGTATAAAGCTGCTTGTTGGTATTTGCCCTGATTTCAGAGCTCTTCCCTTGTCCGACCAGTAACAGCAGTAACATCTCGACCCCACCAGCATCTTTAAGCTTCAAAGCAGTGAGGGGCCACAATCCCCTGAAATTCAATGAAAGCCCCCCTTTAACCAGACAGTTGGATAAGAGGAAGCCAGAGAAGGAGAAGAAACACAAGCCAGGCAAGATCCAAGCCCCCCTGCTGCAACCTGAATTCTGAACTCTGAAAGCAACCCAGCAGCAGCTGCTCTGGGCCATCCTGAGCCCTGGGTCCCTCTAATGAGCAACCACAGCTCCAAACCAGCACCAGCTAAAGGGCTGTGCCTTTGATGGGAATGGGGCTTGAGGAAGGAAGCATTTAAACCCTGCCCATGAAGGAATCTCAGAATTACTTCCATGTTTTACAGCTGAGGTACATTTACACTTGGGGATAATTAGAAGAAAAGCTGCATGTGTTTGAGCATTCAGGGGGCCTAAAGAGTTGACTCTCTCACTGCTGAAGGGGACACCCATTCTCTAATATTCCTTTTTAAAACTCATTATTCATCTGGTTGGTAGGACATTACGTGTCAGGTGCATTAGGTCACAATGAACTGTTTTTAACAATTTCCAATTTGTTTCACAGCTCAGGGAGGACTGGGTCAGCTCCTTCTGTTCTAAATGAGCAATTAATCCAAGGAATCAGAGGTGTGACTGCTACAAGTGGCAAAGTTAATGTCCTAATGCAGGCACAGTGAAGGGACCTTCAGCCATTATTGCATGAGCAATTGTATTGCCAGTCCCACCTAAAAGACTTTTGAACCTGCTGTCCAATTTCAACCATACTTGAGAGAGAGGCAAAGGACTGAGAAAAAAAATTACCCTCCTGCCGAGTCAAGGGAAAATCAGCAAGAAAAAGAAAGGGAGAGGAAAAGCAGCACATGCACCAAGGGAAAAGCTGCAGTATGTGCTCAGAAGTTATCTGCTCTACTTGAACTGCCAGGGTGTCCTTTGCTGCTGGCTAATTAAGGCAGATGCAGCTCCCCACCAGCCCCAGCACAAGGTGCTGCTTGCCCAAGGACACAGGAGCAAGCTGGGCACTGCAGAGAAAGAGCAGAGGGAGGCTTGAGAGGAAACAGAAAACTGGAAGTAACTGTGAGGAAGTTTAAAGAGCATGGAGGGGAACAACAGGACTGTGTGGGAGGCTGGTGAAACAGGGAGGCTCTTTGGATTTTGTGAGGAAGAATAACAAAGAAAGGAAGTGAAAGAGCTGTGGTAGGGAGAGGAGGCCACTGGAGAGACACAGGGGACCTGGCTTTATAGCAGTGGGGAAATATGGAAATGCACAGCTGAACGTTACAGGTTCTGCTGCAAATAGAACTGTTCTGCCATGTCTATGCTTCAGTGGTACAGCAGCTGATTAACTACAGCTTATAATTTGCTTTAAAAAGAAAGAACAGTCAAAGCTGCCAGTGTGTTCATACACCCCCCAAGTGTCACTCAGGCAGAGCCAAGTTCAGGTGGAGGAGGCAGAGATTGTCCCTGTTCATTCTCTGCTCTGCATCTGCCTGAAACTAAAGCCTCAGCACGGGGGACTCTGCTCTGGAACTGAAGCAGCTCCTAAACCGGGATCTTGTTCACAGGTGGTCATTAAAGGATTTCTGGCAGTCCTCAGTTCCATCTGTGTGCTCGCCCCAGCGTCCGTGCCAGATTCCCATTTGGAGTACAAAGTTCTGTCTGCAGCAGCCCCCCTCGCTGTTTCAAGTGGATACAAGATTCTTTCCCACTTCCTTTGCTAAGGTCAAACTCAGCTCTCAAGCACGTGTGGTTCCCAAATGAGGTGAATGGGAGCCCCAGATGCTCATCAGACCAGGCTCTCAGCAGCTGTGCAGCATTACCCAGCCCTGCTAAACCCTTGCTACATTCCGCATGGGAAGCAACAGAAGAAACTCCTGAATGCACAGGACTTAGTTCTGGAATCATTCACTACAAAACTTCAACATGGATAGTTTGGTGGGGTTTAGCAATAGCTGAAAATACTCCCTGTTGCTGGAAGCATTTATTACAAACTGTAATTTATTTCTGAAGCTCAGTTTCAAGAGGAGAAACATTCAAACCCTGGGAAGCAGCACGACTGACATGTTGTTTATTTCATTAACAGTCACAAATGCAACAACATATGACTAACGCCAACAAAATATTTAAAGTTAAATTTTATTCCCTTATCCCCATCACTCCCATTTCAATAATTAAATTCGTGCCCTAACAGAGGGCCACATGGGTGGCAGCAGAGCTCACTGCTACGAGTGGACTTGACACAATTGCTTTCTCAATCTTCACTAAACGTTAAATTTCTATTTTAAATTCAATTTTAAAGGATTATCCTTTTTGTTGTCGTTGTTTCTAAAGTACAGAGATGTGTCTTGAGCTGAGGGGAGAAGTTTGTACCTTCCTGCTGGAAGAAGATGGGCTGAACCCAGTCCATCAAAAACCTGCCTAGAGCAGCAATGCAGTCTGCCTGCTGTCTCGCTCTGCAGCTGCCAAAAATCTCCCCTGCTGCCTGAATCCTGCACCCTAATGGAACAGCAGCCTGTGCAAAACCAAGCACTGCCCCAGGCTGACACAGAAAGGATAACAATAAATATCCCTGGCACAATGGATGCTTAAGCCACTGCTCATGTGGTGACCTTCGGGCAAGTTTAAACTGACCAAGTTCAAAGCCCACGCCAGCACTCTCAAGTCAAGTAATGAAAAGTTTACCTCATCCTTTAAAAATAGGGGGGAAAAAATCCCATTCAGAGAATCATGGAATGGTTTGGGTTTGAAATGACTTTAAATGTCAGCTACTTCCAACCCCCTGCAGGGACAGGGGACATCTTCAACTGGATCAGATGGCTCAGAGCCTCATCCAGCCTGGCTTTGAATGTTTGGGATGGGACATTGACCACCTCTCTGGGAAAGCTGTTCCAGTGTGTCTCCATCCTCACAGTAAAGAATTTCTTCTTTATACCTAATCTAAACTTGCCCTCTGGCAGTGGGAAGCCATTCCCCCTTTTCCTGTCACTCCATCCCTTGTCCCAAGTCCCTCTCCAGCTCTCTTGGAGCCCCTTCAGGCACTGGAAGGTCTCCCTGGAGCCTTCTCTTCCCCAGGCTGAACACCCCAGCTCTCCCAGCCTGGCTCCAGAGCAGAGCTGCTTCAGCCCTTGGAGCATCTCCGTGGCCTCCTCTGGACTCGCTCCAATCTGGGTTAAATTGATATCAGCTTCATCTGACCAAGAGTCTCAGTGTCTATGAGCTAATCCATGTGGGAAACCAGTTTTAAGGAGAAGCAAATTACAAAACAAGTAAAAGACTGTTTTTAGAATACTGTACTCACAACAGAGAGATGCAAAGGGATTTCTGCAAGAGTCACTTTCAGAAGAAAAATCCACACTTCATGCTACCATAAACACTGGAAAGATTTCTATTTTTAGTGCTTTTCCTAGCTTTGTAAATTATCTAAACAAAGCCGCCCATAAGCAGTAGCTACAAAAACTTACTGTAAGTCTGTGTCATTCTAAAGCACATTTATTCAGCCAGTTATAATAATTTGGGCAGCACCAGACTCCAGGCTGACCATACTGTGGAGTGAATGGAACTGAAAAATTAATCTAAATAGAACCTAGTTAAGTCTCTGTCCATTCATCTGGCAACTCATTGAAGGATTCACCAAGCTCCTACCCCTGTACATCACTTCACCACTTTCTGTACTGGCATCCTAAATTAGCAATCCTAAATCAGCTAAAAATATGGAAATTATTTAGCAAGGGAAAATATGATTATTATCCCACTGAAAGCGTGGGACTTTACAGAGAAGTTGACTGACTGGTTGTGCTTCCTCAAGACTTTCTGCATTCGTGGACCTTAATGAGGGAGGGAAGCAGCTGAATACACAAAGCTGAAACTACTAAATGTTACAAAGTTCACAGTCAAACTGAACATTTCCCTCTTCTTGCAGAAAATAGTATTGTTGTATTTTTATGGATTTATCAATACCAAAAAAAATACAACTTATACCCAGCAAACTGTTTTGAGGGGAATGTTTTTTCAGTGCAAAACGCAGGATATTTACAGAAAGTAGACTCCCGTCCCAAAAATAAGAGGGAAATTTTTGTTGTTGTTGAAAATCTGCTGGGAAACTGTTTCAGCTGACAATATTTGACTGAGAGGAATCCTGCAGTGTGGACACAGCCCTCTTACACCTGCACTTCACAACACCTCCACTAGCCCAGCTCTCCCACCTGATTCCTATTCCTCGGCATTTCTGATGTTTTTCCAAGCACATATAATCCCCCTTGCAAGAGGTTTAGGGGCATTCTCCCACTCTCGCCTCTTCACGGTACTAAAATGTGCCGTGGAAACAAGAGGTGCACTAAGGTAAAAAACATAAAAGGGGGATTTCAAAAAAAGAAAAAGCTTTAGGAGTCTGACTCTCAAGGACAGTGACGCTCACTTGGAGTTTTGAAACTACTTAATTTCATGCTCACAGAATCTTTCTCTTGAAGAGCAGATAAATTCAAAATTTCTCCAGAAAACAACAAAATAAACATAAGAAAAACCAGCACAAAACATTTTTCAGAAACAAGCAGACTAAACACGGTACATAGCTTAGGCCTGACTCTATGGGCTTCAAAGTCTAAGTGTGAAAGTGGATCCTATGTTCCTGGTGGATCTAAATGTAAACCAAGATCCAAGCACTGGAAAAAGAAAACCTACTGGAGGTGGCTGGTAGAAAATTTTCCAATAAAATATTTTCTACTAGGAAGAGCTGTCAAGAAAACGAAAATGCTCTGCAGGTATATGTCAATTTGGATAAATATTTAAGCAAAAAAATTAAACAGACCCCTTTTGTTTTGTAACTTGTAATTTGATAAGGCAAAATGTTTCCTTTTGGTGCTGTAAAATATTTTTGTTTGTGCCATTTATTATTTTTATGTTCCACTAAGATATTACAGTGGTGTAAATTTCCACGTAATAGCTGCTGTGCTCTAGGAAAGTTCTGAATGAAATATCTTTATATTTGCAAACAAGATGATGCAACATCACTGAATTAACAAAACTTTTGCTACTCCCTAGAAACTACAAAAAGTTCTGTTTTCAAAACATGGGAAACTTGACAATTTCAGCACTTTGTTTGGATTTTAAATACAACCGGCTTTGTTTCCAAACAATTCCACCAGGATGATTTTAGTGCAGTTTCTTCAAATATATTTATTTGTGCTCACACAAAGCACGTTATACAACAGAGATGTTTTAGCTCCAGCTCTGCTAAGTAAACTTTGTTGACAAGTAGAATTTATTTAGGAAACATACCTGCTTTTTTCCCTGTGTTTTCTTAAATTCTTCACATGCCAACCAGAACAAAACGTTTTCTTCACTAAATTCTTTCTTTAAAAATTCCTAGGAAAGAGAAAAAAAAACCATACAAATGTTAGGATCAAATTTCTCAGTCGGTTTTCCCTCTTCCTACTACAGATATTAGAACTAGGAGCTGCCTACAATTAACTTTACCATGAGTTTACCCAACCCAGTGCAACAGAACCACTGCATTTGTGCATCTGCATGACTGATACTGATATTCTGCACTTTGAAAGCACATCCCAGGAGGATGATGGGCTGCATCTAATCTCAGACCATAGCAGTAACTAACAGGAATGATTTCCTCAGTCTCCCTTAAATAACTCGAGCACTTTTACTGCCACTGCTCAAAAGGAAATCCAAAAACACATGAATTCATTACCAGGTGAGTAAAATGAACTATTTTAATGAGAGTCACAGATCACTTGGGATTCTCATGTAGCACCTTTCTGACTTTTGTAACGAGTAAAATCTCTACAAATGAAGTGTTTCTAAACATGATCATCAGTGGCCATAAATCCACTTAAGCAAACTGAAGCAGAAGATGTAGCTGTGATCTCTATGCTGTTTAAACACAGCACATTCCTCCAAAAGTGAGGCACACTTCAAAAGGGGAAAAATGTACATTAAATTTATTTATGGAATATAATGACTGAAACTTTTATAGCTCTGAGATCATCAGTTTTCTCTTTCAAGTGTTAGAAAATAGAGACTAAGCAATGCCAGGAATTAATAGCACCAAGTTTACTTTTTTTTCAGAATTCAAAATCAGTGTTTTGTAATTCTTGTTTACCTCACTTTTCAAACCAGTCTGGCAGGAAACCATTTTATCCCAGTGCATTTTATCAGTATGGTATGGCAAAAGCACTTTCAAGTAGGCAGTTCCTGTTCTTACATCCTAAATGGCAAGAAGGCCTTGAAACACCAACTCACCACCCTCACCTAATTAAACTTCAAGCCATTTTGAGCTGCACCAGCCCACACTTTGTAGTAAACTGAAAGGGAATATTTTCAGTAGAGCTGCTAAACACAGAGCAAGAGCCACGGAGTCATCAGATTTCTCCTGGTAACTCATTGCTTAAGGACAACGTGCGAGAATCGAGAGCCCGGGGCTCTCAGTGATCAATAACTCTTGGCAGGAGGGATCAGTGGCTCAGGGACTGCAGTTTATCCAACAGGAACTTGTTCATCCTTGCAAGAGCAGATAGATCCCATTAGGAAGATGCAGCCAAAAGTCTTGCACGTGCCTTTGGAGCACAGGCTGCAGTGGCAGGGGGCAAAAGGCGCTACCTCAGCAGCTCAGCCAGCGGCACAGCTCCAGCTCTGCTCAGGGCACACATCTAGGGGGATGTGTGCCTCTGTTCACAGCACTGGCACAGCTGCACCCTTCGTGCTGAGGCTCATTCTGCTTCAAAACCTGATTTTGTTTTACGGAAATATCCATATTTAATATAGCGACCCTAAACCGTTTCACTCCCTCCGGGTCTTCGAGGAGGCTCTCCAGGGATGTGGCCCATTTCGAGGTTCCTTTCAAGGTTTGGTGGCTGCTGCTTGGGTGGCCCTCGCTGTCATTTATCTCTGGGGAAAAAAAGAAATTGAAAATAACAGCATCTCTTTTAGAAATTACAAATACCAGTCACATGGATGTCTTTCCCATTTCCCCCTGCACCCTTGATTTCAGCTACTCTCTTTAAAGGAAACACCATAAAACTGAAAATAAACACATGCATACAGACACTTGAATCCTGCTTTGCCTGGGAGAAGGCAAAAATTCCTTAGACCATATAATTCCTGAGCATGTAAGGAGCCACTGTCAGTGTTTTATAGCAGCTCAAGCACCTTCTGCCTGGGGAACACAATGACCACAGTCCATATTTTGTTCTGGCACTGTCAACAACACTGGGTGCTCTAAAGCAACTCCTGGTCAGTCACACACGTGAAATCTATTTTTAAGACAAGAATCATTGCTGGAGGTTGAGTAAAAGCAGAGAGAGAAAGAAAAATAATGGTTTGTTTAGCAGAAGAACCAGTCCAAGGTGTTAACCCAGTCTAATGGGAGGAAAGACACCCAGCAGAAGAGCCTCACTCCAGCTCAGTCAACCTGGTTTTGGGCAAGAGGGAGATTTCCCTGTTTGTTTCCAAGTCCACTGAAATTCTCCTTTTATAAGGTGTACTGGGCTGTGCCCACATCTGATCTGCCAGCCAGCCTTCTCAGAGACAGGAAAGGTGGAATACAATTTCTGTTTTCTCTATCCCAGGGACAGGTGCATTTCATTCGAGGCTGGTGATGGCAAAAACCCCCCATTTGCTGGCTACCCTTCAGAAAACCTATTGCTTGGAAAAACTCCAGGAATGGCACTGCTCATCTGAAAAACTCTAACACAGGCATAAAGTGCTCAGCCTCCTCTCCTCTCATACACAAAATACCCTGGGAAGACAGGAGGGAAGTCAGAAATACAAGAGCTGCACTTCAGGTCACTACGCACTGGAGAGATGCACAAAACTCTTACTGCAACCAGTAGAGCTTCTATTTATAACTCCTTCATTCCTCCCTACCATCTTACTGGAAATCTGGATCTGACTAACTTCTGCTTAAGCTCTGCTTTTAAAAACCCTTCTTTCACCATGAAACTAATCCTCACCTAAGTATCTCAAAAACAATCTATGCAGAAATATATATATATATATATATACACACACATATATATATACACAGATATAAATGCACACTAGCAGATGTCCTTTCCAGCTGGTAACTGGAAATAATGCTAAGGTTAAAGCCCTACAGAATACTGGCATGACAGCAAAGCCTCCTGAGCTTTGGTTGGTAGGACCTGTGGAGTCTGTTTGTTTTACCAACTGTTCTAAATGAATGAACATCTCTTCTGCCTTGATAGGAGAGGGGGTTTTGTATGAAAAACAGTCTGCTAGCTTAAAGGTCAGGAGCCAGACCCCAAGGATTGTCTCCAAACCACAGATGCAGCCTTCACATGTGACATGAGCAAGTTACCACCGCCTCAGTTCACCCCGCTTCATGCAAAAGGATGTGGTTCTTGATTAGCACTTGAAAAAATTTATTTTAGAAACCTGACTCAAAGTATTTGGGCACCCAAACTCAGCAAAATCTGTCAGATTTGAGTGGGAATGGCCAAGTATATTGCAGCAGAACACAAAAACCTCTGAGGAGCTTGAATGTGTTGCTATGATCCCACTCACCTTGGAGTGGGATGGCAGCTCTGGGGGTGAAGCTGCTCGTGGCCTGCAGAACCAGGCCATTCCCTTCCTGAACACAGGATTTAGCACACAACACAAGGGGGGAACACTTGATTTCCAGTGTTTCTTTTCCAGCTAAATCTGAAGTGGACATTACTGATTACTTTGAAAAGCATGTGTTTCAATGAGCCAATGCACACCCAGGCCCTTGAGAACCTAAAAAAAAATTCTGGTGAGCAAAGGCCGGAATAAATCCTTCCACAAACCCAGGATACATCAATCTGCTTCTCTTCTGCTGCTTTGACCGATCTCCCATTTCACTGCTGACCATTCTCTCTCCTCCCTGATCATCATTTTCCCCAGCTTCCTCTCACTTCCAGCCTACCCAGCACAGCCCAACTCTTTATGTTCTCCCCCCATCCCTCCTTGTCAGCCTCCAAACCCTGCTCTCTCCTATGACCCTGCTCCCCTTTTCCCTGCATTCTCCTCCTACAGCCTTAACAAAACAAAATTTGGTTTTGAAGGGACGACCTACACGACTTCTTCCTAGAGTCCATTCTGTTGAGCCTTGTACAGGACAGAGTTACAGAGTTTGTTTCCTCACTTAACCAGCTCCCCACAGCCCAAAAACCACTGTGGTACAGAGATGAGGGCTGTCTGTCCATTGCAACCCTTCCATTTACCCCCTGCCCCACTTATTCAAGCTGGGATGTCCCCAGGGCAGGGGCTGTGGGATGTCTCAAGTGCCCCCAAATGTGTGATCCCAGCTCAGCCCAGGCTGCAGCTCCCAGCACTGCCCACCCCAAAGCTGGGGACACCAGGCTGAGCACCATTAATCCCCATGTCCAGTGCTCCTCTGCAACCACCATGAAACACCAACATTCCCCTTCAGCACAAACATAAACAGGCTGCACATGACAGTAGGAGACACCCTGAAATTTTACGAGGGTATTAAACTGCTGGGTATTTTTATTATATCCCATTAAAAATGCCATCACCAACATTTATTTTAATACAAAAGTGACCTGACATTCCCCCAGTCAGGATTATAACTTCCCGCTCCACGTGCTGGTTTCACATAGCAGATTTGGTGTGTGATTTCCAGAATTTTTTGAGGAGTTTAAAAGACAGGAAAGAGGTTTTCCCCACAAATGACTCCAGAAGCTGATTCCCAAATCCATCTTTATCACTAAATTACCTTAAAAATGATACTTTCACTGAAGTGCAAATTAATGAGTCTGAAACAATTTATTTGAGGAGGCAATACAGCAGTAAGTGTAGTTACATGAATGATCCTCCTGACACCTATTTCTCTCTGATATTTATAGAAAGATAACTTTCTGCTGTTAAAATCATCTACTGACAAAGTTAGGTAATATACCCTTGGAAACAACAAGCTTGATACCATTGTTTAACAACAACCGAAATGTACATACATTTGCAGGATCATTTAAATGAGGCAGACATTTGCTGTTACTGAAAACTGGGAGATAATTTTGTGCATCAAATAGGGCATTACAAAATGGCAGTTCTCCCACCAATATTTCTGCAAGAGTAACACACAGAATGTGCATCAGATGAAAAATGGGCTAACTGCATTTCTTTCATGACGGTACATTTATTACATTATAACATGCTAATTAAATTTCAGAGCAGAGCTTGCTTTTACGTGGGTTAGGAGCCGAGAGGCAGAGAAAGGCAGCAAGGCATGCACAGCAGAGCACAGTTGTTAAGAGTTTCTGCTGAAGCAAACTTTCCACTGAGTTGGAAATCTGCTTCAGAAACACAGCCGCTCTCACGACGTGCAGAAAGCAGCCAGCTGCTCCTACCAACGCAGCAAACGATTAAGTGCTTCTTTTAACAGCACCACTCTTCAGAGCACTCCATGCTAAGCCAGCGAACAGGCAGTTGCATTATCTGGAGCATTATTTTAGAGGAAAATCTCGCAGAAGCTGCCTTCCCATCACACAATAGCACTGCAGCAGCAGGCTGCGGATAAAGGCTCTTTGTGCGCGGCAGAACGGTAAGTGCACTCTGATAACACTGCAATTATCAGCTGAAGGGTGCTATCAAAAATGCCAAATATTTGCATCCTCCAAACAGGAACTTGGACTGAAATCCCAGAAAGCGTCAATATCATCAATATATACAACTTTGCAGGTCAGAGCTCACAGTCCTTGCCCTCGTTTTTGACAAGTACGAAGAACAAAAACCTGTGGGAATCCATCAAACTGAGTGATTCAGACACAGCTAATTGAGTTAGACATGCTGATCACTCTGCCTTCCAGAAGCACTGCACACTACAACGCTTTCCCAAGCTGCTGCCACTCTCCAGCTGTTGATACCGTGGCCTTTGTGGCACCACATCGAGCAGCACAGACTCACACCCTTCGCAGAATCCTGCTGAACACATCCCTTCCCAAATGCCTGTTCTGCCCATCCCCATCCCACACACACCTGCACAGCCCCTGTCAAACAACAACTGCCCCACAAACACAGTGAGAAAAGCACCGTGCAAACAGCACATTCCTTATTCCACAGTTAAGCATTCATGTACAACAAGAAAAGCCGCTTCCATTTCTTTTTGAAGAACTTCTGACCACACCTCCCCTCACCCACCTGGATCATAAAGCTAGGAGCCATGAGCCTTTATTATTACTTTAAAAGCACTCTGAATACCTTGTCTTGTCCTACAGTCACCAGAATGCCTACCCAGCAAAAATCACCAGTCTGGAATTTATAAATCCAAGGTATGAAGCAGTGGGAAACTTCATAAGCAAGCAGCTGAAAAGGGAACATTCCCTTACTTTCCATGTATCCAAGCATCAGCGGATGAATCCTCACACAACAATTTTTTCCTAGTAGCAGCTGAATTTTAGACCTTTTTGCTACAGCAGAGCTGTCCTTCACACGTGTTGGTTGTTCAGAGCATGAGCCTCAACATCCTCTTTCGACTGTCTCTAGCAACAGATGGCTACTGGATTCCACTTTTAACTATAAGGAAGGAAACTAAAGAGACGTTCCTGTTTTGTAGCATCTCTGGAAATGTTCACCAGACATATATCCTTTATAACAACTCCTTCCCGCCCACCCCAAAAAACCCCAAACCAAAAAAAAACCCAGAAAACCCAAACAACTCGAGACAAAGATCTCATTCGGCTTTTCTTAGAAAGACTGCAACTTCTTCCTGCACATCATAAAACGCAATGTTATTTTCTAGGATTTGGAGATTGCAAGTGTTGTCCCAAATGTCTCAGCAGTGGCAGATATCAGACATCACCCCCTTGGAACCGACAGACTCGCAGCATCGGGGACACAAAACACACAACCACGTTACAGCGCCCTTCTACAGAGGGAACCGTGATGTCCTACATTATTACTCCTTGGAAATCTCCATTCCAGCTCAAAACGCTCCCTCCAAAAGCAAACTCCTCAAAGTCAACTTGGAGTTCGAACAACCACGCTCTGATGTCCTGGGCTATTGCCTCGCCCCCGGTTACAGCAGCAGTTCCGACTGAAACTTGGCTGCCGAGGCACGAGCCCGAGCAGGACCCAGTTCCCTCTTCCGCGCTCAGCGGGAAGCGCCGCGCTCCTTCCCCGGCGCGCCCACAGCCGCATCCCCCGCGGCCCCGCGGACTCGCTGCGGGGCGGTGGAGCCCCGAGCAGCCCCGGCCCCGGCCCCGAGCGCCGGCGGGGCCCAGGGACCGCCGTGAGCTCCGCGTTTCCCCCGGCGGGGNCACGGCCCGGTTGAACATCCCGGGCGCCGCTCGGCCCCGCTGCCGAGCCCGAGGGCGGCCGCGCTGCCCCGCCCCGCCCCGCCCCGCCGAGGGAGCAGCGCCAGCCCCGCACCTGCCCGGGGAGCGCAGATCCCACGGGACCCTGGGGCGCAGGGACCTCCCATGCAACGTGGCACTGGCGGGGCTTCACCCCCTCGCACCGTTCCCCTCCTCAGCCTGAGCCACGCCGCCCCCTCTTTCACAGCGCTGTTGTCTCCGAGAGCCCAGACCCTGCTCATCCATCCCTCCTCTAACTCTTCCCGGCTCAAGCCTCCTGCTCCTCAGTCTGCTCCCGTCACCGCGCTCTTGGACAGGGGCTATCAGCTATCCCCACCCGGCATCAGCCACCAGCCACCCTCCTGTCTTTGCTTTAGCCACCTTTGAGCAGGTGCAAGAAGCAAAAACACTTCCCCAAGACGGTCACCTTCATGAAATTGTGTCCTGTCTTACCAAAACAGACACGCCAAGCTTTTTGTGTTGGGGTGACTCCTTCGCTCTTCCAACATTTCGAAGGACAATTATTTCTGAACAGAAAAGCATAATTACAATTTTAACAGAAGTACTTTCACTTTCAGAAATAATGTTTTTACCAATATATTTGTTCACAAATCCAGCATGTGAGAAGTTTGTGCAATTCTGACAAAGCTGCAAGCCATCAGACAATTACCTCAGCAAAACAGTAGTGGGAGGCAATGGGAGTGCTTAAATCCCTCCGGAAATATCACCAATACACAAAAAGTCACAGAAACCACTGCTAGCAGACAAGTCAACAGTTGTTTTATTTCCACCTCGGCCAAATCCCATCCTGAACGCACAGTAACACATTGCTAAGAAGCTCCATTCGCAGAAGGAACTTGGATGGGTTCCCCATCTCACTGAAAATTATGGATATTTTCCACTTACATGCACAAGGCCAAGATCTCATTCCTGGGAATTGGTGACACCAGAAGACTCAACACAAGAATCAATTGCATCTGTGCTTCCAAAATAAACAACAGCACAATACCTTCCAACTGAAGGGATTTGGCCTGCACCTCCTGGACCTCTGCCTTCAGCACTGTGGCCAAAAACTGTTAGCTGGTAAAGATTTCTTGGCTTTTGGGGTGGATTAAGAAACATGAAAGTTTGCTGCTCTGCTGAGGGAACTGCTCAGCAGCTGCACGTGGCGTTTCCAGGCAGATGTGTGAGACAGGCACAACATTTGGGACACAACTGGAAATTTCGTGCAAGCATCAGGGGGTAACACCCCGGCAGCAGCAGGGCCCAGGTGGCACAGCTGGGAGAGGTAAAGCACGTGGAGAGCACATGTGAAAGGAGCAGGGGGCAGGGTGGGAGAAGACAGCTTGGACTTGCACTCCCAAAGCTTTTTTTAGTCATATCCACTAGTGCCAGGTATTACAGGCAGAACATTGACACTGAAGCAGTACAGACATCACCAGATTTTATTTTTCTTTCAGAATCAGGTCACAAAGCCCAAAGTTTCTATTTTAAGTCTCAGGAACTCATACTCCTAGGACAACTACATCATCTTCGAGACAGTGTACTGACAATGAGTTACTGGATTAGTTTTAAGGCTTAATGTCAAGGATTTGGGGATGAGGAAGTACATAAGAACTGTGAGAATGTCTGGAGGTCAGATTGTGCTCGTGGTGCCTGTGCTGGCATCTCCAATAAACCCCACAGAACCCAGCTCCTTGGACATTCATATAACGGGAAACCTGACCTACAGATCTGCCACAAATTGACCTCTAGAAGCCAAGATATTTTCGGTTCCTTTTCCCCCCTTGATACAAATGTTTCCAGGATTCGTTTCTGGCCCTTTTCCTTGAAAATGCTCCTGCAGAGGCAGAATCCCAGGTGGGCACACCAGTGCCTGCCCTGTGAGTGTCGTGTTCCCAACGCTGCTCTGTGTGTTCTGCTCTCATGTTCAAGACCCAGTGCTCCATCAGACAAAACAACTTCAGGAAATTTTCCTTCCTGGTGAATTCAGTGGAGAGTTTCAGGCACGATTCATTTGCTGGTGGTTTTTTTCATTTTTTCCACAAATAAGCTGCAATACCCACATATAGCAAATATACAGCAAATTATGACTTAATTCAAACTGCGCCAGTGTCCATCTGCCATATCTCAACATTTTTACATTGATTTATAGACCTTGGATCACTTTTCTACCGGCTTGTCCTTAATTTCACATGGCAAAATTTCCCCTAAAAATGAACCCACATATGTTTCATAACCTCTGGCTACAGGCCAGGCAATGTAGAGAGGATGATGTACTCTTGAGTACTTACCATGTCACTGCACTCACACCTAAAGAACTGGGTACTATTAAAAACTATGTTCAAATAGTCAAGTGCCCTTAAAAGTGACCATGAAATCTTTCATGAGCCTCCCATCTCCTGCTCCATTCTGCACATGCATAACTTGTCAGCACACGGCGTGGCAGCAAGCCTTGGGCTGCTCATCATCCCAAACGAGGGCAGCTTTGACAATTTGGATAAAGTTCAGCAAATTTCCCACTGGCAGGAACAGGTGTGAGTGTGTGTAGGGGGAAAGAGAATGTGCAAGACACCCAAAAAGGCAGACGCACGCTTGATAATGTGATTTCAGACAAAGATTCTATTTTAAAATTTGACTTGTATTCTGAAGAGTAATTTTACTTAAATTTAAATAGCTGGATTTGAAAAGAAATGGAAGGAATTGTGCTTAGCTGTTGCCATTGCAAAAATCTACTCTGGAACATGCTGAGCTATGAATAACACCACAGAAAATTCGTAAAATGCACAGCTCGTTTCAACGCCAAATTGCAATTAAAAGACTCAAAATTAATTAACAGACTATGAGAACCCCAGCTCATGATTTAAACCTGATTTCATGTACACCAACATAATGCAACTGGTTTCAGTAGAGGTGGAAGTTATTTACATGATTATTAAGAACTTAAAATGAGAAATGTTAACAATGAGAGGCCTTCAAAGTAAGAAACCCTCGTTTCTCTGCAAAAAACGCCAGCCCTTTAAAATCTGATTTTAGACTTTAAAAAGTTATTAATAGCAGAAAATAAGACTGGATACTGCACTGCAAACTAAATTCTGGCCAGAAAATGAGGCCTTTTCATCAAGAATTTCTGCACAAAAATCATAGACTGTTCAGAGTATCATAGGTTCAACAAAAGCAGGTTTCAAACTTCATCAATGTTCTTCTTAAACACCTTGATGTTCACGATTGGCTGGCAAACACGGCTTCAAAGCTTTTCCTTCCAAATCAGCCAGTGCTGAAATGCAGAGAGTATCACGAACCTGCAGGGACTCAGATTCATGGGGTTTTTACCTAAATGCTTTAGCACAGATATTTTCATTTTAACCACAAAGCAATGAGTGACTGGCTGCTAGAACACACCACAGTGCAGTTAACCTTGTTCCTTTCACAGAAAGCAATGGGACTGGATGCTGTTAAGATCTGGGGTGGTTTTTCACAGTTCAAAGCCAACAATCACTTTTGAGTTTTATTAACCTTAAACCAACAAGCCAATTTTAGTTTCAAACCAAGGTTTATAAGTCTTAGCTAAATGCAGTTACTGCCTGAAGATTCACAGATACCAGAATGAAAGAGCAGATAAGAAAACAAGGTTTTAATCTTTTAATAAGATACAGAGCAAATCTAAACAAAACCTTCCTGCAAGGTACACAGCATAAAACAGCCTTGAAGAGAATTCTTGTCGAAAACTGTATTCTATTTCAGGCTTGCCTAAATAAATCAGGGGAATTTGTCCAGCACTCCTCACTTTGAACTCACAGAAAGCTCTGACTCACTCCTTAGTAATACTTTCTAGTATAAGGAGGTTCACAGGGTCAACTTTTATCCCTAATCTTGTGGAACATTCCTCAGTACCTCCAACTCCAGCAGCTTTATGCGTGCCAAAATGCAGACTGCAAAACTCTGGCAGCAAATTTAAACATGCAGAAACTGAATTACAGGCTGAGTAACTCCAGTAGTGCTCCCACCTTACATTACTTACACCTATATCTCTTCATAAATTGCACTCAGAAAAAAAACAAGTATTTCAAAGCTTAAAATTTTAAGTGTGACTGATTTTTTTTTACAGTTTTATGCTCTTTGCATCTGACATGGAAGAAAACATTTCATTAGATTAGTATTAAATGCGTATTTAAGTCTGATAACAACCTTACTGCTAAACCAGTGTTACTTTTTTTCTTCAACTTTTTTCTATAAAGAAGAAAGAATTCTATTTTCCTTTTATATTGCCTTTAAATTTCAAAGGCAAATGTCATTTTTTTTACCTACAGGACTTAAACCCAGCTTTCAGAAAACAACACAGCACCATCAATTAAGTCTTGAGGTGAAGAAATACGGTTTTCAATAAGCACTTTCACAGCAATAAACATCTTGACTTGGTAAAATATTCATATATTCAACTAGAAATGAAATAAGAAATTATCATCAGAATCTTAAAAGCATTCGAAGCCCTTCTGGACTACACATAGGTTGGACTGACTGGGGGTTGGCAGTAAAGAAAACTCAGCTTTTGTGAAATGTTCAGTCTGGTATGAACCTGAAGATAAAAAAAAAAAAAAAGATACTTAACATGCTTTCAACACACATCTGTACATATTAAAACAGGTATAGACAAGAGAAATCAAAGATTTTTGCAATACAGGGGAATATTAAAAATGATACCTGAGATCAGTGTATTTCTGCTAAGAACCAGATGCAAATACAACAGACTTGTCTCCTGGTGCATGAAAAGCAAGTACAGCTCTGTTGACTAGAAACATAATTAAAGTGAGAAACACAGCAAAATGGGGTGTGGAAAATGAGCGATGCATGGCCCTAACAAAAACTGAATCAGAACTCACAATTCTAGCATCCATATGCATTTTCTACAGTGAAAATAATTATGAAGGAATGCCTGCTTCTACAGCCTCAGTAAACTCAGACTTACCTGGATCCCTCTAACAAGTACCTTGTATCTTGTCTCCCTTTTACTCCCAAGTCACAGACAGAAGATACTCCAGAAATACCTTTCAGT
Source organism: Falcunculus frontatus (assembly GCA_013398115.1). Classification (NCBI taxonomy): domain Eukaryota; kingdom Metazoa; phylum Chordata; class Aves; order Passeriformes; genus Falcunculus; species Falcunculus frontatus. The sequence goes on from VZRV01004677.1 coordinate 1,354,723, forward strand.
AAGATTCTGCTGTAGAAGCATTTCAAGGAAACATCAATTTCTAAGTCATGCAGCTTGTCAGACACTTGTCACTAGACACTGTGACCTTGGAACATGAATTCAAGTATAATGTCACATACCTTGGCAAATTTCTATGCATATGTCTTGTGGGACAGTTTCTGTGTTCTTCCATAAAAACCCACAGAACAAAAAAGTGCTGCAAGGAACTTTTTCAGGAATCAATGTGAACACAGCATCACCTTGTGTATTGGCCTTAAGTCTTCAAAATGCAGCATCTATTCAGCAGTATGTTGGTCCTCTGACCAACAACTGACCATTTCAAAACGTATCAGCAATACATGTGAGTTGTTACACTTCTGGAAAAAGGTCTTGTTACATGCATACTGCAAGTTTATATTTTTGTTCCCTTATGAAATTGTCCATTATAAGCGATTTAAGAGATGGTTTTAGACCTTCTTACCCTTGTTCCACAGAGTACATAAATCCAAGTAGGAGGCAAGATTCACCTAGGAATAGTATCCTAGAAACATTCACATTTTATTTTTCTTAGTCTGAAATCAGCCACGTTTCTAGATAATGTCACAAACACAAATTCCTCCTACAAAACCACAGCATGTACCTGTAAATGAAAGAAGCTCCAATTCACACCAAGATAGCAAGAGTTCAGAAAATACTGCACCTCAGCTTTCTCTGAACATTTGTGAATATACAGAACAGATTTATTCTGTACAGAACACAAGCTTTGCAATTTACCAAAGCAAGGAGGAAGACATAAATGTTTCCAGCCTTTGACTGTACAACAGGGATCTGGTACAGCAGCTGTAGGATGGAACAGTAGCTCGAAGCAGTTGAGTCCAAGGTGTATTTGTGTAGACTCCTTGTGCTTTCGGGTGCAAGTAAAACTCAAGTAGAAATGGTTCTACGAAGGTATATTGCAAAATTAGTCCTTTTAATAACTAAGAGGGTGATTTTCCCCCCAGTCAGTACCTGAGTTGGAAGTTTTGGAATAAGCAACAAATTGTACCAGTTGGACTTTCCCACCACACTTGACAACTCAGCATTAAAGGAAACAAACCATTTGTAGAGTGAAAAAGATCTGCCCCATTGAAAGGAACAAAAAACCCATGAAGAGCATTTTTCATGGAACAGCAGCCCAGTAATAATTCCCCATTTATTAAGGTCAAAGAACTAGCTACTCAAATGGAGGACAGCAGCTTTTCATCATCCCCGGTGATATTTATACTTCTATAGAGTTGGCTCTTTTAAGTCAATTTCAATCCAGGAAATGTGAGCATTATCCAGTGTTTCATGTGGTAGACCTACAATTCTTATTCAATTCTTATCCATCCCTGTTCCAGAAGTTGTCAAGAATGGGAAGACGTTCAACAAGCAGCTGTGCGTATCTGAAACTACTTCAATTATACAAACAAAAAGGTCAGTGTAGACACACAACAGAATGCCAAGTTAAGAGCTTACATTAAGCAAAAGTCTACAAATGCAGATGCTTAATGCAATTTGCTCCTTTATTTGTTTAGTGACATCCAGTGTTCTGGCTTGGCTGTCTAATATTCACTTATTTTCTGAGGAACCGAAGAGGTTATGTGGTTTCTACTTTGGTAATTTTAAAGCCACAATATTTTAAGCAAGCAGACAAAGCAAGTTTGTATCTGAATGGTCACAACCCTTGGGGTACTGCTGCAGCATCTGTGTAAACCTGTTGTGATCTTAAAACATGTTTGTCAGTGTGCCTTGGCACCGCTGCCGCTGCACCAGGCACGCTGGGCTGTAACACCTTTTCTCATCATCTTTCCCCTTCCTCCTCCTCCTCCTCCCTTCCATGCCAGCAGCTGGGAAAGACAGCTGCTGAGAATCTGGGATCTTTGAGAGCCAGGTTCATGCAAGGAATGGTGACTGAGCCCTTGTTTTAGAAGGAAACATTCAAACACCATCACCCATCAGTACAGAAAAGTCAGTTCACACTGAATTCTCTGCCACAACTCCATTAAGCGTTTTTCTTCTAAACAAAAAACACTCTTTGTGCAACTGTGATGCCTTACTGACAGCTTCAACACTAAAACAGAAGGCAAAGCCATGTTTCTTTCCACAGCATATCAAGAATACTTTAATAACCAGTAAGATTCAGATCAGCTTTATCAAAGCATAGGGAGCTGTGTATTTAAGCAAGAATAACTTGTATTCAAATAATCATTACTGATGTCAAATTAACGTTCTGAGTCATTACCCTTTAAATGTCAGTGAGCAGAGCATGTCATTCACACATCCATGATCTGCATCAGCGCACAGCCTCAGAAGGACAACACAATCAGTGTTCACTTGTCAACATGAAGTCCTGTTTCTTTTTCAAGTAAAACATTCAGTAAATGCTTCAGGATTTTTTTGGATTTGAAATTATAGTACAGTGGGGTGGGATTTTATCCGTGTGATACTGAAAAGCACAACAACTTTTAAGGGTTTTTTTTAAACAATCAACTGGATTCATAGAAGTCAGCTGAAATGAAACACAAGGACCTTCCCAGAAGCTACTGCCTTGCAGTTGCCTTTTTATGAACAGAAACTTCATTACATAGAGAAACCTTTAAATTTATCTCAATGTGGGACAGGCACCACATGTGATCAGAACAAATGAATTCTCACTCACTTTCAAGAGAAGAACTTCCTTTTGCTATTACAGCCGCAATCCAGATCCCAGATTATATCTATACAAGAAGAATTGAGCTGGAACAAGGCAGTTCTTCACAAACCCCATCCATTTTTTGGAAGTATACTGAACAAAAGATTGCCTGTTATCTTGCAATGTAAGAACAGTGCAACAAAATCTTTTATTGCTGACCAGGAAACAGTTTCACGTGATTAAAACAAACACTTGTGTCCTTGTTCAAAAACAGTCAGATAATTAAGAAGTATCAGACACTAATCATGTCCATACAGTTTAAGTCTGCTTCCTTGTGTACAAACACAAGAAAAACAAATCACTATTTTTCTGCAAAACTAAGCCTTATTCACTGTGAGACTTTTTTGAGTGAAATGAAGGCAATGGCTCTGGTACAGTGAATCGCTTCTCATGAAGTTATCTTAGTAAGAAGAAGGTTCTGCAGGAAGAGTATGTCTAAAAACTGTTAGCAAATATACACAAGGAGGCAGGACTGATGAGAAGCTACACATAACCTTAGATTTACAGCCTTACTACTGCAACTCCGCAAAATACAAAATGATTTTGTATGAAAATTTCTTAAATAAAACATCTTTTACATGATTGCAAGTGCATAGTTTACAAGTTCAGCCTTGTCTGCCTGTTGTCAGTTTTACAGCAAAGAGGGACAATGCTTTGACAGATGACAAATACAGGATAAGCCCTTTATCATGTTTCACTTTTATTGAACATTTTCTGCAAACGCAGATTACAACCTTGCTTTAGGTTGCACGCATCAACTTAAGCCATAATAAATCAGTATTTTTGAAATCCAAATCCTAGTGGTAAGGGTTAGGTAGTGGTCAATTTCTGTAGTTAGAGGAATTACAACAGTGTAAGTGTCACTCATAAAAGCAGTATGGTGCAAGAGGCTCTTTGGTGCCAAAAAATTGTCAGTGATGCATTTATGAATGCTACTGAGTAAAAAGCAATCTAATTTACAACTCTTCCTCGCAGTGCTAGAGAAACATTAAAGGACATTGGAGACTCCCACACCTTGAGCAGTCTGCGAAGAAATCTCACCATTACAGAAAAGCTGTATAAAAATCAATGACAAAAGACTTAAATCAGAAGGTATATCCTATCTTTCATCCTGAAATACAGGTCAGGTACGGCCCAGCTCTACAGCAGGCATATTAAATAATCAGATTTAAAGTGATCTACACATTGAGACCTGAAAGATCACTGCCTTAATCTCACACCCATTTATATGGGCATTTATGTGGCAATGTACTTGCATCATCTACATCTTCAGTAGCGCCTAAAGAACAAACTGCCTCCACACCAGCATGCACCCAGAACAGCCGTATGGCAAACACCTAGAAGGATGTGGAAACCCCAGATTTCAAGCGAAGTCTAAGAAATCCTAAAGGAACTCACAATTCGTATCTCTACTGACTCGTGACTTTTTAAACCAGCTGAGTGTAACAAAAACACAGACTTACTTGTGAGGTTTTCCCAAACTACAATGTATAGGCCGATCCTCGCGTAGATATACACATATGTACAAAATTTATAGAAAAACAAGAGTCCTGTAGACAAGATTCCTATCTTGAGTGGAAAGACACTACGTACACCATAAAGGAGAAACGGAGATAAAGGGCCAATTCTGCCATCACGAGCACTCGCGGTTCCACACTACCTTCAGTCATTATTGCATGCATTAGATGCCCAGAGTCACAGGTACCTCTGGTGCAGCTGAGCCAACTGACTAAACTGCTCTTCCAGTACATCTCACTTTCAGCCTGATCTAAAAGTCAAGGTACTACTTCACACGTCAATAAAAGAGGAGAAAGAAAACCCTCATGTGATTTGCTACAGCAATAAATGTAGTTATTTGCACAACCTGGCTGGGTTTAACACAACTGCAAATCTCCATTTCAAAACAGACTATTCTACCTCGCAACACCTGCATGGTCAGAAACAGAAAAGAGAAAATATACAGCTTCTCAGACACTCAGAACTATCATCTCTAAAAATCAAACTTTCTGTTTCTTTTAAAATGCAAGTTTGCTTCACTGAACTACCACTGCAAATCCAACTCTTTCCCTTCCAACCGTGCCTGCCTCAGCATTCCAGATTACAGCTGAGGCATTTGCACCCTCTAGCTGTCACAGGGAGGACACATTACTTATATCTAACTTACATTCATTTTCAACTTCAAATTTATTGAGGCAGTTTATATCAATGTATCCATAAAATAATTCAGAAATAACCCAAGTATACCATTTAAACATCTTCAAGATTTATCCATTTACACACTCAGTACACAAACAACCCAGCCTCTGTACAGGTTCATCACATGCAAACCACCCATAAAGACAAAAACTTTAATTAAAAATAAGTCACAACTCAGTGTACTGTTTCAACTGCATCTCCATTTACCAAATGGCACATTGAATATTCTCTAAAATAAGATGTTTTTAACAATCTTGTTAAAAAATTCTTGGGCAAAATATTTCTAGACTTAAAAAACATCAAGATTTTTCAAAACACTCAAGATACTATACAACTTATAATAACCTTGAAATAGGTTTACAAGGTTCTTAACCAAGGTATTTACATACCAAATAATGTAAAGCAAAAAATTTGTATTTCTAATGACAAAAAGGTGATGCATTAAAGATTTATGAAATTAAAATTAAGGCTCTTTGTTATAGTTCTTTATGTAACTTTACATAATAGCCAACTTTGGAAATGTCAGTCTTGCACATTCTTGTCAATCTACTGCATTTAAAGCAGTAGAGTATATTAAGTATTACTTTGAATAATTACATTGCTACTTCTATGTTTGAGCATGCTTTTGAAACACTGTAATTATGAAATATTTACAATGTGTAGCCTTCAAACTTTATGTAAAAGCCCAAGTATGACTGTCTGATTTGAATACAAACAACATACTTGTAAAAACGTTTTTACTTCTCAAAATTAAATGTAAACTACTACAGTTTTACCAAGCAAACCAGCTCTGAAAAGTTTCAACGTGTGCCTGAATGTGGACAGTAAAAGTTATGTGAAATTTCTCAGACAGTACTGTTTTTCATTTCAGACTGAACTATTCGTCGTATCAAGTGTTTTCTGTAAGCATGTAGAAAAATTAAATATTTTTTAAAAAAATTATTCCAAGACCTCCATATACTTTGAGCTATGTCCATAGGTTTCTTGAAAACTCAATACTGTCTCGCAGGTTGTAGTGATTGGTCCACAGTTTATTTCAGGACGTGTGTTCAACTAAAAGCAACTCGCTGTTTTTCAACGTCATTTCTCTTAAAAGCACAATGATATAAAACACTGAAGACAAAACAAAACAAAAAATGGAATGGTAACCTAAAGATCAAATTCATTAGCCATTTCTCCTACTATATCAAAATTTGTAGTCAGAATTGTCTTTATTGACTTTATTTTTAATTTTTGTACACAAAGAAAAACATGTTCATATCCATCATGAACAAAAACTTAAAAAGGCAGAACTAGAAGACATTTGTGTCCTTCACCAAAGCAAAGCTGTGCTAAAGGTTCCAAACATTTCCATTTTTAAAATAAATATTTTCTTTTTTTTTTCATTGTCTACATTCCAGTCTTCAGAATGTCACTGGAAACTGCAGCCTATCATGAAATACACACTTTTAAACAGAGTCCCAGCTCACTGCGTTTGGTAGCTTGCCATACCATATCCAGCTTGGTTAGGTATTACAGGAGCACCTTGTCCCTGGGCAGGTTGAGCACCAAATCCACCCATCCAGGCAGCAGATGGAGATTGGCTTAAAAAGAAACAGGATGGTTAAAAAAAGTGGGGAAAAGCAACTTCAAAAAAAAAAAAAACAAAAAAAAGAACATAAAAACATACTTCCTACACAACTACTTGTATCAAAATAGAATAATTGCTGCTTCTTTTTAATGAGTAATTCGGGTTAAGCACTACAACATGTGATTCCTGAATATATCATGAGCTTTTGAAGAACAAAGGAGAAAAAGCCCCACAAACCTTGGGTACCAGTTGCATTTGGCACCTGCCTCCAAAGGCATGAACATACACAGGTGGCTGGAACCCAACATCAGTGATGCGGAAAGGCAAAAAATACCCAATACCTCATGGGCATGAACACTATTGATAGGTTTATCAGGGCTTAATGTTTAACTGGCACCAGATAATGAAGAACTAGGCAAACAAGTTTTTTCAAAATTATGTTAAAGAGTTCTTGTGAAGACTTCAGTCTTCAAGAGATCCATTATTAAAAGCCCACCCAAATTCTGAAACCGCACCAGTTCAAGTGTCTGCGTGTCCCTTCTCTCTGTAGGTAAATATCCAGGCTCCTGGCTGAGACTCACCACCTCAAGTCAGAATGCAGAATATATTTAGATACCAGACAAGACCACCACCCAAAACTTTAGCACATTGGGTGGTCTTTGTGCCTCCACCACACACGAGATGTGCCATCAGGTACAAGTCAGAGCGACTCACCCCACTATCAGCTGCACAGCAAGCACTGAACAAAAGCTTTAAGCACGCAGGAGTTCCGCCCTAAGGTTTGAAACCTTGTGCAATCCTTGACTCAAATGAGCCTGAAACTTAGATACAGCATTCTTGGAATATTCTAAGAAAATTAAATAGTTACTCACTCTACTCCAAAACCCTGTTGATTCCATGCTTGGCCATACATTCCGTACGATGGTACTTGCCACCCATTAGCCATATATTGCCCATACTGTTGTGGATTTCCATATACTTGGCTCCATTGCCCCCACTGACTGTAATCCACCTGCAGAAAGAACAATCCATTGTACTTCAGGTTCTAGAGATGGTTGATGTTGCATTTGTGCTGCTGAAGGCAAAGTTTTGGCTATAACAATCAGAGAGCTAAAACAAGCAATAGTGAGATCTGAAAAATAAGATGTCACTGACTTAATTAGATCCTTGTACTGAAAAATATATTTGTGTGCGCTTGAAACCCCAAAGACTATTTGGTTGGACAGCCACCTAATCTGCAGTTAGCAAAACAGCAAGAATTAAAATTACCTCAAAGTTTCTCCCTATCTTGGATCATATCCAGAAGACAGTAACAGATATTCCATCAAAATCACTAGCCCAATTTGATGAACTGGAACATAACTGAGACAGAACATGGAATTTCATAAGAACTCCACCACAAAATTTAGCCATTATAACTGGGAAGTCATTACAGGTATAAACACAATTGCTTTTGTAATACAAAGAAAAGGTTAAGTACAGTTACCTGTTGGAAGTTTTTAGTCATATCAGGGGATTCTTTACCCCAATAACATTTAACAACATGTCCTTCAATTGTGGTTCCATTAACTGAAACAATAGCATGTGCTGCACTTTCATGGGTTGAAAACCTAAAGAATGTAAAAACAAACTAATGTTATGCTTTACAGTACCTCCTCCTGATTACCTAAAAAACAGTGACTCCATACATACAGGAAATCCAGAGAAAAACACCTGCTTTCACAAACATTCATGTTCTCAGGTAAAAATGTTGGTGGCCCTTTTTTACAAGTTCCAAATTATTCTACGAATAGATGGCGACAGCTTTTATTTTATCAGGACAAGTTCAATCAAGTGAAATTACACAGAGATGAAGCATTACTACATGCACAGACCCAGAGATTTCGCTTTCTCTGTCCATACCTGACAAATGAGTAACCTTTTTCTGGAAACACCCTTATTTCCATAATCTGTCCAAATGGTGAAAAAGTCTGTCTCATAAGTTGATCTATAACACAAGATGGTTTTGAATTAGTAATCATCCTGGTGTCCAGAAAGCTTCAATAATAAAAAGTAATAGAACACTTCATACCTGTTAGCCCCGAGGCAATTCCTCCACAGTACACCGTACAATTTTTTGGACTTGACTGATTTACTACATCTTCAAATCTCAACTGTTTTGTATTATCTATAAAGAGAGAAGGCTGGTTTTCAGCAGTGGGCTGACAGTAACCCAGACACTTACCTCGTACACAAGTATGAATTTCACATTTAACAAACACATTCAATACTTTATGACAGACCAGTAGTGCCACCACCATGTTGATACAACATACCAAAAAAAATTTATTCAAGATCTGGAAGGCAAGCTAATATGTAATTTAAGTGACATGATTGGCTTACGTTTTATTCCCCCACTGAACAGGGACAAGACAGCAAACACAACACAGCAGGACATGAAGCTCTTACTTTCTTGTGTACTTTTGGGGGCTGGTGGTTTCCTTGTTGCCCAGTTAGTTCTGATCTGGCGGCCTCCCAACCACTGGCCTCCCATGTGTACAATAGCATTTTCTGCATCCTGAAGAGATTAAAACAAAGATTGTAGCACTTCCAAACAAGAAGCATGTACAAGTCTACTTCTAAGAGTTGGTTATCAGTTAATTCTATTGACAAAACCAGTAACAGTACCGAGAAGAGTATGAAACCTCTGAACAATCATAACAAGCAGACAAACACTAATTAACATGAAGGCAACTGGTTAGAGAGAAGGCCCTCAGAAGTCATTTGGCAAAAACTTCCTCCCACCCATTTTCTACACAGGCTAGAAGCCAACTGCAATCCTACATATACTACCTGAATATATACCATATACATACATGTACACACACATATTTATACTATATATACATATACTATACAAGCATCTGCATTAGAATGTTCAAAAGCTGCCCAAAAAAGCAGGAAGGTCATACAGATGCCAGGACCAATTACTGAAATAAAACAACTATCATTAAATGTTTCTTCTGCTCCCTAGAGACATGCAACAGACACTTTGTAAGCTCTCTACATGTTAGTTAAAGTCATTGCATGAACACACGAAAGAGGCCATGGCCCACGCAGAGTAATTTTTATCTTGAACATTAAACTGAAGACAATCTTTGAGTTCACAGTGTAAGCAGAAACATCTGGTAAGCAAGGGTAAGTTTGCTAACAGCTGCGAGGAGCCATTTGTCTCCCAATTGCTTTGGAAGAAGACAGGCAGAGCAAATAGTTAGTACATGTCTGAAATGCTTTTCCAAGGGCACAAAGCTTAAGAAAAAACTGCCAAGCACAAGGGACAAAGAAAATGTGGACAAGTTAAAGGTGAGCTGCTCCCAGCTGGAGTTCTCTTCTCAAACTCAGGACCTTGATCTTTCTAGGTTTTAATTACATGGAGAACTCATTTTGAAAACGCATAAATACAAAAAACGAAATTACAAAAGATGACCAATAAGAAAAGAAAAACTCAACCTAAAAGACAAAACTAAACTACCAGACAATAAAATACCCCAATTTATTCAAGCACCCCCAGATCCCAAAACATGGTGAATACATAATGAACTGACTAGGAAAAGAAAAACTCTCTGATGAATCTTGCTGCTATCCTGCTTGAGGATCATAGCTACAACAAAAACGGAACAGAGCCCAAGCCATAACTGATGCAGTCCTATGCAGGAGTTCAATTTTCTCTTAACTGTGGTATGCATTAAGAGCTCAGGCTGGAGTACCTGAAGTCTGAGAGAATATCCCACTTCCCCAAATCTAGAATTATGATATATTCTGAAAAACAGGCCTTAAAGTACCAGCTCAGAACAGTCATGCCATAACCCTAAATGTGCAGCTGCTGTGGGAATGAACAGCAATCGGGACATAAAATTTAGAGTACTTCTTAGTACTATGTTTAGAATTCATCCATTAATTTTGTAGAATGAATACAAATTTCAAATTGGAGTTTTTATGGCTCAATCTGAAAAGAATCCAGTAACTTTAATTCCATGACTCTTACAGTTCTCCTCTGGTCACAGAAACCAAACACAACTGTATGATAAGGGAAAAGGGGTACAAGGAAATAACAGCAATTCCTTGCCTATTTCAGCTGTAACACAGAACAAAGTGTAACCGGAAAAATACACTACATCAAGGCATTCAATTGCAGTACCTTAAGGCATTGGCAAATCTGAAGAAATTAAAACTTTTTCTCTGCTTATGACAGCTCCAGGTAACTGTTACAGAAGATCAAGATATCTGACCTGTAGGAATTCTAACCACACAAACAGGCTTTATATGCCAAAGATCCTGAAACTGTGTGGCTTTCCTATGTAAAATATTTAAGGAAAACTATTGACAGTTTCCCCACGTTGTCCTAAACATACATACAGCTCCTGTATGTGTAAATTTGTTTCCCCGGGTGAAGTCTAATAAACAGCGAATACATAAACAGGCAAAGCTAAAAATGGAAAAGAGGAACTATTTTAATCACTGCATTGTGATTACTCACCAGTTTGTTATAAAAAGATACAAAACCATAGCCTTTTGACTTTCCAGTTGCCATATCTTTAACTACCCGTGCATCCCTGTGAAAAGAAGCACAGCTATATGAGGGTAGTATTGATAACCTGCAAAATAAAAACTAAAAGGAACCACACACACTGTATTGTGAGCATAATTTTTTCTTATAAATTCAGTTAGCCCTAAAACTACAGTCATTCCTGAACTCTCCCTATTGCTTCTTTACCTGTTAGAAAAAAGCAGTAGGACAAAAAAAATAACATGTAATAAACATGCAACCTATGCACATAACCTATACTGGCTATAACTAGAATGTTCAAATTTGAAGTATAAGAGAAACAAAGTTTCCTTTTCTAATATTCTATTGGCTAGGGTCCTCTAAGGTTTACTGTTCTATAAATTACTGTAACAATTCTATCTAATTTACCATGCATTTTCTAAATAGTTAAATGTCTTCTGCCTAGTGATACAAAATATATGAAATATTAAAAAAATCGAAAAAGAGGAAAAAATAGGAATTAAAAGGCATACATGGCCTGTTAACAGATTTCTTTATTTTTCTTGGTCAATTCTCTACCATCATTTTGGAGTTTGGGTAGCTGTAAATTTTGAAAAATTGACATTTTCAGAAATTTAAGAAAGGAGAATAAAACTAACAACAATGCTAAGCACACCAGTACGAAAACAACAAATTTACACAGAAATTTTAGTGAGTAAGTTAAAATGATTGGAAATATAGAACTGCACTGAATATAGAATGTTAAAATGTAAATACTAAAATATGTATATATAAATAATGTATAATAAGAATAAATAGAAATGAGAAAAAATCTACAACTGAGTTCCAGTGTGCACAGTTCCTTGCAGTTAGCCTTCAAGATCCTGTCCATTCTTATGAGCAATTCTGCAAAATAACCAGAATGCTATTACTTTTAATTGTGACTTGGACTTTAGAAAAACTGCAGGTCTCAGGTATAAATATAGATTGAGAAACAGAAACCTGAATTATTCTTTTTAAATTGATTTTTAAAACAGTACTACTTACCACATTAAGAGACAAAAAGCAAAGTAAACAAAACAGCAGAGGTAAGAAATAAGATTTATGATTCATTTAAAAATATGCGTACAGAACAAGAGAAAAATAAGAATTTTGTTCTTAGAAATATATTCCTGTAAAGTAGTACAAAAACGTTCATGTGCAACTTTGATTTTTATAAAGATAAACTGATAGAAGATTAACAGACTTTTTTGGTAGCAGTACTCTTTAGGACATATATACTTTAGCACTCTCAAGGATTTTGTAATGTTAAGTATGTTCAATTAGAACATCAGATCATTTAGTATAACCTGAATTGTCCAAGAGAAGTTTAAAGAAACATTCTCTTAACTGGCAGAAATGTGCACATATTGTAAAGCCACCATTCTTTCATTTAAGATATTATAATTGTAATTCATCCCATTATCATCGAAAAAAACAGATTTCATTCTTATCAGTATCAGCTTTTTTCAAAACATTCCCAAGTTATTAACTAGCTGCTTTATAGAATTATATTCCAATTTTCCCAGTTTTCCATACTGCCTATGAAATGCAGCAAAAATGCACATAAAACATACCCAGGATACAATATATACCAGTTGTCAAGTCACTACTCTGTACACATTCTCAACACCAAAAAGTCACACTTAGAGCAGTAATCAAATTTTAATAAAAAGTTGAAGGACATTAGCATATAAATTAGGTTACAAGCACATTGCTTTCAGCAAATCAGAGCACAAGTACATTACTGTATTTACATCATGAGACACACCGAGATACAACCCCTCTTTAGTACCCACCCACCCACCCACCATAAGGAAATGAACAGCAGAAAAATTAACTCAATCGATAAGAAATAACATTTCAACTTAGAAACACATTTTCACTATCACATTTTCTAACCAATAATGGAAATGTTTATGATGATACTTACGATATTTTACCAAAAGGAGCAAATGCTGACTTGATGTCTTCTGTTGTTATTTCTGGACTTAAATCCCCAACGAACACATGGAAGTGATCTGAAAATAAATAATTTACTAATCAAATATTTAACTGCTATCTAAAGTTTCAACTCCTGAGAAAGTGATGCTCTGCACACAGCACTGGGAACCAGGAACGCTCAGGATTCCATGTGAAGAGCAGCAGCAATTTAATCTGTCCACTCCGGTTTCCCCAGTTGTAAAGCAGAAACAGAAGAATTAGTTTGCAAAATTCTATTAAACACTAGATGGGAAGGAGAGAAGTTATGTTTAAATGTATTTATGATAAATTATTACCACTTTGTGAAGTATTTGTGTACAAGTGATACTGTGGCATTACATTACTTACTGGATGTATCTTTTTTCTGGCTACTTGGTGTTGTTGCCCAGTTTACTTTGACCTCCTGAAAACAAGTATAAGATTTAGTAAAAATTCATAAAATTCTTACATTTTATAAGTTCATTCAAGGGTGGGTTAAAACTGTCAACGTTTACAGATCACCATTCAATATAAAACACCATCATAACTAGAACAACACAAATAATACATTTTCTAAACAAGACTTACTTTTTTTTGTATCAATATTTTTAAAATATTATTCTACCAATATTTTTAGTCTTGGTAAAACATCTTCAACAGTTTTATTAATATTTTCACGCAATCTATATTCTTTAAATCTAAGATTACCATGTGAGCAACTTACCTTTCCCAAAATTTTTCTCCCATTCATAGCAGCTAATGCAGCAGCTGCATCTCTGTGTTCATAAAATTCCACAAAGCAATAAGGGTCATTGCTTGTATGCTGCAAAACAGAAAATCCAACAGAAGAGTTGACCCTTCTGCTATCGGGTTGCTGAGAAGAAAATCCAGGAAAATATATTACTTATAGCTAGAAACTTTCAGAATGATTTGCATCAGATTTATGAAATAGCCTTTGACATTACACTTAAATGCAAGAATTATTAAGATGGACTTTTTATTAAAGGTCTAGCAGTTTCTGAAGGATAGTTTGCTTTGAATGAGGACTGAAGTTTACTGAACTAAAAATAACTTATAAGAAAAGTGATCTGCAGACTGGATGGAAAGGTGGGAAAAAAAGGGAAGAACGGAGAGAAGAACAAAACTGCCTCGTGCATTTACTCAAAGCTAGAAAGGTTTATTCCCCAGATAGATTTTCACCAATTTTCTCTTGCCCTACTTAAGAAGTCTTTCCTTTTATTTGACTGAAAACCACTAGCAAGCAGCCACCCGGAAGCTGCATAGTCTCAGTCTCAAGTGAAAAATGCCATACCCAACGGCTGGGAAATAACCTTTTAAAAGAACTCAAAATAGTTTGACTGAGGAAAAAGGACATTAATCAATTGACTGTTAACTCTGTTAAACCTTGAGTACAACCTGTTTTTGTAGGATGGCCTATCAAATCATCTTTAAAAATACTCACTGACAGAGGTCACTGAAGTAATAAATGTACCAGAGTATAAAGTGCAAAGAACAGAAGAGTTTTCTGAAAAGCTGATCAAGTGGAAAGGATGTCTAGAACGCCAACTTGAACAGTGGATTTGATCTACCTCCAAGATGTAATGAGTACACAAACTCTAACCAAAACATTTCCATTAACTACTCTGCATGTGCATGGACCAAAAGATGATAAACACTAATATTACACTAAACAAATTATTTCTCACAGGGAGAGGGAAGGGTCTAGCAGAGAGAAACTGTTCTGGCATCAGTATTCTCAGCTATCAACCTCCCCAAGGGGCAGGTAGAACACAGCTGTAACTAACACAAGTCAAGAAAAGCCTTTTCCAGCATGCCTATTTAATTTCTGACAACCCATACATACTTACACTGATGAACAATTCTAATCCTTCCCCCTAAAACCGGATTGTACAGCTTCAAACACAGCTCTGTCTACCTCTGAAGCTGTTAAGATGCAATAGTTGAATGGACCACAAGGCCTTTATACACCTAAAATGATCATGGAGTCTGAAGTCATCCTCCTGAGCACTCAGTACTTGGGGCCTCTAACTGATGCACAATGAAGATGAGAGAAAATGTACCTGAGATCATAAAAAAAGTTCCAGTCACAAAGTTCTCTACAAGCACACTCACCTCAGATGCCCCAAAAGAGAAAGCCTTAATTCACCCCTCTTCCCACACTACTTTGGGAAACCCATTTAAGGCTTCTTTAGGAAATTTAGTGCAGTTTATGCTTCAGCTGAAGTGCAGCCTTACTTTTAGATTGCAGGGAGGTCTTCTTTAGCACTGAGAACTTGTCTGATGATGATAAAAATCTCTTTTTGCAGACACTCAGATCTTCAGGTGTTCAAACTACCTACAAATCTGTCCCACCACCCTGAGTATTATATACCCCTAAAATAAACACCTGAAATCTTTCAATACTTGATGTGTTCATGTCACATACTGTACAAAAGAAAAAGAATGACTTGATACACCCGGCTAAAATGGAAAAACCACAAGTTTTTAAAAGGTGATGGTGGTACTAACAATGGTAAGGACCAGCTAACCATGACTCAGTTCCTAGGAAAGGTTTACCACACACTGTAGAAGGATGGACACCATGGACAGGTCCTGTGACAGCTGCAGGCCAGTCCCAGTCTAGAATCCAACCTGCACTTGCTGTGACTGCTTGGTGGCAGGTGCTGAGGTCAGCCCAGTGCATTCACCTTTGTGACTGAATACAGCTGCCAGGAGTTTTTGTTTATCTACTTGTTTCATAAAGACATCTCACTTATGGGAAGATCTTAAAACTACAAAGCCTCAGCCAAGGTAAAATGAGTGTTGGAATTTTTCATCCGATCCTCAAGAAACCAAACTGATGCTAACATTTCTCAACCAGTCAAAGGTGGGAGCAGCAGCACCTTATGTCTGTAAAGCACATGACAATCAAAACTGTGTCTTGAGAGAAAAACTAACAACTGCGATCCGCCAGCCTTCTGTTATTTCTCTCCAATAAACTTAAAGCAAATGCAGCAGAGAAAAGTGTCACATGTGAAATTATTAGTCCAGAGAAGGATGACAGTGATTAAACAAGCAGCAAGTTGATGATAAGCCAAAAACAAAGAAACAAACAAGCTATGTGACACACTGAAAGGAAAAGAAGCCCACAGGGGAGTTTCTAGTAGCATTCCTAAAGAAGTCTGGTCACACGAGTTGCCTTTTAATAGTTTCATTAACAATCTTGACAAAAAACTAATATCGCTGTCCTCAGGAAACCTGTAATTGCAAATTAGTATGAAGCATAAGATGTAGTAAGAAGTACAAAGAGCATACAGAAACCAGAGATGAAGGACCAAAGCTTAAACCTGGCAGAAGCTCTGATTAATCCCTGCCTGCTCAAAGTTTACCAGTTATAAATGTAGAAGGAAGAAAAAATATCAGAGAGAGAGAAGTTTTGTAGGATGTGTCAACAAGCTCACAGAAATGGCTACCAACCCTAAAGATACCAGAGTATTTACAATGGAGACAAGAAAGCATTCATACTTACCAACACTCTGTGCAAAAGACCTTATCTGGAATACTATGGAAATTTTGTCATTTTGTTTCAAGAAAAAATTAATTTAAGAACAGACAGGTGCAAACGAGCTATTTGTACTGATGCAGACAAGAGCTATTTGAGCTGGTGCAGAAAACGCCGAGGAAGAGCCAAACTTATTTTGAAGGATTTTTTACTTTTCATCCATAGCAAAGAATTACTTATTCAAGAGGGAAAAGAATTACTGAGGCTCGTGTGCAACTAAAGTGAAAAATGTACAAAATAGCCATGAGTAACACTTGAAATAATAAGGTTTCTGATCATCAGAACAATGTCATTCTGAAAAGAGGGGTAACAATCTTTTAAATTAAGTGGAATCTCATTGTCAGCTGATAAAAGGTATGTCAGGGCTACAGGCAAAAGCACTGCACACAGTCACACAAAACACAATCACAGCCAAACACAATCAACCCAAGGAAACCCTCTACCAGTAATGTCAAAAGAAGCCCTTAACTCCATTTATCTTGGACAACTTATAAAGTTACTTTATAAAGTTACTTTACATTAGCTACCCCCCCTGGATGTGGAAGGCCTTACCTCTGTTATCATTTTACAGCTTTTGCATGGTCCAATCTGGCTGAATAACTGAAGTATGAGAACCTCAGTCACATCTCTGGAGAGGTTTCCTACATAGCTACACAAGGAAAAAAAAAACCAAGATTTTAAACCAGAAATCATCTTTTAAAATGTAATTATCATTTTCAAAACTTAAAAAACTATGAAGAATCTCCCTTTAACACATCTCAGGTATCTTAAAGACAATATTTACAAATTGTTTCACAGTTTTAATGCAGCATTCATAGGTTTCTAAATTGTAACACTGGCCACACAACTGAGAAGCGAAGCTTGATTCAGAGGTAACACTGGACACCAACACCTAGTGCCAGTCATTTCCTTGGCACAGAGATGTCAAAAGCATGAAGAACATTGCTCAAGAATGTTGTGTAGAACAAGCAACCAACTGGGCAAAGATATTTTAAGTTTCACTTCCCACTGAGTATCTCATGAAGAGTACTTCTGAATTTGGGTACAAACACACATCTACCTCCCATGAGCTCAGGAGCAGCTCTCGGACAAACTGTGCTGCCTTGCAAGCAACCAACTCAACTTTTCTGTTTTCCTGAACATTTGGAAAGCCAGCCCACTCACCAACAGACAAGGCAATTTATGCAGCATTATGCCATGGGAATGCACTGTACAGCAGCTAACTCAACAGTTCCCACCTTTGTAATACCCCCAAAATTCTGACAGTGTTATTTTAATATCACCCGGACTTCTTGATTTTTGTTAGTTTGTAAATCTTGAGAAATAATTCCAAGTTTTGAAATACTTAGCAGGTTTAGATAAGAGTTCTAGATTTACCAGGTCACAATACTGGCTGAGAAAGTCGTGAATGCAAAACTAATTTCTTTTTAACAGTGTGACTAATTTGTGATCAAATTGTAAACAAAATGCTCGGTTAAGAGAAAGGCTTGTCACAGTAACAGATGTCAAAAGTCATCAGCAGAGAGACATTCATCATCTTTACAAATAAGCCTGTCAAGGCATAAAGAATTCAAGTGCAACCAATAAGATGAGCAGAACTTTCTGTGATTTAGAAGTTGAAAGAATATACATTTTATTCACTTTACTCTGGTCAGTTACAGAATGTCATAAAACTGCAAACTAAACTCAGCCTGAGCTGTTAAGACAGTTTAACAGTATTAATACAGCTGCTAATACCATTCAATACATAAATGTGAACCAGCATTTCTTAGTCTGTGCACAAACCAATTTATTTCGAGTAAACTAAAGGTATGCTCTGAAATTGCTATGAGAGGCAACCCTTGAAAAGTTTTGAAAAGCAATTTCTCTTTGACAGCTGAACTTTCATCTGGATCAGCAAAATTAAAATGGACACTGTTTGTTTTCATCAGAACACCACACAATGTTATCAACAGATGTTTGCTTATGCAGTTCTTCTTTCAGCAACTATGGGACAGCTCTGCACTTTCTCCGTCAGGACTCCAATGCTACAAGATCCAGAGTGAGTTTCTGAAGTACCACACCACCTGAATATAGAATGTCCACTAAAATCCTTCATGTACTCATTCCTTTCTTATTAAATATGTATGAATTAACACAAGTCATTAACAGAAGCCTGTATTCTTATGAAGCTTTTCAGCAGAGAAGTTAAAAACTGCAGAACTCAAAGACCCCTTACAGGACAAACTGTCCATCTCACTGACTTTTCAGTTCTATCCTGAAAACTTAGTAGTTAAACATTTATCCATACCTTCTTTCTGAAATATTAACTAAATTTTTGTTAATCATTCACCAAGATTAAATTGTAAATCACTAATAGCTTTTAGTGGAAATTTTAACCTTTACAGATACTACTAAAATCAGATGGAAAAATAAGTATCCCAGTAGGAATTCCAACATGAAGGGTCAGTGGTGCTGTGAACTCATTGCTAGAACCGGTTTCCTCTGTAAACTGCAGAGCAGTATTCATTAATACTGAGCTTTCACAGCACACTGATACAGTAGCACTGACATGAAATTGAATAGAGTGAAGTTTTATTAACATTATTTCTACTGCAAATCAGATACAGTAAGGAGTACAATTACACTAACAAAAAAGCAAACATCACCCTCTTCTGCATAATATTAACATGTATTTGGGAGACACAAGAAGTCTGAAAATCAATCTGGAGAATTCCTTTTGGTCTGACAAAAATTTTAAAAAAGGCCAAGGAAAGCCATTCCTCAGCAATCTATTCAACTGAGGTAAGAAAAGTTACACTAACTGCTAGAAGATATACTAAGGGTTTTTTTGATACTACCACGCCTTCAAGCCAGATAGTTGTGAGAATGTTGCATCATAAACCTTAGCTATGAAACAAGCCGCCTTTTCATAAAAATCGGGACCACCTTGACTGCTAGACTCAGATAGGATGTGAAATCCTACTGGACCATTAATTCCCTAAATGTATATGATGAATACTGCCTTGGTGCATGATATTACCATCAGTCAGAGGCACTCCCACCTTTCTCAAGTAGCTAAAACTCTGAAACTTCAGTAACACACACACTGAGAACACTGCACAATAAAGGTTCATGCAACAAGGACAACAACTAGAGAGACCCCCATCTCTCAAATTGCATGTAAAACATGGGAATACAAATCTCTACAGATTTGAAACAATATGCTAAAAAGTGAGACTTGATGGTTACTTTCACATCTTTAAGCAGACTGCAGTAACATCGTCTCCCTCACTACAGTTAGAGATGACTTTAACAAAAACATACAAACAAACATCTTTGGTGCAAATGTTTGAAAACTACAGACTTAAATATATTCACTACATTAGGAACAGACAGACACCTTACCTTTCTGGAAACACAAAACTCGGCTCAGCTGACGCTAATCACCCACTACACATGGCCAACCTATGGTCAGCTTTCCCCTTCCTAGCTCAATTTACATGTGATGTAACATAACAGCATCTTCTATTCTACTCCATGAAATCAAAATTATCAGAACCACACCCCAAGAAACCATAAGACTCCTAAAATGCTATTGTATGGTACTTCAATCTTTTTGGACTGATACATTCTAGAGGATATATTATGCAAACTTTTAAAAAATTACAAAACCCAGCAGGGCAGAAGCACTTACTAAACTTTTATAGGTGGTTATATTGGATGATGTGACAGAGCAGCAAAAATTGTGGCTTTCTGCATACAGGCAATAGTGTTTGCTCCCTTCTGCAAGCCTAAAGCACTTAAATACCAATTAATAAGCAGCTACAAAAAACCCCTCAAACAACCTACAGACAGATAGATATCGTGAGATAAATGTTGATGTATTACACTTCTGAATGCTGCTGACAATACAAAGAATAACAAACTACTTGAAATTCAGAGATCTTGTAGAGCTGCCTAAAGAATACAAGAGACACGTATCAGTCCATAATGAGTTTTAGAACTAAACTCTTTTGCTTGAGCAGAAAAATTCTCTCTTTGAAGGTAAACAGATTTGTATTGTATCCTGAACAGGGACATAAGAAAGGGACATTTACAGCCACTACTTTTAGGTCCACAAAACTCCCTTACATCCTTTTTTGAGGAAAGATAATAAATCTGATTTCTTTCTCACACAGGCAAAATGCAAGAAATGGCAGTTTCCATATTTAAAAGAAGAAATTATGATAAGCAATAAGGTAACTGATGTGCTCAAGAGCCCATGGAAATTCTAGCAGCAACTCTGCCTAGTGGCTGTGAGTCAGTGGAAATAAAATGGTACCAAGAAAAATCCACTCTGTAGCCTCCTCTAGGAGACAACATTCCTGTACAAGAGCTGAAATGAAAGAAGTTCAAGAGAAGTGAATCCGGGTGAAGCCTTACTCCTGCACCTTATCCACATTCCAGGCTTGGAATACAGCATGGCATGGCTGATGAGATAACTGTAGGTACACAGTGACTTCACAAGCAGTCACTGAATACCTACAGACCACACAAAATATTCCCAAAAGCATTAACAAGAACACACAACTTTGGAACTTTTCTGGTTGTCTGCGAGAGCTGATAACATTAGCAACACATCAGGTTTCCGATAGTTTAGTTTCCACTTTAAAGTAGAAGCAGGACTTTGATACAGCCTGTGAAATCCAACAGCACTCACAGAAACAGAGCTTTCAAGTGTTCTATTAAAACAAAACAAAACAGAACAAAAAAAAATATCAGAAGCTCACAGCTCATTTTAGGACCAGCTAAAAAATTACACGTGAAAAATCATGCAAAAAGGCCCCCCTTCCTGAATCAGCAGAAAATATGGAAGGCTATTCTTCACATTTCTTTTAAGTTAAGAAATATAAGAAATAAAAATGCAAATGGTGTCAGCTTTCTATATTAAGCCTCAGAAAATACTCTGAATTCTTAGAGGTTCATGACTGGAAACAACATAACAGCCCTGTAAGTATTGCAAATTGAAACAATCCTTATTCCTGAGCTATTTAAGATGGGCATAAACATTGGGTGAACAGTGGTTAGGTAGGTTTTGTTTTTTCTAAGTAAAAAAAACCTAGCTTGCAACTGTTAAAAAAGAAAATTCTTTCCTAATTTACAGATTTTGGATTTCATTTATTCCTTCAGGAGTCAAAAACTAAGACATTCATAAAGTACTGCTTAAACTATCAATCAAGTGCTTTTGCACATGGTCAAACAGCTACTGAAACAATTTGTTCTTCACTTTCTCTCCCTTCCCCCTCCCCAAATAAACTAAACAATGAAAACTTACAAGTTCAACTAACAATATTTTCATTTGTTCTTGGGGGACAGTGGGTTTTATTTATGAGATCACAACTGCTCTACATGAAAAGCATTGCTCAGGATAATAATCTTCAAAACACGACTTGCAATTCTAAATTTAAAGACATTTCAGATAAAAAGTAGGGACAAGAAGGTAAAATGTAAAAAATGCTCCAGTGAAACTTGTCTTTCATACAAAAAGCCTACAAATAATTACAGGAAATTAACCCTTTGTGATTGTGGTTACTACAGAACTACTAGGAAATTAACGTACATGCTGTTTATTAGTTTAACAAATGAAACAGTCACACGTGTGCAATAAACCATTTGGGGCAGCTGCAGAGATGCTATTTCAGATATCTTAGTACAAATTTATTTTTTTCTTATTAGTGATTAAGTGGGCTAAGTCAGGTCCTTGATGGATGTGTTACTGGGAAGAACCCATGGCCAATGTGGTAGCATTGTTAGCATTAAAAAAAAAAATTGTTAGCATTAAAAAAACATTTTAAAACTTAGTGGGAATATAGCAGTTATTAAAAAGAAAGAAAAAGAACCAATCATGAAGAAAGGAACCTTGAAAATAAAACTGAATAAAACACTGTGTGACTCTGCCCTTTTCCCTCCTCCTATTCTAAAACAACACTCAAACCTAGGTCCACTCTCAGGGTCGAGCAAACTCAGATCATTTGAGTAATCAACACAAAAAGCATTTCAGATATGTTTATTTAAACTACGCATCTCAGGAAGTGAGGACTAAGTACTTATACTACACTATAAACGAGTTAAAAGAACTTTTGCAGACACAGGAAAAAAATCACAAATTGCCTTGAGAAGCCTTAAATGCCAAGTCATCATTTTGGTAGTGAGAACAGAATTATGAGACATTTTACTCTGTTTCAGTAGGTTTTTTTTAGAGTGGCTTTCAATCCAGACTATCTTTAAGAGCTTTTCTGAAGGCTACTGTCCCAAAAGCTAAATAGACAAAGATTTCCTTTGCACTGTCCTGAGCTGTGTTTGTTATCTGGGCAGCCCCAGCATGAGACTGCCTTTCTCCCAGGGACAGCCCGAACGCTGCACCGCTCACAGAGCCCGAAACACCCTCTGGCAGCTGAACTGGAAATCTGGGAACTGGTTAGAATCAGCAGCAGCACAAAATCCCTGCTCTCAAGTGCCCAACCACAAGTGCGAGCCTCCCCCGTTTAAGCCAACAGGACAAAGAAAATTCATCAAAACCATATCCGCAAAGCTAAAAAGAACCCTACAGCAACCCAAAATTGCTCAAATTTGTATTTTTAAACAGAAAACGGATGACAGCCACCCAGTGACTAAACAGCCCGGAGAGACACGGCCAACACACAGTTATTTCTTTCTGCTGGGCCCGATACCCTGTTATTGAACCACACCGTGACACGCTGGAGGGAAAAGCGATCCCTCCCGGTTTCCCGGCGCTCCCCATCCCAGCCAGCGCCAGGAGAGCACAAAGAACTTTCTCAGAGCCGGGACCACCGTGCAGGGAGGGTCCGGGGGCGGCCTGTGCCCCCCGGGGAAGGCTTGGGACCCCCGCCTGCACCCCCAAACCTCCGGGGACGGACCCTGGAGGCTCCGGGGATGGACCCTGTTACACCCCGGGTCCAGCTCCGGTTCGCCCGTGTTTTCCCTGGATCGCTGCAGCGCAATCTTCCTGCGGGCCGCCGCGCTCCCCTCCCGCTCCCCCTGCCCGGACCCCGTTCCCGGCCCTGCCGCACACGCTCTGTCCTGCTCAGCTCCCTCCGTTCCCCCGGCACCCCTCGAGGCCCCGGCCCC
The DNA here is from genome assembly GCA_013398115.1 of Falcunculus frontatus. Lineage (NCBI taxonomy): Eukaryota > Metazoa > Chordata > Aves > Passeriformes > Falcunculus > Falcunculus frontatus. Next base: position 1,378,379 of record VZRV01004677.1, read on the forward strand.
GCTCCCCGGGAGCGCATCCCTGCCCCCGCCCCGCTCCGCCCCGGGCCCGCTGCCCACCCTGCCGCCCCCTCCCCACTCACAGGGTCCTGGGCTGCCCGTCGTCTTCCATGATGGTGGGCGAGCGCCGCTCTCCGCAGCCGCGCCCGGGGGCAGCGCCGGAGGGGCTCGGCGGCGCACGGAGGCGAAGGGAAGGTGAGGAGGGTGCGGGCGGCCCCGGCTCCCCCCGCTCCGCGTCGCCCCCGCGCCAGGTCCCGCGGCCGCAGATCCCGAGCGGGAGAGGGAAGCGGCACCACAAAATGGCGGCCGCCACCAGACGCTCAGGAAGCCGCGCTTTGCGCAGGCGCCGCCCCGCGCGCTCCCGGACCCGCTTCTCCTTCCAGGCCCCGCGAGGCGCGATGGGGATCGTAGGCACGGCCGGGCACGGCGCGGCGGGGCCCCGCAGGCTGCTGGGAGTCGTAGTTCGAGCGGCCGCGCACGGAACGGCAGCGTCGCAGGGAGAGAACTACAGCTCCCGGCATGCTCAGCGGCGGCGGCGCCGCGGGGGCGCGCCCGGGCAGTCGCGATTGGCCGCCGGCAGCCCGGGAAGATTCGCTTCGTCCCGATCCCGATCCCGATCCCGGCCCTAATCCCAGCTCCAACCCGGGACCCAGCCCCGGCCCCACGGAGCGGGACGGAGGTTCCAAGGCTGCGCTGGAGCGCGGTGTCACCGTGTGCGGGAGGACAAACGCCGCGATCCGCTGCGCCCCGAGGCTCATCCCGGCCATGGCACATGGCCTGTGGCGGCCGGGAGCGGCTGGGATACACTGGGATGTGTCACTGCGGAGAGCGTCAGCCTCTGGAAAAGGATGGCCAGGCTGGGTGGGGCTTGGAGCAAGCTGGCCTAGCGAAAAGTGTCCCTGCCCATGGCAGGAGGTTGGGATTCGATGGTCTTTAATGTCCCTTCCAGCCCAAACCACGCTGATCCCGTGATTCCCAAGGATATATCCTGATTTCCCCTGCCACCCGCATACGTGTGTATGTACCACCAAAGCCTGGCATGGGCACCGTATGAGTTCATTGCAGAGATTAAGACGTGTGATGCTGAGGGGGCTCACCAAGGGAAGCCAAGTTAGGAATTGTCAGCGAGGAAATGGATAAGGAGGGCTCTGCACGGGCAGAGGATGAGCATCCTCACATGCAGTTCCTGCAGAAGAATCACGGCACTCTCACTCTGGAAGAAATTCAGTTTGTACATATATTGAATATGTATTCAAGTACTCTTAAGTACTTCCCCTCTTCCAAAATAGTAATATCACAGAGAAAACTGCTTGTATGGTTATCAAACTCGATATTTTCATGCCTGCTGCTCTCACAGTAGTGTTTTCCTCTCTTTAACTTAAACATGCAAGACTGGTGCCAGGCACATATTTCTGGAAGAAGTTGTTCTAGCACATAGATGGAGAGAGGTGGATTAAATAAATTTTTTAAATTTATTAAAAGCACAGTAGTTTGAATATATAAGGAATTAGTGGGGTACTCTAAGCACGGATTTTGAATAGCCAGAGATCTGCAGGCAAGGAATCTGTATCCAGCAGGGATCAACAACTTCGTTGTTTATTTCACATGTTTGGCCTATAGGCAGTAAATCCCAGGAGTTCTCTGAGTGTTGTGACATTTTCCAGTGCTTGCAGCTCCAGGAGATGATGCAGCAGGACTGGTGAGGTGCTGTGACACAGAATGGTGTCGTGGCACCCATTACTGACCAACATCAGGATGTGCAGCACTGCCTGAACTGCCAAGTCCTTGGCAATGTTTTTTTTGTCTAATGCAGATATAAAAAAAATTAAACTTATGTTTGTTTCAGTTTCAGAGATATTCAAAGTCCCTGCAAAAAGTGGGTATAAATTTAATTACAGCAACATCCAAGGAGTCAAGCCCTTTATAAAGCAATTAGACACTGACTGAATCTTCTCCAAGTGTGTACTGAGAGTGAAGTTTTTCTACTGGGTTTAAGATTTGCAGTATTCAGAGCGTTGGATAGCACTGATCCCAGGAGAAATTCTCTGGAAAAATCTCCACTGTGCAACTGTGTTTTCCCATTAAAAAATACCTTATTGATATTTGTTAATGGGGGGATCAGACCCAGCCAACCTGAGTTTAGGAAAAGGCAAAACTTGCTTGAGCAACCTGCTGCTCTTCTATGAGAGGGAGACTGTGGGAGTTCAGCTCT
>VZRV01004679.1:0-14385 GCA_013398115.1 Falcunculus frontatus
ATCAATTTAAATATCAATATAAATAAATAGTAATCTATAGAAATATATAGAATCAATATAGATATAAATCTCTATAAATATAAATAAATAGAAATACAACTCTAAATCTCTATAAATATGTAAATGTATAGAAAAGCAGGCGAGCAGCCGCCAGCCCCTCTGCTCAGGGCCGCCAGGAGGCGCTGTGGCTCGGGTGAGCAGGGGGCCGCGGTCATTCCTCCACTCCTCCAGGGGGCGCTGTGGCTCCGGTGAGCAGGGGGCCGCGGTCATTCCTCCACTCCTCCAGGGGGCGCTGTGGCACGGGCTCAGCCCTCACGCCGTCATGGCGGCTCGGCCGAGCCGGGCAGGGATGGAAGAAAGGCGTCACAAACCCCCCTGGGGCAGCCGATCCCGGTGCCGCAGCAGGACCCTCAGGAACAGCAGGCATGAGCAAAAATCCTGGCTGGTAGGCAAGATGTGTCAAACTCCGGAGCTGCACATCTCGGCAGGCAGGGAATGAGGAACTACAGTGTAGCGATACCTGAAGTGGCCACCTAAAAACCAGAGACTAGACGGGAATAAAGGTAGGTATTTATTTGAAGGGCCTTCAAACGTACACCGTGGGCAGGCCAAAGGCAACACCCAAGATGGACCCAGGTCAGGGGTTCTTCACACCTTTATAAGTTTGGTTCATTTGCATATCAGGGTTAATTCTCCAATTAAAGCTTCAGTTAATGATGTTATTTCCCCAAGCTTACCCCCCTTCTAAGATTTTGGTTTACACATTTTGGGCTTAGGACAGTCTGGGTGTCCTTGGAGAGGGAACCTAGAATGGCTTCTTATGTCTAACCAGCGTGAGAGAACAGCAGCTAACAGGCTACAAGAAACTTCAGAGTTACACACCAGGCAGTACAGGAGTGGAAAAATAGAAAAGTTAAAACCTAAGGCATCATTCAGAGCAGCAGCAAAGGAACAGCCAGGGCAGGGCAGCAAAAGGCGGCCTCGAGATCCTGGGGTTTTTTTCCCTGAGGCACCGGAGCAGATGGTGAAAAGTCCCTTTTAAATCGCCCTAAACTGGGCCAAGGGACACTTCAGAGTATTAGAGAAGCAGGTATTTGCTTTATTCGGCGGGGATTGCTCCTTCAAAAACACACACCAGCACTCCATACAGTCCAGTATAATGGGTAAAATTCATGAATATTCATCACATTCCTTGGGATAGGAGTGGTTATACAAATCACCTTTCAGAAGTCATTAATATCATTAGCATACGTGCCACGCATGTGCTGTGTACCCTGGTGGTTGTGTTACCTTTTCCTGGTCTTAAAATTAAGAGCCAAACACAGAGGGAAAAGGGTTTTTTACCTCGGTATTTATTTAAGGATCTTTAAAGGTGCATCACTTCTCCAGGGTGGAATACACCGAAATGCACACCCACGATAGATCACGTATACAATTTATAGGCCTTGCAAATTACCATTTCTATCTAAAATTCCCCAATGGGTGACTTGAATGAGCCCCCCCATCCCGAGGAATTTCCCCCTGGATGGGCCTATTTTAGTTTACAGGATGTGTTCTAGAAGGGACCTTGGTTTCTAGGGCTCTCTGACCTCTAAGTGCGAAGCTTCTGGGATGTTTGGTGTCCTGGTTTCGTGGAATATTGGGATTATGTTAAATTATCAGATTTAGGGAATTACAAGTATGTGGGTTAAAAGCACTGAGGATACATAAAAGCTGTATTAAAGGGTATATAAAAGGTATATAAAAGGAGTATAAAAGAAAAGGCAAAAAATCATCATGGCATCAAAATTAATTCAAAATTCAAAATTAATGCAAAATTAATTCAAAAATAATTTACTTTTTAAAATTAATCAAAATTTAATTTAAAGTTGATTAAAATTAATTCTGAGAGACCAAGAGCACCAGGGGCTCCACCCCAACCCCTTTTCCCAATCCCGATCTCGGGGCGTCTCTGCCCCACACGGGAAAACCCCACTAAAAGAGGGCAACCAGCGGGACCCCTCCCCCTGTGGCCAGGTCTTTGTCTCCCTTAAGAATCCATTCGTTATCGTCTCTTGGTGTGGGGAAATTCCCTAAGGGAAAAAGAAAAACAAAAGGAGAACTCCTAAAAGCCCAACAGGGAGCCAGCCAGGGGGTTGGGAATGGGATCATTCCGGAGCGTGAATCGTCCGTCCCTTTTTAAATGAGCCGGCTTGGAATGAGCCGGCTTGGAATGAACCGGCTTGGAATGAACCGGCTTGGAATGAACCGGCTTGGAATGAACCGGCTTGGAATGATCTGGCTTGGAATGAACCGGCTTGGAATGAACCGGCTTGGAATGAACCGGCTTGGAATGAACCGGCTTGGAATGAACCGGCTTGGAATGAACCGGCTTGGAATGAACCGGCTTGGAATGAACCGGCTTGGAATGAACCGGCTTGGAATGAACCGGCTTGGAATGAACCGGCTTGGAATGAACCGGCTTGGAATGAACCGGCTTGGAATGAACCGGCTTGGAATGAACCGGCTTGGAATGAACCGGCTTGGAATGAACCGGCTTGGAATGAACCGGCTTGGAATGAACCGGCTTGGAATGAACCGGCTTGGAATGAACCGGCTTGGAATGAACCGGCTTGGAATGAACCGGCTTGGAATGAACCGGCTTGGAATGAACCGGCTTGGAATGAACCGGCTTGGAATGAACCGGCTTGGAATGAACCGGCTTGGAATGAACCGGCTTGGAATGAACCGGCTTGGAATGAACCGGCTTGGAATGAACCGGCTTGGAATGAACCGGCTTGGAATGAACCGGCTTGGAATGAACCGGCTTGGAATGAACCGGCTTGGAATGAACCGGCTTGGAATGAACCGGCTTGGAATGAACCGGCTTGGAATGATCCGGCTTGGAATGCTCCGGGACAGCCCGACCCTGCTGGCTGCAAAGGGATCGGGATGGGAATTCCTTGGATCCGAACGGCTCCGCTTCTCCAGAGGGATCCCGCTCCGGGAATAATCCAGTGACCCCATGAGTGACACCAATTAATTCCCCAAATTAACGAGCTCAGGGTTAATTGGAGGCTCCGGTTTTCCAGGAGCATCCCAAGGGTTTGGATCACCCCAGGAATGAGGAGAAGCTGATGCCAGCTCGGGATTGGCCCTGTCCCTGCCCTGTCCCATTCCCACATCCCGGGATGTTTTCCCGATCCCGGATTTTCTGTTTCCCTCGTGGCCGCTCCCTCGGGATACAACAGGAAGGCTCTGCCTTGGGATTTGGGAATTTCGGGATTGATTTTTCCTCTTTGGAGCCTCTCTCAAGGTTGGGATCGGGAGCCAGCCCTGAATCCCGGCTGGAATTCCGGGGCTTTGGCCTTGGGAGTTCCGAACATCAGAGCAGAGCCGGATTTTCCCATTCCCGGCGGAGCCTTTCCCTGTTCCCAGCAATCCTGGGAAATCCTGGAGCTTCCCGATGCTCCCAGCCGAGCGCTGTGAGGAGACACCCCTCCAAAAATCATGGAATTCATGAGGAATCCGGGCTGGGAATGCTGAGCTGCGAATGCTCAATGCACTTTGTGGGGTTTTTACTCTGAATTTTAAATTAATTTTTATTTTTAAGTTAATTCTAAATTAATTTAAACAAATTTTAAATTAAATTCTGATTAATTTTTAATTAACTTCAATTAATTCGTAATTAATTTTGAATTTTTAACTAATTATTATTCAATTTTTAATTCTTAATTAATTTTGAATTTTTAATGAGTTGCAATTAATTTGAAATTAGTTTTAATCAACTTTAAATTAAATTTTGANAATGTTGATCAATTATTAATTTTTAATTTTTTTAAATTAATTTTTAATTGATTTAATCAATCTTTAATTTATTTTAATTGATTTTTAATCAATTTTGAATTAGTTTGAATTTTTAATTTGATTTATTCCCCCCTTTTTATTGTTTTTTTTGGTGCCCTATTTCAAGCTGGATGGAAAAAAAATTCCCAAATCCTGCTTTTTTTTTGGGAAAAAATTCCCAAATTCTCATCCCGATTTTTCCCTTTAAATTCCCAGGAATGTGGGATTGCCACAGAGCTCAGGGAAGCCCCAGAGAGGGATTTTTATGGGATTGAGAGGGAAAAAAAAAGGGTTTGGGGAAGAATTTGGGGTTGGAAGGGACCTTTTGGGGTCTCTTCATCCCATCCCTGGTGTTAGATCCATCGGGAAAAGATTCCCAAAATTCTTGTCCTTCCTGATAAATAAATGTTAGGAAAAAGCATCTTGGGATAATTTGGAAAACCTCCTGTGTTTAGGGATCCCAAATCCCTTTTTAGGGTTCAAATTCCATTTTTCGGGATCCCAAATCCCTTTTTAAGGATCCAAATCCCTATTAGAGCTCCCAAATCCTTTTTCAGGAATTCCAAATCCCTTTTTAAGGATCCCAAATCCCTTTTAGAGATCCCAAATCCCTTTTTAGGGATCCCAAATCCCTTTTTAGGGTTCAAATTCCATTTTTCGGGATCCCAAATCCCTTTTTAAGGATCCAAATCCCTATTAGAGCTCCCAAATCCTTTTTCAGGAATTCCAAATCCCTTTTTAAGGATCCCAAATCCCTTTTTAGTGATCCAAATTCCATTTTTAAGGATTCCAAATCCCTTTTAGGGATCCCAAATTCCTTTTTAAGGATTCCAAATCCCTTCTTAGGGATCCCAAATCCCTTTTTAGGGTTTAAATTCAATTTTTAGGGATCCTAAATCCCTTTTAGAGATGCCAACATCCTTAGGGATCCAAATCTGTTTTAGGGATCCCAAATTCCCTTTTAAGGATTCCAAATCCCTTCTTAGGGATCCAAATCCCCTTTTTAGGGATCCAAATTCCCTTTTTAGGGATCCCAAATCCCTTTTTAGGTTGTTTTCCCAACCCTGTCCATGCTGGTAAAAGTTTGGAATTCTAAAATCCAAGTTTCCAGTGGAAAAGCCGAAGGATTCCTTGGACAACCCATAACGAAATCCCAAAATCCTTTTTTCCTTTATTTTCTCCTGGTTTTTAAGGGATTTCTGGGAGATCCCAAAGGTTGGGAATTTATTTCAAATCAATTTTAGGAATTCCTGCTCAATCCCTGCATCCAGAGAGATTTGGGCACCATCCCTTCTGGAATTCCAGCCTGGAAAACTGGGAATAACATTTCATTCCCATTTGGGTTGTGGCCTCTCCTGATCCATGAATTCCTGGGAATAATTCCATTTATTCCATCCTGGAGGCCGTGTTTGAGCTGTCCCACATCCCATTATCATTCCCAGTTCATTTGATCCCAGCTGGAATTTTTCAGGATCTTCCCTGGATTTTTAGGATCGTCTGGATCCAAGTTTTGGGATAAAAACCTTGGAGAATCCCAAGGACCCGAATCCCTCTTGGATCACAGGGATGAGGCTCTTTCCTGCTTGGATCTGTGAAGAGTTTTAGGATTTCTGGGAATGCCAGAAGCAGCTGGAATAATGGGAATAAACTCCTGGATTGGGCCACGCCCTCTCCTTGATTTTTGGGGTCACTTTGGGACAATTCCTTCACTTTTTATTCCCAAATCCAGGCATGGATCCATCCCAAATCCCACCAGGCCATTCCTGCTTTTATCCTTCCCCTTCCCGAGCTTCCCAAAACCCTGAACCCAGCTGAAAAAACCGGGACAATCCCTCTCTTCCTAAGGAATGCTCTCCAGCCAATTTCCTCTCCGAGTCCTTATCCCGGAAGAGATAAATTAAATTAAGCCGTGGCTTTTTGGGAAGGAGTTTTTTGGCAGGAATTGAGGAAAAATTCCTCGAGAATCTGCAGGATTTGGATACAGGAGCCTCTTCCCACCACGGCACCACTTGGCGGAGCTGCTCCCGCCGGGAAAAGCATCCAAAGCTCCGGGGGGAGTGGGAATTCTTCAACCAGCAGGGTCTGCACCAGCCCTGCTTATCCCGGAGAAACACAAATCCTGGAAAAGCTTGGAAAATTCTGCTCTGCACAACAAGCCCAGGAGGTTTCCCGTGGGTGGGCGGTGAATCCCTGGGAGCCAAAATTCCCTTTTATCCCAGGAAAACTCCTCAGTCCACCAACACCGGCCCTGCTAAACCTTGATTTGGGAATTTGGGGTTTTTTTGGGAACAACAAATCGCTTCCAGAGTGTTCAATCCCACCTCCAGCCTTCAATCCTCAGTGTCTCAAAAAGACTTGGAATTGCCAGATTTGTCTGGGATAATAAAATTCCCTCTGATCTCAGCTCAGGGGAGGCGTGTTTTTAAGGAGAAAAGCAGGAATTGCAGGAAAAACTGGGATAGGGGGAAAAGGGGAGGCTGTGCTTCCATGGATGGGCTGAAAATTGGGAAAAATAGGGATGGAGGTGGTGCAAAATTGTAATTTCCTCTTTTCAGCTCAGCCTGGGCTCATTTTTTTGGGATTTCTCCTTTCCAGAGCTGATTTGGGATTAGTTTGGACCAAAACAGGAATTTAAGGGATCAAAAAAAAGTGGGAAGCTCTGGGATCCAAAACTGCAGAGCTGGGAATGGGGGGGAATTTTTAATTCTTTATCCCTGGGGGTGTTTCATGGAGCAGCAGCCGCATCCTCCTGCCCATCCCGGTGGAGAAAAGAGGGAAAAGATTCCCAAATTCCCGTCAGGATGGGCCGTGATTACGTGGGGCTGGCTGGATGCACCAGGGCTGAGCTCATGATCCTATTAATTCCCCATTTGTTCCAATTCCTGACGGCTCCAGCTCCAGGAAAACCGAGCGGCTCCGGTTGCACTTAACCCCTGCAGGGAATTCCCGACTTTTTGGGTTGGGGAAATTTTGGGATGGAGAGGCTTTTAGGGGGAATTCATCCCCTGTGGGTTGGTGGTCGCTGCCCTATGGAAGCTGCAGGATTTGGGATCCTTCCAGATGTCCCCAAACCTCTCCCAGTGCCGCCAAACTCCTTTTTCCAGTTTAATCCCTTTCCAGCTGGTCGGGCTGGAGCCGTCTCTGCCCATCCCGGGATTTTGGAAGTCTGACGATCCCGGTTGGATTTCGGGCCCCGAATTCCCTTGGAATTGATCCCCTTGGGATTATTTTGGTGACCAGAGTTTGGGAAAGCCCTGGGTGGTGGTAGGAGAGAGGAGCCCTTTGGAATGTGGAGGCAGCTGGAGGTCCTCAGGAGGAGCCCCAAGGCCTCCATAAAATCCTTTGGGATTTACCCTGAGCCTTGGGAAAGCTGGAAAAATGGGATGGAGGGAAGCCCCTCTTTGCAGGGGCACTGGGATTACCTCATCCCAAAGCCTTGTCCTTGTCCCCTGTTCCCACTTTTTCCTCTTGCTCCCACTTTTCCTGGTCCCACTGCTCCCTCCTGATCCAGCTTTTCTCCGTCTCCTACTCCCACTTTTCCTTGTCCCCTGGTCCCACTGGTCCCCTCTCCTTGTCCCACTTCTCTCCTGCTCCCACTTATCCCAAACCCAAAGTCTCGTCCTTGTCTCCTGGTTGTCCCACTGCTCCCTTCTCCCAATCCAGCTTTTCTCCATCTCCTGGTCCTGTTTATCCCATATTTTGGTCCCATTTTCCCCTCTCCTGGTTCTTCTTGTCCCCAGTTCCAGGTCCCTCTTGTCCCCTCCCTTGTCTCCTTCTCCCACTTTTCCTTATCCCCTGGTCCTTTCTCCTGATCCAGCTTGTCCCATCTCCTGCTCTCCTTTATTCCATGTTTTTCCCCCTCTCCCAGTTCCTCCTGTCCCCAGTTCCTGGTCCCTCTTGTCCCCTCCCCTGTCCCTTCTGATCCCACATGTCCTTGTCCTCTTGTCCCACCTCCTGATCCAGCTTGTCCCTATCTCCTCGTCCCATTTATTCCGTATTTTGGTCCCATTTTCCCCCTCTCCCAGTTCTTCCTGTCCCCAATTCCTGGTCCCTCTTGTCCCCTCCCTTGTCCCCATCTCCTGCTCCCACTTTTCCTTGTCCCCTGGTCCTGTCTCCTTGTCCACTTGTACCCATCTCCTGGCTTTTTCAGGTTCCCTTTTTTTTATCCCATTTTTCTCCTGTTTCCATTTATCCCCAGCCCAAAGTCTCATCCTTGTCCCCTTGTCCCTTCTCCCAATCCAGCTTGTCCCATCCCCTGATCCAGCTTGTCCCCTTCTCCTGATCCCATTTATTCCATGGTTTGGTCCCATTTTCCCCTCTCCCAGTTCCTCCTATCCCCAGTTCCTGGTCCCTCTTGTCCCCAGCTCCTGCTCTCCTTTATTTCCCTCTCCTCATCCTGTTTGTCCCCTCTCCTTCCCCCTCTCATTCCCATCTTCCTGTCCTGCTGTTCCCTCTCCTCATCCCCAGAATTCCATGTGGGACAGAGGGATAATGCCCAAAAAAATGAACTTAGGGATAAACCCAACCCCTCCAGTCCCAAAATCAGGGATTTTCCCCCAAAGCTCTTCCCCATCTGGTGCAACCTCAGCCTCGATGTTGGAGTTGGCACTGAATTTTTCCATTCTCCATCGTTTTGGCCATCCCTGGACAACGCTTCCCACATTTCCCCGTGCCTGGTTTTGGGAGGATTTCTGGGGGGTTTTTAATTTCTCCCGCAGACAGGAATTCTGCTTCCACAAAGAACCCAAAAGTGAAAAACCAGGGAGAAAAATCCCTTTAAAACACGTTCCAAACCCACCCTGGGAAATGGAACCATTTTTTTCCCAAAGTAAACATTGGAAAAACGAGTTTGGAAATTAATTTTGGGGCTTTGTTTTTATCCCCCCCCAGTGCAGAACCTGCCTGGATTTCCCAACCCAGCTCCCCTCCACGACATCCCCAACCCCTCACCCCACCAACCTGGATCAATCCCGCTTCCAGAGCCGTTTTTCCAGACTTTTTTCTGGCAGCTGGATGTGGAGGGGCCTCCTCTTCCCGGAGACATTTCCCAGGCACGACGTCATGTTTGCTTAAGGGCAGAGTTATTGCTGGAGAGGGGGCAGGGAGCCACAGATCCAGAGGGCTTGGAAGGGGGTAAAAAATGGAGAAAACAGGGAAAAAATCCTTTGGGAAAACCTTGAGAGGTCTCAGAGTTGTTTCCCCCACGTTTAATTAATGTGTTTTTAAAGCCTCGTTGTTGAAATGGGATGGAAACATCCCAGGTTGCTAAAATTAAAGGGAATAGGGAGAATTTGGGATTGATTCCATACAATTGGAGCTGAAACGTCTCCAGTCCTTTAGGATGGGGGATTCCAGGGGGTTCCTGAGCTGCTTTTTTCCTTAAAAATTCCATTTTAGGGGAAAACCAGTGTCCAGGTGAGCAGGGAAAGGGGAGCAATGGGGGCAGAGTTGGATCCCTGGGTTTGGGTTCTGCTGGAGCCCTTGGTGGATTTTTTGTTGGAAAATCCATGGAAAAGTGGTGGGAGATTGGCAGAGGTGGAGGTGGGATCAGCTGCCAGTCTGGATCCAGGAGATCCCCCACAAGCTACATCCCAAGGGATCCTCCCCAGGTCACATCCCATTCCAGGTGATCCAAGTGTCCCATCCTAAATCCACCCCAGGTCATTCCCCATGGTCCATTCCAAGGGATCCCTCATCTGCCATTCCATGTGGTCCCCTCCCAGATCCCATCCTTGATGATCTCCCAGATCTCATCCTACATGATCCCTACTCCAGATCCCACACCAGATGATCCCCCAGAACATCCCTACCCCTTTTCCACACCAGACGATCTCCCAGGACCCATCCCAGGTGACCCCTATCCCAAACCCCACACTTGATGAGCCTCCAGGATCCATTCCAGGTGATTCCTATCCCAGATCCCACAGCAGATGATTCCCAGTTCCCTTCCCAGGTGATCCCTATCCCAGATTCCACATCAACCTCCCCCAGGACTCTTCCCAGGTGATCCCTATCCCACATCCCATCCTTCAATCCCCACCCCCAGGTGCCAGGAACATCCTGACCAGGTTTTAGGGTGGAAAATCGGGACACGGAGGGATGAGGGAGAGACCAGGGATCCTCCAAACTTCCCAGGCTCTGAGTGCATCTCCTGGACCTCAATTAATTTCATTATTATCCAACACTGGATGGAAATCCATTGGTCATGGATCTGCTGGCCTGGATCCCGCAATTCCATCAGCTCCTTCCCCTCCAGAGGGATAATTTGGGGATGAAAACCTGGATTTGGGAAGCAAAATGCCAAACCATGTCCATCCATGTGTCCATGCTGGTGGGAATCCTCCCACTGCTCTCCCAAGCACCAAATTCAGGGGAAAATGGGAAAATATGGATAAACTTCCTCCTTTGTTGATGGAGCTGCTGGGCCAGGATCCAGGCTCCCATTCAGGATCACCGTTAGGAAAAACCATCCCGGGATAAGCGAAGTGGAAAAAACGCTCCGGAAATTAAACAACCCAAAAATAGAAGGACCAAAAAAAGGTCAGGCCTAAAAATACCGGGATTGGTTTGGAGCTGGAACCTGGCATTAGATAAATAATACTGGTTTTGGGCAGGACTAATTTTAGCCATCCCATTACAACAGCCCGGTGTGACCCTGTCAATCTGGAAATTTTTCCGGCTGGATTTTGTTGGATTTGGGGGTTTTGGGGCTGGACTTTGTGCCGTTCTCATCCTGGGAGCATGAGGGAGAGGGAAGGTGCTGGGAGCGAGCGTGGGCGTGTTCAGCCCTGCCAGCACCTGCCCGGTTTTCCCGGGAAAACAAGTGGGATTGCCAAAGTTCCCAGCCCCAGGGATGGGCTGGAAGTGGGGGTGAAGTCATGGTGGATCCAAAGTTCCTCACGGAGCAGCTCGGCTCCATTTGCTCGTTAGCGACGGAGCATTAATTAGATCCATTAAATGAATTTTCCTTCAAATTCCTCTGTGTAGGGAATGATCCCGTCCCAGGATTCACCCTGTTTGTGGGGAAACTGAGTCACAGGAGTTTGGGAGGGCCAGGAAAGGTGAATCCTGCTCTGCTCAGCTTTGGGATGGGGATTAGGGATAAATCCAGCTGCCAGCTCTTAGCTTGGAGGAGGGAAAAGGGCCCTGAGATCCTGGGGGTGGAGACAGATCCCAAAAGTGATGGGATTTGGGATGGGGACGGCCACATCCTGGTCTCCAGCACCCACTGGGGGATCTTCCCAGCTTGTAGGGAAAAGGGATGGAATGGGAAGAGGATGGAGATGAGGTGGGGCTTGAGCCCGACCGCGATGATTTGAGGGAATATTTTGTAGCAGGGATCCCAAGGAGAAGCTGAATGAAGCACTGGTGGCCACCAGGATGTGGGGGGAGGTTTTTTATTGGATTCAGGGATGTCAGGGAATATTCACTGGAATTTCTATGGACACGAGATTTGCATCCCATGGGGACCCCAAATCCAGCTGCATCCCAGGCGGGATGCCCGCATCCGATGCAGACGCTGCTTGGTGACACTCCAACTGGGATAAAAGAGGATTTTTCCAGCCTGGAGAAGGTGGGAGGGGATGGAGGAGATGGGGGAGGAGCACCACAACCTCTGTTCCCTACAGAAAAAAAATGAAGGAAAAATTTAAAAAAAAAAAGCACCACAAACGTTGATTTTTCCAACCACCAACACGAGGCGGCCGGGATGGGGGACACCCAAGATTTGGGGATTTTCCATGGATATGACATCCCAGGGAGTTACCTGTGGAATGGAGCTGGAGATGGACGATGGGGATCATCACTTCTCCGTCATCATCCTCACGAACTCCTCATAGTTGACCTGCCCGTCATTGTTGCAATCGGCCTCCTTGATCATCTCATCCACCTCCTCGTCCGTCAGCTTCTCCCCCAGGTTGGTCATGACGTGCCGCAGCTCAGCCGCGCTGATGTAACCATTCCCATCCTTATCAAAAACCCGGAAAGCCTCCCGGATCTCCTCCTCGCTGTCCGTGTCCCTCATCTTCCTGGCCATCAGCGACAGGAACTCCGGGAAGTCGACGGTGCCGCTGCCGTCGGCGTCCACCTCACCCACCATGTCCTGCAGCTCGGCCTCGGTGGGGTTCTGGCCCAGCGAGCGCATGACAGTGCCCAGCTCCTTGGTGGTGATGCAGCCGTCCCCGTCCCGGTCGAAGAGGGAAAACGCTTCCTTGAATTCCGCGATTTTCTCCTCCGACAGCCGCTCGGCCATGGCGCTTCCCGCGAGCACGCGGCTCTGTCCCGGCACGCCGAGGCGCCGGCGGGGAGGAGGAGATGGGACCTCCTCCCTCCAGATGCCTCTCCCTGGATGAGCAGCAGGAGGAGGAGGAAAAGGAGGAGGAGGTGGCAGGAGCTGGGACACGTGGGAGAGGCAGGAATGGGAATGGATCAGGATGTTTTGGGAGCTGGTGAAGAAGAGTGACCCAACCCCCGTGGGCCACCCCGGATCTCACCCCGCTGCTCCCACGGTGGTGTTTCATGGGGCCAGATCCCAACAAAGCCCTAATTAAGGGATTTGGGCTGTGGCTCGGTGGTTTTGGGGAGAGGCAGCAGTGGGGGTGACACACGGGATTTTTCCCAGTTTTAGGGATATTTTGGAGGGGTTTGGAACTGTGCAAAGGAGTTGCAGGGGTCCCCCTCGGTCTCCCTGGCCCCAGGCGGTGCTGGCAGTGCATCAAAGCTGCCGAGGGAGGATCCCCCGGTGCAGGTCCCAGCAGATCCCGGCTGCCCGGAGCTGCCGCTCCTGCTCGGAGCTGCCGGGGCCCTGAGTCACCTCTGGGGCTTCCTCTGGGGTTGGACCTGGGGTGGTGATGTGGGGCTGGGTCAGGGGAGGGGTGTGGGGTCCTGCCCTGTTAGTCAGGGGTGAGCTGAGGGTGCTCCCCATTGTAAGGTTGGTTTTACTCATCTCTTACTCAGGGAGTAAAGGAGGGGACAGTGACAAATGAGGGGGTGTTTGTCCATCCATCCATCCATCCATCCATCCATCCATCCCCAGATGGGATCTAGGGGATCATCCCTATGTGGGATCTGGAGTAGGGATCATGTAGGATGGGATCTGGGACATCATCAAGGATGGGATCTGGGAGGGGGCCACATGGAATGACAGATGAGGGATCCCTTGGAATGGACCATGGGGAATGACCTGGGGTGGGACCTGAGGTGGATTTAGGATGGGACACTTGGATCACTTGGAATGGGACACATCCCTGCAGGATGGGGTGTGGGAGATCCCTTGGAATGTGATTTGAGAGGAAATCTCCTGGATCCAGACTGGCAGCTGATCCCACCTCCACCTCTGCCAATCTCCCATCACTTTTCCATGGATTTTCCAACAAAAAATCCACCAAGGGCTCCAACAGCACCCAAACCCAGGGATCCAACTCTGCCCCCATTGCTCCCCTTTCACTGCTCACCTGGACACTGGTTTTCCCCTAAAATGGAATTTTTAAGGAAAAAAGCAGCTCAGGAACCCCCTGGAATCCCCCATCCTAAAGGACTGGAGANCATCCATCCATCCATCCATCCATCCATCCATCCATCCATCCATCCATCCATCCATCCGCCCATCCATCCCCATAACATTCCAGTGACCTTCACCACCTGGATTAAGGAGTCACTGGACCAGGAAGTTCCACAGCGGAAGACAATTTGACTTTCTCAGCTACAGGAAATCAACACCAGTTTATCCCAGTTTAACCCACTGAGGAATTAGAGCTGTGGGATTTGGAGGGAAGGCCACAACCCAAAACCCAGCCCATGGGACAACTGAGGGACACACAAGGAATGGGATAAATCTGGGAGGAGATCACCTTCCTGGGGAAAGCCTCCTGTGGAAAAAGCTCTGGGTGTGTGGAACGCTGCGATTCCCAGGAGGAACTGTGGGAGCCGTGCTGGGAACCTGTCTGGTGAGAGGTTTCGGGGAGGGGAGGCCCTGGCAGCTCCTCTTGTGCAAGAGCTGCTCCTTAATTGTCTGTGTGACTGCCCACACTCACTGTGCTGCTCCTGATTTAATTAGATCCAATCAAAACTGCCATGGAAGAGCCAAGGGGAGGCAGAGCTGGCTCAGATCCGCCTGGGAGAAGTAAATCCCGACAGATCACCGGGGGTTTGGAGGCCTGGGAGGATTCAGGTGTTGGTTCAAACTATGGGGGAGGGGTTTGAGCTTGAATGAGGGGGGATTTGGGGGTCCCTGGGTCACCTGGCTGAGGGTGGGGGTTTGTGATGTGTGGGGTGGCCCTTGGTGCTGAGCAGAGCTGGAATTGCTGCTTCCTTCTCCATGAAATCCCCTGGACTGGCATCCATTGCTGGCATTCATCATCTCCCATCCCATGGATCCCATCCCATGGATCCCATCCCATCCCATTCTATCCCCATGACCAGCACCTATCACCTCTCATCCCATTCCATCCCAGTGACCAGCACCCATCATTTCCCCATGATCTCTCCATGACCACAACCCATTGCCAGCACCCATCATCTCCCATCCCATTCCATTCTGTCCCATCCCATTCTATCCCCATG
>VZRV01004681.1:0-37610 GCA_013398115.1 Falcunculus frontatus
GGAGAGGCTCCTCCGGCACGCCGGGTCGGGCGGGAAAGCCAGCGGGCGCTGCGGGCATGTGTTGTCCATCCCTCCCGGGGGTGAGGGGAAGCCCGCCCAGCTTCGTCCTCCTGTTCCAGAACGGGAAAAGTTTATGTCTGTTCAGCCCAGGTCCTTGCGCCCGGAGCCGGGCTAGGGCTGGGCATTGCCTCGGCTCGTCCCCTGCCGGTCAGAGCACGGCCCTGTCCCCTCTTCTTGGCGGGGACCGCTCTGTTCTTATGGGATGAATTGGGGACCCAGGAAGCCTGGACGCAGGGGAGAGAGGAGCCGCTGCCGTTCCCAGCTGTGAAGAGCGTGGGGTGCCCGCTGGAGTGGGAGCTGGTGTGTGTCAGGGCACGGCGTACGGGAGGGGAGGCAGGGTCCCGGCCCAGCCCGGGGCCGCGACACCGGCGCAAGCCGGGCCTGCCCCAGGCTGAGGTGGGTCACACAGCTGGTGCAGGCGCCGCTGCCTCGGGCCTTGGTTCACATCCCGCTGACAGGTGAACTGCGTGCGCAGGGAGCGCTCCGCGCCCCAGCAGGAGCTGGAAGAGCAGACACGCAGGCCTATTGGTGCCCTCGGGAGGAGGAGAGCCTTGCGAAAGAACCAGCCTGTTACGGTGTATGTTACAACGTTTAGTAGCACCACGCAACTTGCCAAAGGACCATCTGTGATAAATGTTAGTCAGGATTTTTTTTAAAATACAACAAATTGGCCAGATTTTCTTACCTGTGGGATAACACAGAGGAAGCATTGATGAAAATGGATTAGGTGTCCCAGTTAGCTGTTGCTTGGCCTTCCTTACGGGTTCCATTTCCAGTTACGTCATTAATCATGTGCTGATGGGCAAGCAGTTGGGAGTTTGAGCCTCCTGGCTTGTCACTGCCATTCACGATGCGTGCGGCGACTGTCCTGCCAAGGAGCCCCTATGCAAGCAGGATAAGCTGCAGAGCAGAGACTCTGCACTGAGTTTTAATGCTGCTCAATTCTTTCGCACTTTGTCCCATCATTCACTTGAAGACAGCAGTCTTGTGCAAAGAATGAGTGTTTCTTTGAGGTAGCAGGTTACTTGCGGGCCATGGGTCAAACGTGCAACTCTGTGTCTTGATCTTTGGTTCATGTTTGTGTGTGTGTGTGTTGGTGACCCCATTTTTTCTCATGTAAAACTCTTCATCTGGCTACTCTGAGGGTTATGTGGTAGCCCTGAGAGGGAAGGGCAGAGGAGTGGATGGGGACAGGAGTCTTGAGATCTCGTGCTTCTAAAAAGTGTAGAATTGCAATAAGAGGGAGAAAGAGTAACCAGAAAACTCTGTGTATTTCATTGTGAGAAAATGGACTAAACCTTCAACATATTTCTTACTTTTTTCTACTTGTAAACAAAAATTGTGTTTTAGACAACCAGAAATAGAAGACTGTTTTGGAAGCTTAAGGAGACTATTAAAGAGAAAGAACCAGAAGCTAGTACTTCTATTTACTAGAAAATAAGTGCAAGAGAGGCAACAGAAATGCAGTAAGGTTGGAGATGAAATAGGAAATGCAATTGCCCTATGTTAAAACAATAAAAATATTAAGGTAGAGACAGAGAAACAACATAAACACACAATTTTTTTGAAAAGTACTGATCATTGCATTTAAGTGAGCATAATGGTTGAGGTACTCCTGCCTGTAATTTCGAATAGTTCTGCTTCTTGAGATCAGTGATGAGCTGCTGATACAGATGTACTTTAGGATGCTAGAAGTGAGTAACAGTGTAGTAACATCGTAATTACATTATGATAGATCCTCTGACGCGACTCTTACATTCATGAGTATGGTTGCAGATTTCCTGTGCACATTAAAAAAAAGAGTAGACAAAACTGCTTAATGTTTTCCTCTCAGCTTCCATGTCTTGAAGGGTAAAAGTGGTGGTTCTTATGGATGTGGCTGCAGTTCTGACCCCTTCCTGCTCTTTAAGCCCTGTCCTTGAGGTGAGAACTGTACTGCTTGTAGGTAACTTTGGCTGAAATGCTCTCCTGTCCTTACAGCACAGGACCTGGCAGCAGGGTCCTCTCTACACTAGCTGCATTTCAGATCAGAGCACACGGAAACTGCATTTCCCATGTGATTTAACACAATTTCTTAGAAATCCAATACATAAATTACATAAGGGGATATAGATCAATAGTCCTTACTGAATGATGTGCATCCATCACCATTATGAAAGTGGGCAGACTAGCAGTTGGAGGCTGTTTCTACCCTGCTTTATGTAGAACAAATAATACTGAGTTGCGCAGAGAGGTTTGGCCCAGACCTTTCATTATACCTCTGAAAAGCCCATAGCTGATGGTTAGAGATGTTCCTCCTGCGGAGTGTTCTCTGCAAGCTTCTGTCAGTCTGCTGCATTCAGTGTTTTGAATGTTGAACGGTTCTCACGGTTTTAGCAGCGCTACCTAAAAAGTAAAAAAAGTCGTTGCTACATTTTTGTGTCTTGATATTCAATCTGAATTTCTGTTGTCTGTGAGAGTTGGAAATGAATGCGGTGTCTGAAAGTAAAGGTGACAAATCTCAGTGCTTAAGTGGAAGATGGTGCATTTAATGGCAAACGAAAAATTAGGACCTTTGAGACCTGGTGGTTTTCAGCATGAATCTTAGGGCAGGATTGGCACTAGTGCAGTGGTAGGATGGGAATAACTTTTGAACTACTTAGCTGAAAAGAGGCCAGTCTGATGGAATTCATACCATATTTGCCTTTCCTAGTCAACAGTTTTCCAGATCATGAAGAATAAACATGTTTTGGACCTTGCATGCTCAGTTGTCAACCAGGGAATTGCAGCAAAAACCAGGAGATGACAAACATTGTCTTAATGGAGGTTGTGGCACCTGTAATTGTCCAAATGACAGTTGATACCTAGGTGTGGTGTTTTTAGAAGTACTTAAAAATGAACTCATGAAAGAAGAGGGGGAAAGAAAGGAACTTTCAGAAGCCAAGCTGGAAAATGCTGCACTGAGAAAATAAAAGTACGCCTGAACACTGCCGCCCTAGCTAATTTTTTTTTTTCCCTTTAATTGGAGATATTCAGTTCATTTCCTCCTCTTACCCATTTAACATACATCATTTGGGACCCAAATGTGTTTTGAACTGCTTGACTGCCTGCACAGGCTTTCAGCATATCCTGAAGATGGTTCACTGCTGTCAGCTGTGGAGAGAACTCTTCCTAGAAACATTTGCTTTGCTGGAAGGCAAAAGCTAGTTGGAAGAGCAATTGGCACCTGTAGCAGTAGTAGCTTACTTCTGTTATTGAAACTTTGTGGTAATGAAGAAGGTGGAATACTGGTATATGACTGGAATACTTCCTTAGAAGTATTAACTAACATTTTTTAGCATGATAACTGGGAATGAGGGCATTTCTTATATCCCTTGGCAATTCACTCAAATGGCTGTATAGAAATTGTGAGCACAAAACATGCAGTGGTGACTCTCATTGAAGTTGTCTGCGGCTACTTTAGGGACTGAGTTTGATCCTATTGCTAATTATAGGATTGCTGTGAGGATGTAATTGTATGAGATTTTTGTATTAGATCCTCTTTGATTAAGTGTTCTGATGTTGTGTTACATGTGTCCTCAAAAGGAAGCATTGACTCTTTTCAGCACCTGAGTTCAGCCCCTCAGGTGTCTTATCTCTCTAGCAACAGTAGAGACAATAGTTCTGTGTTTTTGTAGGTTTTGGTCGTGGGTTGTTTTTTATTTGCAGTGGAGCTTCACAGATACCTGGTGTCCACCCCCATGTGTATTGCCCATCAGAAGCTGGAAATTCAGCAAAAGATACAGCTTAAAATTTTCCATTTCTCTTGGTGGCTGGGAGCTTTGATGTTTTTTATCATTGGTTTCCTTATATTTAATCTTAACTTACAGTCATGGAAAATTATTTGTTAGGATTCCAGTTTCAAAAATCGGGATAAAACTGCGTGTATTCAGTCTGTTCCTGTGGATGGTTTCTTTGCACATTAAAACTGCAGTTTCAATTGCTTGGGTAACCCTTCCTGCACTCCTGAGGAAGTTCTGTCTTTGAGGCTTACTTGCAGGGATACAGCTACAGGTAGTAGGCACTGCTGCAAGGAAACTGAAAAATATTTGGCCAGGTTAAGCTTAGCACTGCAGCTTGGTAGCTTCTGTAGGCTGGGCAGGGGAAGAGTCCATGTTATGTGTCATAAGCTGACTTGGGATACCAAGAACAGTGTTAATGTTGCATCTACCACTGAGAGCACAGCTTTCTTCATTCTCCCTTCCTTTCCTACAGTGGGCTGTCTTGCTAAGCTGAATCAAAAAATAAATGCTTCTTTAAAAAAATCAGGGTTTTTGCTGATCTGTCTCCCCAAGCAGTCAGTCAGACAGTGCTATTCCCAGCACAAGCAGGGGGCTGGGATCATATACACAGGGGTGAAGGAGTGAAGCCTCCTTTTGATAGCAGTCAGTGGTTACATTGCCTCAGCCTTAACGTTGGTTAAAAATATGGCTGAATGGACAAAAAGTAAAAAGTGAAATCTGCTGTGTTTTATGTCACACATACATATTGAAGTTTTTTCTTTTAGGTTATGGAAAGTATTTTTCCAAACTGTAACAAAAATAATTAATGTTTCAATCTTTTCTCTTTCAAACAGGAACTGCCAACTTTATATGGCTCACATCTGACAACATGCACCACCAGTGGCTGCTGCTAGCTGCATGCTTTTGGGTGATATTCATGTTCATGGTTGCTAGCAAGTTTATCACACTGACTTTTAAAGACCCGGATGGTAAGTTCAGCTTTAATGTTTGGTGTGAAACAGAAAATTGAATTGTGCTTCACACAAACACTCTTTTCTATGAAAAGTAGTTCTTGTCATGTTACCACTTCTTCAGTAGGACTGAGAACAGAACAACTAAATTTCTAGAAGTGACAGTGCTGATATTCAGCTCCTTCTTTTCTTACTAGAAGTCTGCAAATCTGACATCATGGTGGGGGTTTTGATGGTTAAGAACAGGAGGGATCATGTTTGGAGTACTGTTTTGGTAGGTCTGCTTTTTCAAATACATTTAGTGTCAGTATCTTGATTTACTAGGGGTAGAAGTCATGTGCAAAAACAACAGAATACCATTACCTGTTTAAAGTCAAAAGAGACTCAGAAGGTACTGAAGAGTTCATTTCACATGATACTAGTTTCTGTCTTTTTGTGACTGCTTGTCTTGTGGCTGAGGTATTATGTAAAACTTGTGGAAAGTTTTATTTCACTTGCAATGCCCTTTGCCTAGCCACCTCTGCCCTGCTTCTTGCATTCAGTTTTATTGCTTGCTGTTTGACTTGTAAATAGCTTATAGGCTTTTGCTTACCTTAAGTAGCTGAGCTGTTATTAAGATGATGAGGAATTTAAGCCATTTGATGACACCACCCAGCATGTTAGTTTTCTGTCTGCTGGAGAGCTGCTCTTACAAAGCCATCCTAGTGAGAGTTTTGGGTGAAGGTGATGATATCACTTAGAGTCTTAAGAGATCTGTGTTTCTGAATCTCCCTAAGATATGCAAAGAAAATGTAACTTTTGAAGCATTGACACTAGTGCCATATTTTTCAATGAATTGATAATGGATAAGTACATTAGGTGTACCTTTATAAATAGTATGCATCTGTGTGGAGATTTCTTCAGCAAGTCTTGCAGAGGAGAACTGTAGACTAACATAGCTTTCCTTGGACCCAGCTGTTTTCTCCTGGTGCATCTGCAAATTAGCTAGTCTTTTGTTAGGTAGTTATCTCTTCCAGTATTTCACTCTAGGCCGACTCTTGTTTCCCAGCTCAGGTATTCTTTGAATGGTTCTTTTCATCAGAATTTATCAGGAAAATTAAAATGTAGTTTAAAAAAATAACTGGAGCATACCCACTGTATTTACTTGCTTTTTATTATCTTGGCTTGCCAAGATTTTGTCTTTTTTTTTTTCTTGCATGCTGAATCTTCCACTCCTTTTGAATAGCTCTCTGAGCAGATGATATATAAATTCTTAAGCTTGTCCTGCAAAGGCATGGCTGTGGTTAAGTGTATATATCTGCTGTAGTGTTTGTAATAGAACTAATGAAGGGAAATACTTTGAATATACCAGCAGAATTTTGGAGGAAGTCCAAACAGGATGGCAAATCCTGGAGAAGCTCTTCTAGACTTAATAAAATATGGTTTGTCAGAAATTTTTCTTATTTGGATGTGTCTTCTTAGCAGACAGAATAAAACCAACAGATGCTCAATGAATCAGTGTTCTTTTGTTTATGCCTTTTACTGATGTCTTGGGTGCATGAACAATTGGAACTTCTTAAGGAGCAAGTTTATGTCCATCATTCCTAGTAGCATCTACAGGCATGCTTTTACACAATGATAGTGAAAAATAGTTTGGCTGAATCAGATTACTTGCATTTTCCAGAAGAATACCATGAAGTAAGTCTGTGCACAGCAATAATTACAGTATCTGAATGCTTGAATGCTTACATTGCTTTCAGTTTTAACTTGCTTTTCCATCTGTGCCCTTTGTTAAAATCCAGTGTAGGCAGAGTAGAGTACTCCCTGAAGAAAAAGACATAGGCAGTACACACATTTTCTCAGCCATAAAACAGTAAGCCCCTGTGGATGCAGATGAAGAAACATTATTCATAGAAGAATCTGTATGAAGGGAAAAGTAATCCAATATGGATGCAAATAAATTTTCAAGGAGAAATAATGTTCTTTTTGCTTTGTAGTTAGGGAAAGCTGCTTCTAATTATTTTTGATTGTTCTGCACTTTGTAGACTAAAGCTATAACCTTATGGTTTTTTTTGTTTTTTCTGTACCATACTAGATGAAAAAGGTTCTTCCTTTACATGCTTTAATTTGGTCTCAAACTATTAGCTGCCCTAAAATCACTTAAAAAAAAGAACAAGAGTATCAGCTGAGTTTGTTGTTGTTGTGAGAATCTCTAAGGAAGGCCATCGGTCCAGTAATAAAGGAAAAGGGGATCTTTATTTATTGTTGGTTATAGGTGTTTATTTAGAGCACCACAGAAGTAAAAGGGTGCCCATAACGACACTTTTCTTCTTGTATGTTTAATAGTCTACAAAAGAAGAAACTTTTCTACTAGTATAAGGGGAGAGAGAAACCTGATAGATTAAGGGTTTTTTTTGGCCGTGCTTTGGGAAGTTTTTTATTGAAAAACATAAATCTCCTATGCACAAGTCCATATAGTTATACCAAATTGTCTGTCAATTGTGATATTTGGATTCAAGACTTCGATGTCTCTCTGCACAGTTTTTAGAAAAAGCAAAACAAACAACCAAAAAACCCAAGTAAAATATAATGGGTATATTTCTTTGATAAAACTCAAATGAAGTTGCATCCAAAATTCCCACAGAGTACATCCTTTAAAATGTTCATAGTCTGTGTCTGTCTTGTCTAGTACCTTTCCATGTAGAAACAATTTCTAGTGTTTTGTAAGCTTAATTCAGAAAGTAAAGTTCACGTGTTTTAGTTGTAAAGCAGAAATAGTTGCCTTCCCTTTACCTTCTGTAATGCTGTTATCTCTCCTCCTTCTTTAGGCTATGGTGCCAAGCAAGAGCCATTGATACTGACAGCTGTGACAAAAGTGGAGGAGGTACATGTGCCAGAGGGAAAACATTGGCCTGAAGAATTCCAGGTGCATACTGTTGAGATAAGGGTTACATGTGTTAAAGAGTAGAAGAAAATAAGAGATTAGACCGGGGCTTCCTGTTGTTAAGGTGGATTGCTAGACAAGAATTATTTATTCAGGCTGTTCTATTTAGATAGAGCTGACAGAATTCATTTTAACTTCACAAAGCTGGTTTGTCATGGTAACCTGCTGTCTTGTTTCATCTGAATGATTGAACTTAATATGTTCCCATTTCTAGGAGAAAATTGTTACAGTACTCCTTTATCAAGTCAGGACAGTAATTTTTGTTAGCCTTTTTAATATAATGTCCCAGTTTTGGATTACTTGAGTTCTGTCTTGCCATAGTGATCAGGTTTGTGGTTGTTGAGGGCAAGCCTGTGTCTTCTCTATTCCCTTAGATCTCTGCCCAATCTCTGTTTCTTTTTATCAGTGTCAATTTCTTTTTCATGTTTTGTGCTCTTTGTGTGTCACATTTCAGCATTTTTCCAAAGTAGACTATAGACACAATAGTAGTCAATACCAGTTGATCTTTTAGATGCATAGTTCCATGCTTTCAGCAGATCGACACGGAAACTCTGAAAATCCTTTATACAAATGTAAATTTGAGACCGGTTGCCGAGTGGGCTAAATCCATTTTTTGGGGTTTTTTTTGCATTAATGCATAAGTCGTCTTATATTTAAAGTATTTTTGTGATGCAGCATGGAAGGTAGGTTAGCTGTATAAACATGACTGTTTATGTTTTCATTTTTCAAAAACATGAAATTTAAGTTACCCTCAAAATACTTGGGAAAAACACTTTGTTCAGTGGAAGGCTGGCAGATAGGTGTAGTGAGCTTTAAATGCTTTCTTTACTAGTATGGAAGAGAATAATAAGGTTTCTGGATCTAAAACAATTCCCTCTTGACTTCCTGACAGCATGAAATGTAGAATAACAACATTAATTTTGGTTGCATGCAGAAAGAATTGTTTGGACAGATAAAATAATGTGACGGACTGTTCAGATCACATTCTGAGCAGGGGATATTGGAGAAGAGTAACAAACAGAAAAAGTAGACTTTTTTTTTTCCTTTATGGAAGGTTGGGACAAAAAGTAAAATAATTCCTTTTTCATCTGTAGCTTGGACACTGTACCTAAAATCATAGAATCACTCAATGGTTTGAGTTGGAAGAGACCTTTGAAGATCATCTAGTTCCAACCCCTCTGCCATGGACAGGGACACCTTTCATTAGAACAGGTTGCTCAGATCCCCATCCAACCTGGCCTTGAATGTTTCTGGGATGGGCCATCCACAGCTTCTCTGGGTAACCTGTTCCAGTGCCTGACCACCCTCATAGGAAAAAATTCCTTCCTAAACCTATCTTTTTTCAGTTGCAAACCACTACCCCTGTCTTGTCACTACAGGCCCTGGTAAAAAGTCTCTCTGTCTTTCTTAAAAACCCTTTGTGAACATTGAAAGGCAGCAGTGAGGTTTTCCTGAAGCCTTTTCTTCTCCAGGCTGAACGGCTACAGCTGTCTCAGCCTGTCTTCATAGGAGAGGTGCTCCATGTCAGGCCACATTCATGGCCTCCTCTGAACCTTCCCTTAACAGGTCCAGGTCTGAGGCCCCGGGGCTGCATGCAGCACTCCAGGTGGCAGTAGAGTAGAGTACAGGAGGGACAATCACCTCCTTTGACCTGCTGGCCACGGTGCTTTTTTATGCAGCCCAGGGTGCGGTTGGCTTTCTGGGCTGCGAGTACACACTGCCAGCACATATCTAGTTTTCCACTCATCAGTATCCCCAAGTCCTTGGCACGGTTGGTCTCAATCAGTTCATCCCTTAGTCTGTATTGATATTGGGGATTGCCATTCAGTTAGTGGACAGGTGAAAATTTGTCAGTAGAAATTTAAACTTTCCATCACCTCTTAATCAGAGAAGGTCATTTTTCCTCTCACTCCCCTAGTTGTGAGGCAAGAGGTGGTTGTGGTTCCCATCTTAGTCTCAGAAAAATGAGACTTGTGAAACAGCTCATCCATTTTTGGAGAGAGGTATCCTGCTGCTTCTATTTGTCACACTTAGGCTCATGGTTCACATTTTTATTCACCTGATTTTATTTCAGCTTGAATAAATGGAAACGCTGAATGCCTACGGGTGCTAGAGAACAACACAACACAGAACTGTTACCCTAAATTTTTTCCCAGCCAGATGGGTCACAAAATATTCTGAGTTGGAAGAGACCTGCAAGGATCATCAAGACCAGCTCTTAATTCTGCACAGGACATCCCCAAGAATCACACCATGGGTCAGCCCCATCTTCCCAGAGTTTAAAGCATAATTTATTTTGAAATTCCTGTCCTAACCTTTCAGAAGCTTTCTTACAGGTTTTTGAAGCTCTGTGGGAGTTCCAGTATTTGATCAAGGCATGTTTTATCCACACGGATAAGACACTGCTGCTGTGCAGCAGACTTAACTTGTATGGAAAAGCTCTTACCACTGTATACTACCATGGAATGTCTTAAGAGTTGAACCAATGTATAGCAGCAGCACGGAAAGCAAACTGTGGGCTACTCCTTTAATTAATATGTAGCAATGTTTTAATCATGAATCTGAGAGTCATTAGGGTGCATAGTTTGGGGATTTTTATACTTTAGAATTTGATCTGAAACGTAAAGTCTTTCACTTTTGTTTTTTCTTTCTCCTCTGCATTTCATTAAAGCCAACTGGAAAAGCTTTTTCAGGAAATCTGATCCGCCAACCCCTGGTTCATATGGAAAGACTTGAGCTTCTCAGGAATGTCTGCAGAGACTCTGCATTGAGAGATCTCTCTCATACTGCAGTTTCCAAATTCGTCTTGGACCGAATATTTGTGTGTGACAAGCACAAGATCCTGTTTTGTCAGACGCCAAAAGTGGGAAACACTCAGTGGAAAAAAGTCTTGATCGTTTTAAATGGTATCTACTCATCCGTGGGTGTGTGGGTTTCTTTGAGGAGGAGGAGGAAACAGAATTGCGCTAACTGTGGCAACTAAAATGGATTCTTTCTGCATTTTTGTACACTGATACTTAATTTCAGCTTTGCATTTATCACAGTTATTCCTAGTCCTTTCAAAACATCCTCTTAAAATGAGATCTGTTCTTTCTGTAAAAATAAGTATTGTTATTACTTGGCTCATTTGAGTAATGATGGAGTACCCAAATGCATGTGGTAGGTAGGTTTCTGATCTTTGAAGGGGTGCACTAATTTATAGAATTTGAAAGTATATGACAAAATATCCTAATTCCTAAGTAACAATAATATGAAATTTCTGACTAAAGGCCAGTGACTTTTAACTAGAGATTTTAGCCATGAAGAAAGCCAGTTAAAACTTGCCAGGTGATGTTGGTCTATATTGCTGAAATCTTGTGTATGTTCTATCAGTGGACCATGTTAAGAGTTAGGAAGATTCTGAGGTGCTTCATGCAATAGTTTGGTCACCAAAGTTATGTTATAAAAGATGGTGAAAGAAGGAATAAAGGGTATGTTTGAAATAAAACCTCTAAGGTCATGGAAGGCAAATGAACTATGTCCCTCAGAAAAATTTTTCTAGCAAGCAGTACTAACATTAAGAACTTTAATGTTAGTTTCATCCTTGACCTATGGATGTGAGCTAAAAATCTAGCAGAGGTATGCCCATACCTATGTGTGTGCATGTGTCTCAATACCTCTGTAAGCCACACACAAAGTACTAAACATGGGACTATATGAGGGCATTAGAAGTACCTGCTCTTATCAGCATTTGAGAGATAACATGCAAGAATGCCTCAGGATGGGCAGGGATGTATTGGCTGCACTGAGTGAAGGATAACTCACATCTTAACAGCAGGGAACTTTTTACCTTGAGTTTCCTAGTTCTGTCATGTTAGATAATGATAGAAAATAGTTTCCACATAAACACTGGTACCTTTTGCCTTAAGCTGCCAGCGCACTGGTATCTGCTGATGAAGGCTACTGCTGTGGTTGACCTAACTTTCTCCTCTTTGGGTAGTTTCAGAAGGCAGGGCTCATACTTGAGGGGGAATAATTTGTGTGCAAGTACCTAGGTGGTATTTGGAGATTCAGGATGAGGAAATGCAGCTGTGGCACTGTGGGGGAGTTAACTCTGCTACTGCTTGTACTGAATATGTTCTCTGAATGCAAGGTATCGGTTTCTGAGGCTGTCTGATCTGACATCTGTTGTCCACATGCAATTCACCTATAGTACCAAAAACTACAATTGAAAACTTGAAATTGATCAAATACAACCCCAGTCCCCATCCCTCACGCCCCTGCTCCCTCCAGGGATAAAAAAAATTGGAAAACTGAGCAGCTGAGTGGTGTATATTATTCACTTCAGTTGTGGAAATGAGAAGGCTGTAGCGGCTTTCGCCTCATGGGCTTGTTTTGTAGCACCCTGTGCTTGTTGCAGGTTGATACTCTGAAATGATGCTGTTATGTGAAGGCTTATGCCTAAACCCCAAGGGGCCACATGAGATGTTTCTCAAGGTCATAAAACTTTCCTGGATCAGAATATTAAAATGAACGCAGCAGAGTTAAGTGACATTGTCTTTCTTGTCAGCTTATGTGCTTGCAGAAATGAATATCTGGAGACTTTTTGTTGTTAATTTTAGTGCCTTTTAGTCTGTGGAGTATTCTCTGATTGGAATTTTTGTTTCAGCACAGCATACTTGTTAAAAAAACTTCATGGATCCTGACAGCAAAGTACTTTGCATTGAAGCAGTTCCAAAAGCAGCTCATAGCATTTATTTTTGTTGGTGGTTGAAGCTCAGCCAAAAAGCTGGTTCCTTCTTCTGAGTTAATCCTTAAAGTCTTCCTCTGTTTGTATGTGCGGGCAGAGGGAAAGAGAATGGGGACACTGACATGTGAGGAGTTACAGGCTTAGACATAATTGTTGATGAAATTTGCATAATATGCTTTTCTGAGAATTTCAGAGCCATTTGGTCTTGGACCTCGATGTCACATACCCTAAAGAATTTAAGAAGGTTTCAGCATCACAGTCAGAATCTCTCATAATTTAACAGTTTTAAACATAGTAACTTTAAATGGTAAAAATAAAGAAGAGAGAAAGACATAAAACTATCAGCCAAAGGCACACATGCTTACTTACACTCACTGTTTTTTCCCCTTGAATGAATCACTTGCTCTCTTGTTTTGATTTGTCAAGGAGCGTTTTCTTCCATAGAAGAAATCCCAGAAAACATTGTACATGATCATGAGAAGAATGGTCTTCCACGCTTGTCCTCTTTCAGTGACTCTGAAATTAAAAAACGGTATGTGCCCTTCTAATGAGTGTGGGATGGGGTTGAGGTTAGTGGTGTTACGAGCAATCAAGGGTACAGCTGAAGTCTGCATCTGAAACTGAGGACTGCTGGGTTTCTGCTCTACCACTTGTATTATGGCACTATTCTGTTGTCCTCATAGATGTTGCTGTGTCTGCCTTCCTACTGGCTTTGAAGGAGAGCACCAGTGTAATTTATGATATAGTTAAGTGAGCCAACTAACTCCCTGGGATACAAGGTTTCTGTAATTCAATGCATACCTAGTTGTTAGATAGTTGACCTTCAGAACTGGTTTAATTGGACGGCCCATTCTGATGTCTTGTATGGTAAGGCAGTACCTTACTGCCTACAGGTAAGATTGTCATTGCAGCAGGCATAATTACTGGGATTGAACTGGTTAGGTTTAAATTGTTAGTGCTTCTTAGCCCCACAGTATTTTCCATTCAGCTGAACCACTTTGTCTTCCTGTTTAAGTGCTTCTGGTTATTTTCAGAGCCAAAAAATACTCTGCAATAGAACTTCTACATTTGATCTTTGACTAGATCTTTGACTGTGCCTGCTCTCATCTCTGCTAGAGCCTATGCCATATATAATCCCTGTAAGGGGTGGCAACATGGAGAGAGCAGGACATGAGATGACAGTAGACACTTGTAAGCGTGTGCTTACATGGGGTTTATGTGCATTACGCCATTCTGAAGACTCAACCCTTTATACATGTGTCAGATGTCAGCAGAGCTCAGCCCAAGGTTTTTTGCTGCATGCAGTGGCACAAGGACATTTATCACAGCTGTGCCTGTAGAATTGGGGTCAGTTGATTGGGTTGATACTGTGCGAAGCAAAATACTGTCCCTAGTTTCTTGAGAACACGGATCTGTTTTCCCTCCCTGTGAGCAGCCCTGAACACTGTTCACCTGGGGGTGAGCCCTACTTAGGATATATGAAGTTGAATGCCGTTATTGCTTGGGTTACTGCATCCTGCTCAGCATGGAAGCTATGCTGGAAGTGTGTAACATGGGTCTGGTTGGGAATTCTGAAATTACCGGAGTTTTAAGTGTGGAAAGCGGGATGGTGTGGATCTGTTGATTTAGTTTGCTGACCTCTATCTGGCCCTGCCTGGCTAAGAGAAAGTCAGGAGAATCTGAAGTATGACTCAAGTTCTGTACAGGCTGAAAAGAGTCCATCCACATCCAGTCCATCCATCCTTATTTCAAGTGAGGATTGGGCTCTCAATCTCTTTTCTTAGCTATTTATTGAAATAAACTTTGTTTTCAGTTTACTCCTCCTACAGATAATATGACTGCAGAATATTACATAATACAGCAGTACATGAAATTCTGTTGAAAACTGTGGTCTCGTGTTTCAGTGGTGTTCTCAGCCATTATTGAAAGTATGACAAAACATCAAATAAAATACAGTTTAAAAATTTTTTTTACTTAAGCAGCAATTTATCTAAATGCCTGCCAATGAAAACTGCAGTCTTCTATATGCATTTAGCTTCAGCAATGCACTTTTCCCCCATGTCCTTACGTATTTTGCTTTTTGAGCTTGATCACATGGCATTACAAATATATTTGACTCTGAGCTCTCAGCACCTTTTGTCTCCTCTTTATATGGATTGAGATAAGCTAAATTCCTCCAGTTTAAATAAAACGTGAAAACTAGGATAAACTGTTTCCTCTTTGTCCTGTATGCAAAAACTGCTAGTAAGAAGATAGAAATTGTATTTCTAGTCCTATTGATTATAAAATTGATAGACTATGCACGTGCTCTAAGGTTCACATTGCTGTGTCTGTGGTTAGAGTTTAGGTACATTTTGTAAGTATATGCTAAACACTTTCCTTAATTCTTCAATCTTTTTTCTTTCTCTCTTTAGCCTGAATTTATACTTCAAGTTTTTTATTGTTAGAGATCCATTTGAAAGACTTATTTCTGCGTTTAAAGACAAGTTTGTGCACAATCCTCGGTTTGAACCTTGGTACCGGCATGAAATTGCTCCTGGCATCATTCGTAAATACAGAAAGAATCGCACGGAGACCAAAGGGCTGCAGTTCGAGGATTTTGTGCGCTACCTGGGTGACCCTAATCACCGATGGCTGGATGTTCAATTTGGTGACCACATCATTCACTGGGTAACGTATGTGGAACTTTGTGCTCCCTGTGAAATCACATACAGTGTGATCGGACACCACGAAACCCTGGAGGACGATGCTCCATATATCTTGAAAGCAGCTGGCATAGACCACTTGGTATCATACCCCACCATCCCACCAGGCATAACAGTGTACAACAGAACAAAAGTAGAGCGGTATTTCTCAGGAATTAGCAAGAGAGACATAAGACGCCTCTATGCACGATTTGAAGGCGATTTTAAACTCTTTGGTTATCGTGAGCCTGATTTCTTGCTTAACTGACACCTGGGATAAGATCTGAAAAAGTGTCTCATGGATTAATCTAAACCTGCGTGAATACCAGCTGCAACACTGACAGAGCTGAGAATGACCATTTGTTTTCTAGCTTTTTGATGTTGCTCCACTTTTCAGTGAAATATTTGTCATACAAACAAGCAGGGGCTTACAGTTGTTGTTTCCTGACCACGTTTTCAGTACGTGACATTGCAATTTGTTAGGAATTATGTCTCTGTTACCTGAAATACAGAATTTGACTTCTCCCCTCTTCCCTCCAAGAAATAAGAGGGAGAACAAATGGGCTATGACCTTCCTCTCCTCCCAGACAGAAGGCCATTTTTGAAATGTTGTGAAGTATTTATAAAGATGGTGATTCCACTGTAGGTTAACCCTGACATGTGGGTAAACATCATGATTCCTGCTCATGAGAAAGTCATGTAGTCTCCCATGAGCTTTGTAAATGAGAGGCCAGTACAGGACTAGAAATTGATTAAATGCTTGACAAATATAACCATCTAGGTTCTGTCATGTGACTGCTATAATAACAATAATGCTGATCTAATCCCATTCTTATTTGTCAAAAAATGAACCTAATTAGACAGAAGCTTTTAGAGATGTAAGAAAATGAGCTGGTTCCACACCCCAGTTGTCTCTGTATTTTTGTCAAGTGTTTACTGTGTTTACTACTGATGTATTGAGCCTCATAATTCTACTTTTGATTTTCAAGAGATTATTTAACTCCTGGCTATGTAAGTTATGTGAGAACACCAGCTGCAAGTGATGCATAGAAGAAATATGAAACTGCTAAGAAACTTTGAGGAAAATTAATTTAAAGTATCATTTGTATTTGTGGGAGCATATATAATAATCACAAGATGCTCTCACGCAATTTAACTTGTCTTTTCTTCTAACAGTTAAGATTAATAAAGAAGTTACAAAAGCAAGATGTCATATTGAAGAGCTGCTTACTTGTGTTAACAATCCACCTTTTTCTTATATCCAGCCTTGCTCAGTTGAGTACCTCAGAGAACAGAAAGTTTATTCCCCTCTGGAAATTCATCTCCCTACTGCTAAAGGAGAGGAGACAAGATGAATCCCTATTTTTCCAGTGATTCACTGCCATGGTATCCCAAGTCAAAAACGACCAACATTTATGTTACTGATGTGGTGGATTGGCTATTTGCCAAAAGTTTGAATGTCACCTAAATTCATGTACCCATTTTATGCATTAAAAAAAAAATCTGAATTGAGTGGATGCAGCCATCATATTTGCTTGTGCTTGTATTGTGTCTTATAAAGAGTGGTCTCTTGTCTGAGTTCACCAGCAATAAAAATCAGTGCGCTGCCACTTCATCCCGCAGGCCACGGAAGAGAGATAGACCAAATACCTGAAATTCAGGAATTGCTCTGTTGCAGTGAGCATGTGAACAGTACTTTTTAAATCATAGCCCCAAAAGATTTATTTTCAGATCAGCATAATGTTGCTGACTAGAAATGCTAATGACAGCCAGTGCTGTGGAATCTGCTTTTAAATCCAGCCACTGTATGTTTTTGATAGCTTTCTGTATTAACACAAGGAAGCATCTTGCACTTGTGTAAGAGGAAAGCTGTGCCGAGCTGACATGTGCTGCTACCCACAAAAAGGAAGCCCTGTTGTAGCTGGAAATGATTTCAGAAAGATCTCAACTGATGAATTGAAATAAGGGAGAATCACTAACTGGGCATTGTTAGCGAGAAAATAATCCAGGGTGGCAAAGTTGGAAGGTGGGATATTTTTCAGGTTGGTTTGTTTTGGTTTTTTTTAACAACAATTACAGTGCCCTAACTTGTTAGTTCTTAACCAATGATAAAAAGATGTTAACAGCTCCAGGTTTTTCTGTGGTTTTCTTAATATGGGAACTTAGCAAAATGCACTGGTAAATGCATTTTGGAGCTAATAACCTGATTGATTATCTCGCTATCAATTTAAAATGTAACAGTGAATAATGTATAGTAAATTCAGGCCTTAAAGTTTAATAAAGTAGAATTGTTTTCCTCTGAAGGCATGAGCTACTGATCACACAGAAGGCCAATGTATGTTTTTCTTTTTTTCTTGGTAAATTACTTAATGTATTGTTTGCTTAAAAATTGCCAGTTAGAAAGTGCTACATAAATATTAATTTATAATCATTTTTTCTGATTGCTTTCCCTGCACTGAGTTCTCTCGGGCGTCTGTGAACAGAGCTATGGACTGACCTAGGCAGAGGTGCATAATCCTCTCCCATGTCCATGTTCCCAGGCTTTTCAGGCTGGAACTGGAATGCACGTTATCATTTCTTCAGTTCAAATGCGATGTTCCTCCCTTCAGTTATATGTTCCTGAGCTATATTTTCTTTCTAGAAGGGTGGAGGGTTTTTTCCTTACATGGCTGAAGTAACAATGGTGCAATTTTGGCCTGTCTCTTGAAGAAACTTTGATACCATGATGGTCGTTGGCAAGGTGTGGTAGGGCTCTCCTTAAATTGGTGCAGTGCAGGTAGGACGTGCTGTGTTAGGGAGGAGGCTCTTGCCATGCTAGTTATGATGAATTAAATGCTTGTGGTTTGTTTTAGCTTGATTGTACTCTGCACAAGGCTTTTACAAATGTAGTCTCAGTGGCATGCACAAACATCATTTGGCTGTTCAGATGTCATTTGCATACTGCTTTCAAACTGCAGATGATACTTATGTCATATTTTTGGAACTGCTGGCCCAGATTATTCTTTCTTCTTTCTTATTGTTACAGCTTCAGAAAACAAATTCATATCCTTACTTTGTGCATCTCTGTCTTTTTTTGTTGTCTCTCCTCAGCAGCTTTTGAATCCTTTGGCTCATTTTAACCACATTTTACAAAGGAAAGTCAAGGGATAGTGAGTTGAAGTAATTTTCTTGAAAATAAGAGGAAAAGCACTCCTTGTACATCAGAGAGTCCATGCTGTATGTTGGCTTTAGTGAAAGTACAGACAGAAAACAGTTTTACTGTATCTGCTTGTATGGAGCGCCTAGTTTCTAATGGACTCCCTTCCCAAGTGCTCCCTACAGTTCGGCCTGTTATCTCAGCTAACAAAGACAAAAATTAAATTTAAATGTATTCCATGGGTCTGTTACCTTCATGTTCCTAATAAAATTGAGCTGACTGGGTTTTTTGAGATCTTGGGGGTAAGAGGGTTTGTCTTTTGAAAATGGATTCAGAATTCACTTGCTTGTGAAGCAACTTTATGGTAATACCTATTCCCTTTCCTTTTAACTTCAGCACGCAGTGCATTGTCTGCTGTGCTTTCTGATTGCGTGCCATGAAGATGTTTTTCTGTAGTTAAAAATACATGTGCATTTTTTTTATTTTGGGAACTGTTCTGTCAAAGAAAATGTCTCGAAAATATGTATTCTTCCAAAAAAAGCATGTTGTTTTCTGATTCATACGCAGATGCTGCCCTGTTTGTACTGGGGTAAGGCTCCCTGCTGCTCCGCGTTTCTCCATCCTCAGATTAAGGAAGCCATCAGACAGCTCTGGCTTTTGTGCAATATTACTTTTTCCTTGAGGTGTTAATAACTTTGTTTGCTGGGAAAGCAGCCTTTGATCTTATCTGTGCTCTAGAAAGTTTGCTGAGAAAAAAGAGTGATTATATAGGGATTGCTTAAGCTTATTTTCTCAGATGAAAAAGGATGTCTTGTCAGTGTATCTGCCTGTATCTGATATTGCTTAATTGACACAGAGAGGGGGAATGATCTTTCTGCTTAATGGCCGTGTAGTGATTTATGCTAAGCCCCCATCCTATTGTTATAGCATCATGAAGGGACCTGGAAGAAGGTGTAAAGTCAACATGTGCTTATTTGAAATGTGAGGGTGTAAAGGAAACTTGACATGGGAGTTGGTTCCTGGAGATTTATCGTGTCCAATTACTTGTTACATGTCATCTGCAGAGGCTGGTGTGGATTCTTTGTGGCCTGTGCTTGAGAAGATTTATGCAAGGTAGAAAGAGGCTTGTGGGTGGTGGAAAATTCCCTTTCAGCCTAAGTTAGCTGTGCGTGTTCCCGGGCTGCTGCCGTGGGGAAGGTTTTAGAAGGAAATGATCCTATTAGCAGCAAAGCCTTGCAGTGCTTGGGCTGGTGAGCAGAGTGCCTTCCTCCTGGAGGAGGAGTGACTTTGGCTCACACTGATGTGTGCAGCCAGCTTTGGTGCTGCCTTGTATAAATCTCTATTTTTGTGCTTTTAATGCAATTGTGTGCAGCTGAGCTGTCAGCTTGGTTTCCTGCGTGTGGCAGTACCCTGAGGTGACTCATCTCCTCACCACCAGAGCAGCTTTGAAAGGCCTGCAGCCTGTTTTGCTATGCAGCAGGAGACATTTCCCTTATGAAGAGAGCAGCATTAAGCCTGCAGCCATGCAGCTGGTGACAACTGGCTGGTGTAAGCATGAAAATGGTGCTGTTTGGGGCTTCCTACTGTAAAATCATCATTTTCCCTTTTAATCCAGACAGGAGTGAAAGGGAAAAAAGATGTGTGTTTGCTTTGAGTCATGAAAAGGAGCTGGGCTGTTAGAAATTCCAGACGAGTAAACCCAAGCAAGACAAAGTCTGTGAGAGCAATGCTGAAAAAAGCCATGGGCAATTTTTCTAAGGCCCGTGGAGATGCTGGACATGTTGAAGGAGAGTTGCTGAAGCTTTCTGGGAGGTGTCAGAGGAGCAAGCATGCTCCCTGTAGCATGTATGTGCATGCCAGAGGAGCAGATGCTGATGGGGACAGCATGCACATGGCAGGCTGAAAGTGTGAAGCATCTACTATGGGTGTCTGTTTGAGATCACAGAAAGGAGGAAAGGAAAAAAAAAGGTGAGAAGGAAGTAATGAAAAAATAATTCTGAAGAGTGCAGGACCCACTCTTAACTGCCAGAAACATGCCGACTGCCCTGGATGTGTACAAACAATTTCTGAGCAGTTTGCAGGACCAAAGCGAATCTGCAAATGGGAGGGTAAAGCACAATCACAGAGAATCTGTACGTGCTCTGGAAAGTGATTTAGTACTGAGACGCTAGCCAAAGCTCCCAGTTGTGCCTAAGTAAGTGGATCTCATCTAAGAAAAATGTATAGCTATACTGGAAGCATACAAGTAGAAAAAGCTCTTGTGGGATAATTAGTTCTCTCAACAACCAACTGTTATGCACCTGCTGTGATTTAAGAAATAGGAACATTTTCTCTCGAACATCTTTTTTTCCTCTTCTTTGCAGCCTTCCTGCTTTATTCAGTTTTCTTTCCCGTCTCCTGAGAGGTCTTTGGATGATACACTGCAGTAGGACGCACCCTTCTTCTCTTGTCAGAAGGGTGGAAGAGGCCGTAGGAAATAAAGTGTTCTCTGTAATTTTGAGAAACTCAAGAAAAATACAGGGAGTTTTTATCAATCATGAATGAACTTGTGGTGACTGAAACATTAAGATTGCATGGGTTACTTAGATGTTTCATATGTTGGGCAGAAATTCACTTACAGAAGAATTATTGCTGTTCTGTATTTGGCATCTTTGTTCTTGTGTTTTGAGTAACTCCCAGTAAGGTTTTACAGCAAGTAAAATTTGAAGTCTGCCATACCACAAAGCTTCGCTTTGGATCCACTTACTTTGCTCTCATTCTTCTGTAAGCGTTTTGTGGAGTAAGAGTCAACTCTGCTCTTACTCAGTTTCTTTGATTTCTGACTGTTCTATGCAATGCTGTAGCACTTGTACTTGTGAAAAGGCAGTGAGCAAGAAGAGTCAGCAAATACTCTGGAGAGAACAGGACTCCAAAGCAGACTTTTATTTGTATGCTGCTTCCATCTACAGCATCTGCTTTCATTATCTTTTCAGTCTAGTTCTTTGCTGTAAAACCCATTGGGTTACGTATTTGTGGTTAAAGCTACAGATTTAGAAATGTGTAAGAGGGAAGGGATTAGAAACAGTGTTGCAGCAGGGAAGAAAGAAGCAGGATGAGGAAGGGGCTTCCACACCCCCTTTCACAGTTCCAAACTTTTTGCTCCATCTTGTATACTCATTTGACAACTTTTAGGACATAGGTTCTTGGCCTTATGGGAAGCGTGGTGTGTAGTGTAGCTGGGTTTCTCAGTGTCTTGGCTGCATGCTTGCACACACTTGCTCTTCTCTGATAGAATCAGGAAAGATTCTTATAGGTGAGATCTTTGTTCCATCAAGTGTTACAGTACTGCATAGCAAAGGTGGAGCAAAGGTGTTATTTCCTTCCTTTCTGAGCAGTAACAGTGTGTTCCTTAATTCTCCTGACTACCGGAGAGTATAAACATGATTTCACTTTTCTGGAAGATGACCAGTGATAACAAGAGTGTTTTTATCAGATTTTAATCTTAGAACACTGTTTAGATACATCTCTGTGTGACAACAAGGTACTGCAGTAAATTATAATTGGTTTTCGTGGGTTTAGAGTTGCCTTAATAAATCATTGGAAAAGCCTTTCTGATGGAAAACAACTTAGGTGCATTGCTTCTGTCTC
Source organism: Falcunculus frontatus (assembly GCA_013398115.1). Taxonomy (NCBI): domain Eukaryota; kingdom Metazoa; phylum Chordata; class Aves; order Passeriformes; genus Falcunculus; species Falcunculus frontatus. The sequence continues at coordinate 21,871 of VZRV01004681.1, forward strand.
CATGTAAGGCTCTGTCATATGATTACTTGCCAGTCAGAGGAAAATAACTTCATTAGATAGTGATGCTTTTTTATTGTAATCCTCTTACTTGTGGATTTGGGTCTTAAAATACAGCATGGTAGATTTGTCTTGTGCATTCCTGTTCTAATGTAGTATTGGCAGAAATTTCATACCTCTGTTATTTTGGGAACTCTTTTCTGCAGCTTCTAGTTGAAACTGTTTCAGGCTTAAGCACTTTGCATTGGAAAGTGTGTAATTGGACTCTGGGTACACCAGAAGGACAGTGTGAAGGCTTTGATGTAGAACTACAAGCCAGCACTGTAACATGGCTGTGAGAAAGCTACTACCTGATTCTGTGTTCATCCAGGTAAGTATTTCCAGTAGTGGCCAATAAATATGAGTATGGTGACCATGGCCTTGCCTTGACCTCATTTCCAGTTCTTGTCAGCTGTGACTCTGGGGAGCTGGCAGAGTTGCAGAGCTGCTGGTGTTTGAGCAGAACGACCAGAACTTGTTCAGCCTGAGAAAGGAGAGGGGGTATAATAGGTGTCTAAACCTGTACTGGGACAAATGAAATAGCGAGAGAATCTCACATCCAGAGATGGAGGGGAGCCAGAAGACAATGCAGTCACAAAGACAAACCAGTTTGAGTTGGCCAGGAGCCAGCTGAGGCTGGAAAATAGGAGGAGGTTTCCTACCCTGAGGCTGTGTGTTGTCATTTTGGTATACACAAAGAGAGCAAAATAATAACAGGCTGCTATGCCACTGCCTGTTACAAGCAGCAGAGGCCTTGACTTTGTAGACTTGTTTAGGTTGGAAAAGACCTCTAAGGTCATGGAGTCCAGCCATTAACCTAACACTGCTAGGTCACCACTAAATCATGTCTGTGAGAGCCACAGCTACACAGCTTTTAAATACTTCCAGGAATGGTGACTCTACCGCTTCCCTGGGCAGCTTGTTCCACTGCTAGACAACCCTTTCAGTGAAGAATGTTTTTCCTGTCACACTTTGAGGCCATTTTCTCTTGTTCTGTCACTCGTTACATGGGAGAAGAGACCAACGCCCACCTGGCTACAACCTTCTTTCGGGTAGTTGTAGAGAGCAAGATGGTCTCTGCTGAGAACCCCAGCTCCCAGCTATCCTTCAGGTCCCATCTCTTCTCTCAGCCCAGGGAGCTGCAGCTGTGAGGACAGCACAGCAGGGCTGGTGCCTGAGTGCTGGGTGATCTGACTGGGAGGAGAAGGATCCACAGAGGCAAGTGGGGCCTATCTTGCAGGGCCACATACGTTCATCTCAGTCTTGTATGCCATGACATGGGTTATGTATCTGGGGAGATGTTGTCTCCTGTCTCCTTTTCTTCTTTAGCACTTCTTAATCACATTTGGAGATGGTGAAAGAAATGTCAAATTTTGGAAGAAGCCAACAGCAAAGTTTCAATTCCCTGACATTAGCAGAAAGTTTATGGTTCCTGTGGAAAGCTTGTGGTGTTCCCCCCTGTCCACATTTCAGTTGATGTTTGATACAAACAGAAGTGACTTGGTGGAAAACAAGAAGGGAGGTAAAGAGTCTCATGAAGTAAATTCTTCATTTAAAGTCTTTGGGATCCCCAGCCTCTTTCCCTTCCTAATCCAAGGGAGAGGTTAGACAGCATGCTGCAACCAGACTCCAAATCCAGATATCCCATCTCTAACTGGCCAGACTGACTTGACTGTCAGCATGGCACAGTGCACACAGATGTCATTGCTCAGAAGGACCTCTGCAAGGCATCACTGCTGCAGGCTCTGCTGATCTCATTCAAACTGGTATCTCCTCTAGAAAATGAATCATCAATCTTCAGTCCACCTCCTCTTTCCTGTCCCTGAAGAGGAGAATAAAGAGCAGTTTTCTGCAGCGGGGAGCTGCCCTTGTCAGACATGAAGCTATTGCTGGGGGGACAGCACACCAAATAAGCTTTATTGATGACTGAGCCCGATAAACAAAACTTTTGCTATGAGACAAAAGTACTGAAGGTATTTGTAACCTTATTTAAACCTAAATATGTTTAGAAAAGGTGAAAAGTTCCTGTAGGAGACAGAGCGGAACTAAAATATTTATGGCTTTATTATCAGCAGATACCTTTAAAAGAGAATTGCAACCTCTGGGTACAATCATGCTGAGTGAACTTAGCATGTAGGCTGCCCGTGCTTACAGCTAACACAGGGTACATGGAATACTGTCACGAGCTTATTTTGATGCATTATTTTAATTTTCCCTTGACACACAAATCATCAGGGGTGTGTTTGCAATCTGGAGCAACCTAATGCTCCAGACTGCGAGCAGTACTTTGATTTGCCCTCTGAAATTTTAACATGTATTTGAGGGCTTTCTTTGTAAAGTATTATTCTGAAACACACTAAGGCTGCTAGGCATTTCACTTGAGCTAAAGGCACAGAAAGATCTAGTGTAGTCTCTGCTCCACCTGAGAGGGCAGAGTGTCAGGGAACCTGGACTTCCATGCAGTTACCTGTTACTTGAGGTGAGTTCTGAAAGGGCAGATCACCCCGTCTTCAACACCCCAACAAACTTGGAGGAGCTTGCACACAGTTTAGGGTATTTGGCTGAGGTAGTTACTTTTACAGGCTGTAGAGCTGATCCTGCCAGGTGCAATCAGGTTTCTGAAATGCTTTCTTTATAAACCTCTGATTACTTCTAATTTTGCTCACGGTATCTAAGAGCTAAAATGGTTATATGATTTCTGAGAATATCCTTAAGTAAAGTTACTTAGGTTGTGTTGTGCCCTTAATGGAGAAACAAATCTTGTTGTGCTACACTGGTCTCTAGCAAAGGATGAAGGATTTAAAACTCAGTGAGAAAGTGAAGTCGCTCTGGTGTTTGAAATGTCCCCTTTGCTGTCTGTGGGATAGAACCACTGGGAAAATGACAAACTTTTGAATAATACAGGCCACACAACCTGGGTAACATCCTAGAGCTAGGTGGCTAAATTCTTTATAGCAGGTATGTCCTGTCCTGGCCTGCACATGGTGAAGAGGGCTCTTCCATCAATCACTGCTCCTCACTGCAGCAGCACACTGTAGCCTCAGGTGCTAGACACACTGGGGATTGGAGGGGCAAGGACAATTTGGGGGAATTCAGCATTTAGGCTTCAATAAGGAGACTGAACACTTAGGGAAGCTTTTGGGAGGGAAGGATAATAGTGAAATCCCACAAGGTGGGAGGTGGAGTAGAAGCAAGGGACTGATGAAGACTTGCGGTATAAGAATTTGTGAAGGATGCTGAGACTGATGGGACTTGCTTTGCTTTTTCCCTTTTTTTTTTTTTTTTTTTGGCTGGTGTCTAGAAATTTACATTCAGGAATTGCTGAGTTTACAGCAGCTGGTACAAAAGGCTGGGAAATGCCGATATTAGGGACTTCCCCCATGTTCTTCTTGCCCACACTTCTTAGCATAGAAGTTATTCTCATGACACTGTCATATGCTATTTTTTCCACAGAATTCATGTCTCATTCATTGTACTGGAGAAATGGGGCTCCTGGCTTGAGCAGGTCTTCAAGATGAGTAAAATGCCTGTGGTTCTGCTTTCTTACCTCTTGCAGAAAACAGAAGGTGGGTACTGAGAGAGGGGAGAACTGCATGAAGAAAAAAATATAATCTGCAAGCAGTTGCCACAAAAGTTTTGCATAATGCCGATTATGTCACCAAACCATGAGTCTCACAAATCCTGTCACTGGTTACAGGTTCCTCATTCTTTAACTTCAAACCTTCAGCTATGACTTGTACAAGCCCTGTTTGTTCACAGTTGCAACTGAAGTCAGAAAAGGCTGGAGCCTGAATAGGACATTTGGGTTTAGGTACTTCAGCTGACACTCCAAAATGGATTTGTAATTTTTCTTTAGGCTTCTGTACAGTAGCTCTCCACTTATAAACTCAGGCTGCTCCATCTCATAGACATTTTGAGAAAGTATTTACTGGCCAGAAAAAGAAAAGATGGGGAGTTTGTCTGTCTTGCTCTGGGCAGTGTCATATAAACATGCCTTGAAGGACAAAACTAAGCAGAGAAAAGCTGCTCAGCCATGAAGGAGGAGAACCAGGCACAACATATAGATGTGAGGTGACAGGTTAGGGAGCCAGGACTATCAAGCACATTTCCCTAGAGACCAGGGCTGCTGGCATTAATGCTGGCTATGAAATAATAGACTGTCCAGAGCATGCTTTGGTAAAAGTTATTAGTGGGGGTCAGGAGCACTTCTGTGAAATAAAGCTCTTACTGGCCATTCCTTTGATGCTGTGGTTCATTTGGTCTTGTTCATGGGGCATGAGAACTGGGCTCCTCAGATGAATGTGAGCACCTAATGTGTCCTGCTGAATAGAAACCCCTCAAGTGTGGATGTAACATCCCCATTTAGTGATCCTATCTGCTGCTAGGCTTTTTTGTCCATCTGATTAACATTACTTTCTTCAACCCCTTGGCATGCAAGCAAGACCCCTTGTAGAATTACTTGCATTCCAAATCCTCTCTTTGAGATACAAACAAAGTTAGCTTGGCTGTACTCTTGACCTCCTTACCTTGTTTTGCACCAGCACCTTCATACCCAGGCAATGTGATCTCCTGCTCACACGCTGTTTTCCAAGTAACATAGACTGGGTGTGACACGCTGGGCAGAACACAAACAGCAATTTCACTTGTCGGGGAGTTCCTCTGGCTTGACAGCTCATGCTGTTGACTCACTGGGAGGCTTTTAACCTGCAGCACTACTGCTATGGGACCCAGTTTTACTGGAGGACAGTCCCTCTGGCACACCTGAATGGCTCTGTGCATGTACTGTGCCTTTCAAAGTTACACAGTAAGTGTTTGATGGCTGCTATGCATTACCCTGATTGAAGCCTGACACCCACATAGCAACTGTGATGTTCAGTGTATGGTGGGAAGGGAAACCACTGTTAGTAATCCTTCTACAGCTGCAGAAGCCATAAGGTATTTGTGTGAAGGTAATGAAATGTGCATGGAGAAAATCCTTGTAAGTGGGTAATGATTAGCTTACATCATTATTGTTTATTTGGCCTGTCATGGGGGTTTTTGGTTGTTTTACGATTTGGGAGGAGGCCAGGGTCAGACTTTAGAAACAAAGAGAGTATTTTTTGTTAATTAAGAAAAATTATGCTTGAGTTCTAAATTAAATCAGAATACCCTTAAGCTGCCCTGCTGCGAATGCTTCTACGCAGATCTTCTGGCACGGAGTCAAGCATTGTCACCACTCCTGTGCCCACTATTTGTGATTTAGGCATGTACATGAGGATTTCTGGTGAAGACAGGGCAATATTAATGCTGCTGTGCAAGCCCTGAGTGAAACTTCATCCAAACATGGGCAAACAACTCCAAGAGAGACTTTTGAACCAGAATGAGTACAGAGAAGCTTGGAAAAAGTTGTGTTAAGGATCTCTGGCCTAGACTGATTCATAGGTTGTACAGAGAATTTGTAGTAATCTTTTTTGACTTTCTGTATTACATTTACACAGCCATTAAACTGTACTCCCGAATCGACTGTTTTGACCACAGGTGCATGTTTAGGAAATGGGAGGAGGAAGGAATCTGACCTGAATTTACAAAGGTTCGTTAATGTAGAAGTCAGCACATTTCTTGGTAAAAGTTCTTAGTTTTAATTACCTTCACAGGTAATTACCGTCCATTATCATCACAGTTAAATATTTATTATTCATTTCTACTCTAAACTTTCTTCAAGCTTCATATGTTCAGACTTGGGATGCTTCAATTTGCTACAGCCAGGAGATTCAATGTGATGTCTGTTCTGGCACAGATGCCAGTGGAGGATCTTGCACCTTGCCAGAACAATCATTAGGGGTAGGAAGAGCTGGGACTGACTTGTAGCAGTGGGGTTTATATCCTAGTATTCTCATATATGTCACCACACTAGTAACTCTCATGGAATAAGGCTTTGTTCCTGGCATGGACTGCAGAAGCACTGTCAGCTTTTCAGCTTCTTTGACCTTGTATGTCAGCCCCATGATACATGGGATCAAGAGAAATTTGCTTTAAGAATCAAATCAAGCTGACGGGGCCAGGAATTAACAAGAGAGGCATTAGGAGCTTGTTTATTTCCTCATGGTGTAAATCTAAACCCCTGGCATGGTATCCAGAAGACATTTAATTTTGTAGCGGAGTAGCAGCAGTCTATATCTTTCTGCAAATCACCTTCATCTATTCACACTTAACAGCACTTGTTGTTTGTTCTCTTTGAGCTGACAAACCAGAGATGAGAGGATTAGGTTTCCAGACACTGTGAGTCTTTTCCTTAGTGAGCAATTTGAATTTCAGGCTTAAGTGAGCCAGTTGACCACTTAGTGAGATATGGCACACCTTGGAACTAATAAGCCTTGACTATAGTTGTAATTCATCAGTGACACCTGCCTGTATTACTTTACCTGGTTAGCTGGCACTGACTTTGTGGTAGGTGAAATCTGCTGACTTTATTGAGGGATTGGGCAGGCTGCCCCACTTAGGAAACTAAAGACGTTGAAAGACACCATGTAAATAAGGCTTACAGAGGACCTAAGCCAAACAGTCTGGAGAAAAGAGACTGCTAGAAGAGATCAGAGTGGTGTGTAGTCTGCTGATCACTGGTTTAATAAAACCAGAAAATAGATGTGTGTGTATATGCAGGGAGAATTAAGGTAGACTGTGCAGACTATGTACTGGGTACAGGTTGCTTGAGAGTAAGATGGAAAAAGATTTATTTGTGTAATAATCAGTAAATTAATGGTCGGCTTTAGTGGTCAGCTGTGGATATCCCATAATAGTACTTTATAAGGATGACCATTTAAAATAAACCTCCCTATAGCTCTTTAAAGTAAATACCATATATTTCTGTGACTGAGAAACTACAAGTTTTTTATTTATGTTGTATAGATAGAAGAATGCACTTTATGTGTAAGCTTCACACACATTTGAAAGCCATATCTGGTTCTCCATGATTCTACTAGCTGTTCAGAGTACATTTCACTGGAAACCTTAACAGCTTTCAGAGATCTCATTCTAAATATCTTGATGGAAGACATTCTTAATGTGTCCTTACTCATTCTAATCATGGCTGCATTTATTAAAAGATATTTTGAATGAAAATAGCTACAAACTCCCTACACCTATTTTTTGTACTCTTTCCATGTACAAAAGATTTGCTTGCATGATAGCAAACACACTGCAATTGCAATAAATCACAGAAGTATTTTTCCCTTCTTGTCTTATTTCTTTCCAAATAATTCGTTTTAACTGGGGAGATGGTGATTATTACACAGGCACTCACTTTGCAGTGTTCTTCTTTAGCTCCTGGACAGCGATTCACAAAATATCCATTTGTTTGTGATGGAGCCAATACCTACATGGTGCTCGTGTGGTTCTTTTGATAGACGGGGTTGTGTTCAGATATTTCATTAAAGGGGCTGATCTAATCCTTTGAAGTTTTACTATTGGCTTCCTTGGATCTGGATCAGTCTTAAAACTAATCAGTTCTTAGCTGGATAACACCCAATGAATCTGGATGGTGAATAAAGCAGCATAAAGTATCTCTTTGTTGCAACTGAGCCAACCTACATGCACATAACCTTATTTTCAGCTGCCTTAAGTGATCTTGTTTTCTTCAGCAATAAATGATGAATCCCACAGACATAGGTTATGAAAAAAAAAATCAAAAAAAGCAAGCATTTTATCTTTTCCTCCTCTACTTTTTCCATCTTTCTGGTCCTGTGGCTGAATCCAGTCTTTTTTGCTCAAAATGCTCTCCACTTGGAATCTTGCTCATTTCTTCAAGGCTAAAAGACATTTGAGAAGACATCCCAGTTTTTTGAAAGAGCCTGTTGTGTTTCATCATGTTTCATGGGTGTTTCATCCCCCCATGGCACTGCTGCTGTAGAAGTTTAAAACTTCTTGCCTTCTTCAGCCTCTCCTTCCCTAGAGACTGGAGCCTCTCACCTCCTGCCTTCTCTTAGCCTTTCCTCGTGCTTCCCCTCAGCTTCTTACCAGCCTGTGTGGAAACCATCACTTCTTGCAGCTGTCACACAACATAGCGCTGCCCTTACTGCCTGCCGCCCCTCACCTCCAAATGTCATCAATGTGCTACTCTTATTCTGCTTTAGGTCATTCCAGTACTTTTTTGTGTCCTACCCAATGTGTTTTGCAGTTACATGCTGTCCTGTGTGGAAGCCTTGTGACCATTGTCTCCTAATTCCCTTTCTTTCCAATCTTAAGGCAGAAGGGTGCTGTCCCTAAGAACTTTCCTCTTCGATGCCCCTCCGAGCGATCTCAGCCCCAAACACAGCTTCAGCTATTAGCTTTGTTCTGCCCACAGCTAACTCCCCACAATCAGGATGCATGCTCCTTGGTGGGTATTTAGCCCTTGGCTAGCCCACTTGGTCACAATCATCGGTATCTTTGTACTTTTTTTAACCAGATCTGTAATCTTGGTTTCCTATGGTTAGACCCTAATGTTCTGGTTGTGTCTCAATATTTTTATTCCTGCCTGCCCTGCGTTTTCCAAACAAGATCTTGTGTCTCTTCACGCTCCTGTATTATTGTCCTGCTCTCAGCCACACTGTTCCTGTATGACTGAATAGCCTGGTCTCCCTCTCTGACCTCTTTTCTGGTGATGCTCATCTATTAGTCAATTGTTCAAATCTCCTTCCCTTCCTGTTTCTCTCGTATTTCTCCTTCAGGTTATCTTACTGCCTCACTTCTTCCTGAGCAGGAAACCCCCTCAGACTCCTCCACAGCTTTGTTCAGCCCTGCTTGCCTGCTTTTTGGCTTCTGAAGCAGTCTGCTCTGCTATAGTGACCCAAAATCAACTTTTAATCAAAATCTGAGAAACCACTATACTCTTCTTCCGATCCTTGCCTCTCCCCCCAAGAAAACAAACACACACACAAAAAGACAAACACTCACTGCTTAGGAGGTGGAAACTTGCCTTGTCCTGTCTGCTCTTGGCTGCCAAAGAACAGACGTATATTATTGTTTTGCTCTCTCCAAATTTTATCATTCAACCTTCCTATGCATTTTGTAGACTGCCAGACTCCCAGTATCAGGGATGTCATTGGGAGGTTTCTAGTGCTTGAGCTGATGAGAGTAACGTGGCTCAAGGTGATGGGTCCTCTGTGAGGGATCCACACTGAACACTTCACCAGGAATCATGGATAGCTGTAGCAGGGACTTCCAGAGCATTCTTTGAGTGGGGATGTGAAGACAGCGATTAGCAGTTTCCAGGGGAAACAAGGCATGGTACTGCTCCCCACCTGTAAGAACGTGATACCTCCTCTGCCTTAACGCTGCCAGCTCTTCGCAAAGCTTTTCCCATCTGACCCACATTTAATTTTGCTAGCATAATGTCTGGGAGTTTTCATGAAAATGTGTCATAGGCTGACTCACAGTAAAGAAGCAATCAAAACAGGACAAGAAAATCTCTTTCAGGCAAAACAGTACCTCAAGTATGCATCTAACTGATGTTATTTGCCTTTTTCATACTAGATTGCCATCGATCAAGAATTTCAAGGTTGGGAAAGAAATTAATTCTTGAGGTCCAGCTCTCCCTTCAGTGAATCCCAGGCAGCACTCCCTAAATGAAAGCCCTCACACCTCTGTTAATAAGGGTAGCACCTGGGCCTCAGGACACAGAGCATGGGAAGCTGTGACCACATGTAGGACACTCAAAGACAACACCAGGATGTCCTCCAGGCTCCTTGAAAACTCATTCCAGAGCACAGTCTCAGAGAAGACTTGCTGGCATGTGGTGTCACACCAACACTGTAAAACTATAGGGGAATTGCTTATGAAATGAATTAAAAGAGCTTCATTTCAATGGATACTTTTCCCACTAATAGTAGTAGCCAAAGATCAAGATGAAAAAATGCCATGTGAAAAGAGAGATGTAAGATTATATGTACTCAAAAGTCAAGTGTGACATGGATGATAGAAAACATCTGAGAATATAATGGTTTCCTAGCAGGACTGGGAGAAAAGCTTCTCCCCAGCCACATTTTTCTCCCTTGAGAAAAGCTTCTCCCCAACCACATTTCCAAGGCAGACCATCTCCCTGAAAAATGTTTGTGCAGGGCTGCAGAAATGGAAGAGGCCCCCAGCTGCCAACAGATGTCTCTTGTCCCCATGGAGATTCCACCTGCGGTGCCTACCATCCGGCTGGGTGACCCCCCTTGTGGATGGCTGGCACCAGAAGGGATTTGGGATGCCATGAACTGCAACACACTGTCCTGCTTTTTAAAATGAGCTCAGTGCCAGATGCCAAAAGCGTCCCTTGCCAGGGTATGTGTCATCTCACTGAACTTCAGGACGCCCTGGTGCGACATGAGGCACGTGACTGTGCTTTCTACCATGCACGGTACATGCACCTGGCTGCTGGCTTTCAGCCTGGGCCAGATGCTGCTGCACTTCAGCATCTGCAGCAGCCCAGAGGAGTGTGAGACGTGCTTTGCTAAGCCACAGCTCAAACAGGGATTGCAAACAAGTGTAACTTCACCCAATTTCACCGTGGATTTGTTTGCACATTCTGCCTCCACCCCCTCGGCCAAACAGACCCTGGGTATCCAAAGTTGGATGGAGATCAGTCATCATAAGGACATCCTGCTTCAGCCCTGTGCCTGACAAAAGCCCTGATGGTGCCAGCAACAGCGAGAAACACAGGTCTTGATATTTCTTCAGGTATGTGAACCAGCACAGTGGAAAATATTTGTGTATTATTCTGAAAATCCAAGCTGATGCTTACCGAACGAGACCAAAAAATTGCCTGATTCTATGCTAGGAGGAAGCAAAGCAACTGGGACTGGGCTGTCCTTTAGTTTGTTTTACTTAAGCATGAACAATACCACCTCATTCGATTACAGTGTATAACGTGAATTAATACATAAATTGAAAAAGGTAATACACTTTGATTCTATAAAGACTGATTGTTATCATATCTAGGGAAGGGGATTTCTTAGCAGTGCTTATCTCAGAAGCTATTGGAAGGGAATCCAGTAGTACACTTTAATTGGCTGCTTTTGCATCATAAGATATGTTAATGATTTGTTGGACAATTATTAAGCTGTTTAATCTTCCCATCAGCCCATGCAGGATGTAGTTATGAATAACATCTTTTGTACACAACACGTGTGACTCTGAAAGGATGAGATCCATCTCCTTCTTTGGGATGTTGCAAAGAAACATGAGAACCTCCAGAACCAGCCCTATCTCCTGCAATTCACAGCAGCTGGATGAATGTATTATACATCTTCTGGGGAAAAAAAGATCTTTGTTATGTTTAATATCAGTAGATTTTAGCTAGCACCTTTTTCATCACTGGCACCACCCTGCTACTTTCTTATAAAAATACTTCTGAAAAAAGGCTTTCTTGAAAAAAAAAATTACACTACTGCTATTTCAGTTGGGGCAAATTCATTAAGCTGGCAAAGACTTTAGTAGTAATAATTATATAGTGACCTTTCCTTTTGAAAGCTGGAAATAAATGTAATAAATGAGTCAGTGATTAGGGAAGGAGAAAAGCAGCTGAGTGCTGGCTGGAAGGACTGCATTCGGCACTCTGCTGTGCCAAAGTGTAAGGCATTTACATCATGCCTTGGGGGGTGGTGGTGGTGGTGGTGCTAATTGTATAGCTCTTGTTTGCACAGTGCTCTAGCTGAGGCCCAAACACAGACTGAAGTCTCAGCAGCTCTGTCCAGTTGCAGCTCAACCAAAGGAAGATGTTCATCTGAAATAATCTGCATATCTGAAAAATCGTATTCTGAAATTTCATCCACTAAATCCAATGCCCCGAGTTAGTGGCCACTCTGGACTTACCTCAATTTCTCAGCTCTCACAGGGTGAACTATTATTCCTTTTGACTCACGGTCTTGTTGAAAGTATAAATGTGTGCATATTTGTGAACATTCCAGTGCTGTACCCTGAATTTTACAGAAAAACACACACGGAAATTTATAATTCTGCTACTGCAGCAAAGTATGACTAATACAAATTAAAAGGTGCAAGGGAACTGCACAATGACCAGGGAGAACATTACAGTTTGGATGCCCATTAATTGAGTATCTTCTTTCCTGTGACTAAACCAAGACAGGCATGCATCCTGTAGAGAAAATACTATGTCGTTAATTAAAATCATATCAGGTTAATGCATGAAGGAGATATTAAATAAGCATACACAGACTTAATTATACTGTGCCCTAATTTTTGTGTCTTTGACTTTACAACTTCTGTAATGTTTTAGCATCATACCTTTATGGGTGCCTGTGCACTGATTATATCCTAATTAACTTATTCTGAAACAATAAAAGACAGATTTCCTCCAACAAAAAAATCATCAATACAAACTGGAGTTTAATACTTCAAACTACCTTGGAACAGAAAAGTGTTAAAGGAATTAAAAATGCCCTCCAAATATGTAAATGTTGTCATTTCAAAGTTACTTCATCTTCTCCTTTCCCCTTCAAGCTCCAAGTAAATTCTACCCTGAGGAAAACCCTGTGGAAGCTGGGCCTCAGAAAGAAGTTAGAAGAAAATTAGGCTACGAACTTAAAGGAAACCTCATGACAACTTCGAAGTGTGTAACGGTGACTCACTGGAATAAGTACCTGTAATTCTGCCCTTGGGAAGTGGATGGACCTCTACACGTTGCTTGAGAGTGCATGATGAGGCCACTCCTAAGGGGAAGCATAGTATTAACAGGAAAATAATACTGCTAACAGGGAGAGCCTCTAACAGCCTTCCACGGAGTAGCCAATTTTGGGTGATGGGCCTTTTTAAAAAATGATGAAGCCAGAAGCAGTTTTTCCGTGGTTAGTGAGTACAAGAGGTGGTTCTTTATCTCCTGTGGTAGGCTACATTTCAATTCCATGCAGTAGCTACAGCTTTTCTTCAAATAAAAGCTATAAATCGACTTGGTGTTTCTGTCAGCCTTCAGATTCTTTATGGAAAATCTATTCTGTTTTGTGGCTGTTGCAATCAGTTGCTTGTAGTTTGTCCAGCAAGAAGCCATAAACCACATGACCATGTCATGGGGCACTTGTTCCACTGGACTTTCTTGGCAGGAGTCTCCCATGTCACGTTTGCTGTGGTAGGCATACGACTGATAATTTCAGCAAGAAGCATGAGCTTCTTATGTACACATTTTTAATAATTTTACTTTTGTTTCTTTCCCCGTGGTTCTTGCTGTTTCTTAGCGTATCACTCCTCCCTGAAAATTGTTAATACTTGGAGGTGGCTCAAATGGTGAGTCCACGTTTTCATCATCCCTCCAAGATCTGCAGCTCAGCAAACTCTTATCAATTTTGCAAAAGGCAGCTGTGTTAAAGCGGCTTTGTTGCTCAGATAAGGAAACAGCAAATACAAGTGCAGCCAGATGTACAAATGAACCATGTTCTGGAGCAAGAAGACTTATGAAAGAACACGGCCCCCAAAATAGGCATCAGGGAGAAGAGTGACGCAGGTGTGCTCAGACACAGGTGGCAAGCAATTCTGCTCTTTGGAAGCAGGGAAAAGATGGCACACTCTGCCAGTTTGAACAGCAGTGAGGTAATTTTGTTCCCTTGCAAATAGATGTCTTGGAAAAAAGTAGAGGCTGCGTGCCAAGAGGCTATTGATCACATTGCTAAATAAAGTAGTAGCCTTGCTTCATGGGAGGTGCTTCTAGAAGCCCTGCTAAACATTGATGAGGAAAGGACTGGAGCCATCCTAGCACGCCAGCCTGGCACAACACATGCACAGCAGCAAATGGAGGGGCTGACAGGCCATGTTCAATACCAGCCCCTGAGCCAGTGCCTCCCAAATTGCCCATCAGAAGGGATGGATGGAGCTGAAGGGCCATCACACAGCAATCCAAAGACGCGTGGGGAAAAGCGGCGTGACAGGAAGGACTTGCCTGCTGTCTCCTTCCACAGGAAAGCAAGGAGGGATGCTGGGGAGTTCCCAGCCAAGGAGCCTAATTGCCAGATGAGTGGGATGGGGGCAGTCACCAAAAATGCTGCTGCTCCTTGTTGGGGTCATAGAAACGAGGGAATAACGCTGTGGGGTGGCTCAGGCAGTGAGTCTGCATTTTCATCATCTGTCCAAGATTCCATGGCTTGCCCTTGATACTGCAGAATAGAACTAGCCACAGTGTTTCTGTCCTCCATGCTATGAATAATGTCCCTAAGTGACTTAGATAAAATGGCAAAAGGATTCCATCCCATCGTAATTCCAAGTGAACATGTCAAGAAAGGGAATGATTAAATACTAACAGGATGCCAAGGTCAGCTTCTGGATAGAAACCTTGAGCCAAGGAGGATGGTACAGTTTTTGGAGGAGTGAGCATTGCTCGAAGAATCAACTGTTAGAAGCACAAACAGTCCAAAATGGGTAAGTCATGGAGGAACTTACTGCAAACATATTACTGTTCTGAAAACCAACAATACTTCTATAGCTATCATCCACCTGATTCTCTGTTGATCTAGACATCCTGGCGTCAGTCTTGCTACAGTTTCTAAGCTATGATGCCAGGTAAGAGGAGGGTTTCACAGAGGTGCTGGAGGGGCTCTGACAGCTGGCACTATCTTGGTAGTCTAGGGGTATCCTTTATCTGTCATGAATGGCTTTGAGGATCTGAGAAACAAAGGTCCTGCTCCTTGCTCTTAGCTGGGGTCCTTTGGTCATGCTTACTCCACCATGAATACTGATGCTTACTTGAGTCTGACTATGCAGTATGTGACATAAACCATATACATCTAAAGAAAGTTAATACCATACTATTTAGAAAATCAATACACTTTCATAGTATAAAGACTATTTGGTACAATAGTTAATGAATGAGATTTTCGTGATGTGGGCTGAGGCCGTTAGTTGGGGGCTGGAGGCCTAGCAGGAGAGAGGCAAAGCCAAAAATACCCTCTAGTGTCCAGCTGCAGCCCAAAAAGCAGCTGGACGTGGGTATCTCCCCATTGGATTGACAGGCTTTCCGCTTCTCGGAGCGGTTTGTTTACAGCTGTGTCTAAAATAAAGGTTGCCTAATTTTTTTTTTCCGCTCCTGTTATTCCTGCGGAGCAAGTTGGATTCCTCTCTGACTCACGCATGATTAACTAACTTCCAGCTGCATTATCTTTATTGTTGCTGCCGATGCACAAGCCAGCGCTCAGCACGACTCGTGGATCCCAAGCTGTGCTGGCGAGGCTGCCACTTACAGAAAAGGGGTTTTTTTCCTAACAGTTGTGGGGTTTGGGAATTTTTTTATTATTATTTGTGTATGTATGTATTTATTTATTTATTTGTTTAAGAGACAGCAAGTACCTGCTTTGTCGGGGACCAGAGAAATAAAAAGAAACAACCGATAACGCTCCCCGACCCACCCCGTGCGGTGTTGCTGGCGGAGAGGCCGCGCCCGGCGGCCGGGCGGCGCCGAGGGGGGGGTCCCGGCGCGACAGGAGGCGATGGGACAGGAGGGTCCGGCAGCCCCGGCGAGGAAGCGGTTAAGGCCGGGCACCAGGAAACGGGAAGGAAGAGGCTGAGCTCAGCGGGAGCCGCACGGCGGAAGCCCCCCCGGCCCCGCTCCCGTTCCCGCTGGGAGCCGCCGCCGGACCGGGCGCACGTGCGGACGCGGCGGCGCGGGGCACGTGCGGGGCGGGCACGTGCGGCACCGGCACCTGGCAGCGGCGGCCAGCCGGGCGGGCACGGGGGAGGGGCGGAGGGAGGGAAGAAGCGCTCCCGCC
>VZRV01004681.1:38406-131544 GCA_013398115.1 Falcunculus frontatus
AGGAGGAGGAGGAGGGGGCGCGGCGGGGGCAGCGCTGCCCGCCGGCACCGGGCTGGCCCCCGCAGCCGGGTGGGGAGGGGGTTTGCGGTGAATGGTGGGAGAGGGCACCTGGAGGAGGTTACAAGCGGGAATCATGCCAGCGGGTCTCCTCACACCCGCCCCCCGCTCCAGTGAATGGCTATTTTTGTTCCACTGGTATTTCTGTCCTTGCTCTGAAGGTGCCTGGCGTTTAGCTGCTCGCTGCTGATGACTCATTATGCAGTATTTCTAGAAAACCCGCTTTCCTATTCATGGGGAAGCCATCATTCAGTGTAGGATACGCTGTAGTGGTCGTGTTGAGCCCCGCCGCGGCTTCGTGGAAGAAATGAATATGTGGATTGGATTCATTCAGCGAGATAAAAGCTTTGAAAACACCTAATGAGATATCAGTAGGTGTAAAGGCTCACAAAATTTCCTTTATCTTACACTGTGCAAAATACTTCAGAGTAATCTGCGTTTAGCCTTGGAGAGATGGTCCACCCGTGTTTTGAGCGTAGCCTCTTTGTTAGCACGCAGGATTTCTGTGTGCAGGATGTTCTCTGAAGAGCTTGGCTTTAAATAAAAATGCCTGCCTTCCTCCTCTGCCAAACCGATGGCAGCCTTAGTTTATCAAAACTAGCTTGTTTTCAGGCTCTGCGCCGAGTAGTAGGTGGATCCTGCTCGCTCGGTTGTAGCCTTGTAGTAGTGGATGTGTGCGTGCGTGCGCCCGGCTTGTTTGCCCTGCGAGCGGTGGGGGTGGTACAACACCGTGAATGTCGGAGAGGCGTGGAGCTGAGGAGAGCCGGGATCTCGGCAAATCCCCCGGGATCTGCCGCTCCTCCGGTCTCAGCGTGATGGATGTCCGGTTTAATCGAGGAGGAAGGGGAGAGAAAGCCTCCGTCGTTTTAACACTGACGAAATCCTGCGGGTAAATGTCTTTGAAAGACAAGTGTAGGGAAAACTGTGCCGCTCCTCTGTGAATGAGCTCCTTCCCTGCATTGAGTAAAATCGCTTTCCTTGATCCTGGTTGTTACATGCAGGGATAAATGGCTCTGATTTTTTTAAAAATTTTTTTGCTGTGGAGATAAACAATTTCACTGTTATCCCAGTCCTTGACTCACTTTCATTTTTTGCCAGTTTCATGATAGGCATTGGAAATAGAAGAGTTTGGCGTGGGATAGCATAGCATACTATCTCCTCACAGCTGATGCTGCTTGTGGAAACCATTACTTCTGCTATTTCTTCCACTTTTCCAGCTATATGTGACAAGTTTTCAGTCCTAGCTGAGTGTCCCTATAAAACTATTATGTGGTTTAGCTGAAGTAATCCCTATTAAAGTAGGGCAGGACGGAGCCCAAGAAGGAAGGTGAAGCAGAGGGAGGGGAGAGGCTTAATGTAGGTCACTGGTGGATATGGTGAGTTTTCAGTAGTGAAGCCTCCTAATATTTTGGGTTCAGGGTCCTACAGCTGGGGAAAACAGCATCTCATCGATGAGATTAATGTTTGAAGAGTTTTTTACAGAACTATTTCTCCCTGTTACCTCTGCTTCTTGCTGTGTCTGCACGGGTGCGGAAGGAGGACTGTAGTGTGCCGCTGGTGTTCTCACATAGCGTGTGTCCTTCCCCTTCCTGTCCCTGGAGTACAGTCTCCAGCCATGGCTGCTGTGCATCAGGGTCTCAAGATAACTCCTTTGCTGTGTCCTTATTTCTGTCTTCAGTGATTTCCCAAGCAGCCTGGGAATCTGTTCGGAGAGTCTTCAACTCTGTCAGTGGCACTAAATTTTTCTTTTTAATAAAATTGTAATTGGAAATAATAACAGGTATCTTGCTAGCTTTTGAAATCCAAAAGCCATAGGCTTACATGTTGTAATTTCCCTAGACATGTGGGGAAGGATACTGTAGTGGATCCAAATTCCTGCTGATCAAGGGCAGCCCATGCCCCCAGCCCATCATCTTTTTTGATCTTTTCTGCATGCCGGTGCTATTTCTCACAAATTGAACTGCTGTGCATGAGCCTCATGTTCTTAAATTCTTGCCACGTTTATCAGGTACTGCTTTTCAGCATGCTGGAGTTGGCTTCTTGTTCTCCAGCCAAGTGTCTTGGTAAATAAGGGGAAAAAAAAGAAAACCCCACGGCTCTTTTCTAACTGTTTGGTACTTAAATGTTAGCCTATGGGTGACTTAAATGCACAGGACAGCCCTAAGAGTCGCACCGGGTGCCCGAGAGCATTGTCCAAACGCTTCCTGAACTCTGTCAAGCTTGTGGCTATGACCATTTCCCTGGGAAGCCTGTCAGTTCCCAGCCACCTTCTGGGTGAAAAATCTTTTCCTAAAATCCAACCTAAACCTCCCCAGACTCAGCTTCATGCTGTTTCCTCAGGTCCTGTCCCTGGTCACCAGAGAAAAGAGTTTGGTGCCTGGCCCTCTGCTTCCCGTTGTGAGGAAGCTGTAGACTGTGGTGAGGTGTCCCCTTGCTTTCCTCTACTCCAGGCTGAACATACTTCTAATGCGTGAGGAAATTACTGCTTTTTACAACCTGCAAATGCTTGTGTATTACTGTTGAGTGTCAAGGGCCTGGGTATCGTTAAAATTTCTTTTTAGCAACTGAAGGCACAGGAACACATTGATTATACAATCGTGGTATAAAGTTAGGTAAAATTCCAGGTTTCTTGGCAGTACGCACACTTCAGTGGGATTTTTTTACTGGTGTTTTTTGTGGAATATTTTCCTACTGCATTTGTAAGAACTAGCTTTGTGTGATGCAATATTAAAGCAAGTTTTCCTATCACTGCTCATTCTGATTGTGACCTTCTCTCTTCTGAGTCACACTTTAGTTCTCAAGGTGTTTCAATTCTTGAATTACATTTCTGGTGCAATATGTAATGTCTGGTACATATTTCAGGCCTGGGAAGAGGTCTATGTGCCTTCAAGTTGTCATCTTTTTCCAGTTGAGCTAGTTAGTCTTACAAATGCATACTCTTAGCAAGTATGTTCATCTTTTGTTCTTAACTGTGACATCTATTACAGCACTGCTGCTCTCATGTCCACTCTCATAGTCTGCTATGGATTCAGGTGTGGTTGAGTAGGGTTTTTTGTTCTTAAGAAAATCAGCTTTGCCATTTGATCCTTCCAGTACTCTTGAGATGCGATCTCTTCTGTTTTGTACAAAGTCACTGCCTTTTTTTTTTGCTGCTACAGACATTGGAATAGATCCTCCATTATTGTAAGGTATCTAATTACCACAGCTTCAAAGCAAGCACATGTCAAGCTGCTTGAAAGAAAGCATTTGTTTCCAGATGGATCACTTTTTGTGCCAAGCTTTATGCTGTTCAGCCATCATAATATCAAGTATTGTCCAAATGTTGCTCTCGTGGCTGTTACCTCAGCTTTCTGAATTTCATTTGTGTGGGCATCAGAAGTGGGCTTCCTCTCTGACATCCCTTCTCTTCTAACTAGTCTTTTGATTGTATGAACTCCTAGGTTAATTAAAGTGAAATAGAGGATATATGTGTGCAGGATTGCTTTGTTTGTTTGGGTTTGGGGCCTTTTTGTGTGCTATGTACTTTCTGCACCCTTTTTTCTTTCACCTGCTGCTCTCTCTGATGGAGATATTCTCTGGAGGGACTGTGCCTGGGAGGAGTACAGTCATTTCCTTATATCCAGGCATACAGACCCCTTAAGCTGTGTGTCTGAAGTTAAAGTAAGCTCGATTTCAGTGACAAATTAATGTATTTTGAGGATGTGCTTTTGGGAGTGTGTTCTTGTTTTGGGTTTATTTCTCCAAAGCAGTTCTCAATTACAGAGGCAACAGGTAGCTGTTGCTTCATGGGGAAGATTGTGAATAGAGCTTTTCCCAAGTACATCTCTAAAAGAGATTAAGCTCTCCTCGGAGTGAGGATACATTCGTAAGCCAACACGCATGCAGAGTGTGAGAAGTTTGGGGTGGTCTTGGGTCATGCCTTAAGCCAGAATTTCCTTGTGCCCTTCTTTGTACTGAGACAGCCTGTTAGCATCCTGTGCCTTTCCTGTAAATAAGTGAAGACGTCTGCTCAGGGATACAAAGCCCAGGGGTGTAGTTCTATGGCTCCTCTTGCTGCTGTTCTGTAGCAGTTGCAGGTCTTGAGTGTTCTCTCAAGCCTGCCCACAGGGCTGTGGCTCTGCTGGGAAGGGCTGTGACCCTGTTGTGCCCACCTGACCCTAATCTCAAATGAGCTTCTTTGGGTGTGGAGGGGTGACCCTGCCCTGGCTCCTGTGGTGTGATGGAGCAGCTACTTGTTTGCTTGTACAGTTGGGTCCCAGCAGGGTGGCACACATCCTATCTGGACGCTGGCGTTCCGGGACACCGTGTTTCTATGCGAGACGTGTTGGCTTAGGTGTGTAATTACCCACTGCTGCAAAGTTTATCAGGCCTGAGAAGATCATTGTTTCTGGAGATCTGTAAGAGCTCAGCAAACACTCAAAGTGGTTTTGTTTACTTTTAGTGTGATGGGCTCTTTCTGAGCAGAAATATGTTTGTCCTGGGGCAGGGGGGGATAGCTGATGCATGCAGCTGCTCACATTGCCCAGGATTTTAGTACCACCTCTTCCAGGGGTTTCGGAATGAGCATAAAGAAGGAGAAGGAGATAAAGCTCAACTCTATCACAAGAGTTTTGAAAACACAGTGAAAGATAGAGGACTTCGGAAGAAAAGGCTCCTTTGCACATACGTCTATTTGGATCTTTGTTTCAAGTGGATAAAGGATGGTGTAGGAAAGGCCGAGGAGAGGAAGTGAGTTTGTACCAAGCCCAAAGCAGTGTCAGAGGTAGCAGTGCTGTGGGGCAAGCAAGGGAGATGCTGCTGTGTGGGCACTGGGGATGCTCCGTCTCCCAGGGTGGAGAGCTGCTCACTGGCCTCTGGCCCATGGGGTGGTGGTTGTGCCATTGCTAGAAACAAAATGCAGGAGCTTTCCTGAGCTTTGGTGGAAAGAGGAGAATCTGCTTCTCTTGGCCAGACATTGGAGAACCCTCCCCCCTCATCCCAATGGATGATCACCATAAATTGGTCTGATCCAAAAGAAAGCTTATTGTGGCCACTCAACACTAATTACTTTTGTGGTCAAGCAATTAATGGGAATTTATCTGATGCCTTCCACATTCTCTCTTTGTAAGAATTGAATTAAGGGGGTGGGGCAGGCCAGGAGGCAGTAGAAAAGAGACACAAAGGAAGCTACAGACTTTCAATGCAAGCTGACTCGAGCAACTGCTGTAGATTTTCTTGCTAGGTAAATGACAAGTTGTGGGGTTGCACTCCTTCCTGGAGAGCATGGCATAGGTAAAACTTCCAGCCAAGCATTCTTGGAGTTAGACTGAGTTCTTACAGCTGTGAGATAGGTTTGGGCAAGCGTTCTGCCATGCCCCAGAAATAATTTGTATAGTGATTGGAAAAAACATGGTTCTAAGTCGACAGAATCTCTTTATTAAGCACACACAGGTATTTAGAGGATTCTTGTTTACAGATCATAGAATCAAAGCTATGCAGCCAGTAAGTAGCAGACTAACCAATCATACAAAGAAATGGCAGAACAGATGTTTCTTGCTCCTTTATCTGGGACACACTCAGGCATCCCGCACAGCTTCCACAGGCCCAGTGTTCTGGGCCCCTTAATTGAAACATTCTCACATAGGTATTTATGGCTGCAGATGATCTTTGGTATGCACTTTCTCATGGGAAAAAGGTGCTTGTTAAGGTTGACCAGGAACAGCTGCTTCTACAATTTGCTCGGGCATTTTCCTTCCATGCCTATGTCTGAGTTGTTTCAGATAAGGGGGGAAAGGATGATCAGAAGTTCTTGGTGGACTGGTGGGACAGCCATCAGGGACTTTCCTACTGCAGCCCTGACCAGTGATGGATTTCTCTGTTAGTCCTGGGTCAGGGTCAGAAGAAGCAGAGTCCCGGTCTGTGAAGGGAAGCTACCGAGTTCTCTTTAGAGAGCTGTGCTTAGATTTTTATAGAGGTGGCTGATGCCACTGTATGCGTTTTATTAATTCTGCTGTTTTCTAAGGTTGTGCTCTCGTTAATGGTGTGCTTGCACCAAAGTCTCATTCAAAGAATACTGCTAGAGAGTGTCTACATGGACCTGTGTGTGAATTATATGTATTAGAACACTTTAATGGTCTCTTCTTTGTACACCATTTCTAGGAGGGTGCTATTAAAAGATAAGGTCGTTTGTCTTTTCCTGATACGGCAAAAAGGATGTTGGCCAAATCTTCCTTCCTCACAGGGTCTTGAGTACACTTTCCTGTTTGCAGTAGTGAAGAAGTAAGTCTTTGATGTTGTACCATCCCTTTAGCAAAAACAACAGAAAAGTCATGGTAGACAGCTGTCAGGCACTCCTGCAACAGCAACTGGTTCAGTCATTTTAATAATTTATCAGAAGAATATTTAATTTTGTAACTCCTAAAGGAAGATGTCTTTAAGAGAAGAATGAGAGGTAGTGTTTCTGAAATTACCTGCTACAAAAAATAGTAGTTGCTTGCTGCTTAGAGGAGTTGTGCTAAAAACGGAACTTTCCCATCCCTCTTTAAAATCGTATCTTGGAATCCTCTTAAAGTGTGTCTCCAAAACCTCTTTGTTCTGTTCTACATGGACAGAAAAATGTGCAAAAGTAGGAGTCAAGGTTACCTGGAGACTGTCGCAGTAATCCTAGTGTTATTTTTAAACTCGAAATATTTTGCAGAGTTCTGCCCCTCAGCGCCTCCCCCCCTACCCTGCTGCCCCCGTTTTACTGTGAACTAGAGCTTGAAAAATAGTAGTAAATACTTCATATATGTCACCACTGGAAACATGTCAAGTTGTTTGGAGCAGAAGCTTATGTTACTCTTGGTTTGTGCAGAGCTTGTGGTTGAGTGCTCAGGTCCTGTAGTTGGATCTCTGGAAGTTTTTGCCTGCTTGCAGAGGGTCTGCTGAAGGCAGAGGCATTGCTGAGCTGCAAGACCAGAGCCAAGGTGATCAGGAGGCTTATTCATCACTGGTGAAGGGAAGAAGGCATCATGCTGTACAGTAGACAGTCTTGCTGTGGGTTTTTGGGTTTTTTGTGTTTTTTTTTTTTAAATTAATATTGCCCATGTAACTTTACCGCATCTTAAATGGAACAGAACTGTGTTTTCCCCTCCCCCTTATGTATGTAACCCAGATGTAATTTCCGATAAATAATTGAACTACTTCAGCAATCCTCAAGATAAGAACTACACGTACTTATCAAAGTCTGAAGAATTTTTGAAGTCTCTTCAAACAGCATAGTCTTCTTTTTTTCTTTGATTAAGTATAACAGAATGTCTTTTGCTTTTGAAAGAAGACATTTATAGAACTGACTCGTGCTTCCTTATCTTAAAATTAGTAGGGTATTGCAGTACTCTTTCCTTTTTTGCAAACGTATTAAATGATCACTCTGTTTGAGGACAGAAGGGTTGAGGTAGTAACTGAGAAACAAGAGGGTCCTTTCTGCAAAAGTCAGAAATTCTCAAACAAGCTTTAACTGGAAAAAGATCTTGTAAAGACCTGAAGAGTAACTTGTAGAAAAGTAGCTTATGTACTAATCATGTCAAAGAAGGCAACTAGGTTGTTACTGGTAAAGTAGTTTCAGGATGGAATATCTGGCTGTAAATTGATCTTGTTAAACCGTGATCGTGGGAGACCTACCTGGCTGGTCCTGCCTCTGTGCGAAGTACAATGGTGTCTTTGGAGTCTCCTTGCAATCACAGGTTCTTGTGCACCTAGCATAGGTCCCTGTTTCTTTGGGAGGGTCAGAACTTTTCCTTGGGTGCTTTGGAGATGTGGCAGGCAGTTGACCTCTTGAGGTTTTTTGTTTTGATTTTGAATCTTGCTTCTTATATCATACTTAGGTCTGTAGATATCTTGATTTGGGGGCAGTCTCTGTACCTGCTGTGTGAGAGAATAATTCCATTCTGAATGAGGCTTTGGTAGGAAACCTTTCCCAGCCTTGAACTAAGTGCTGGGTGAATTAGTAAGCGTTGAAAAATGAGTCATATTTGCGTACTTACTGCTTTTATTAGTGCCAAGAGGCCATAGATGGACTCGGGGTATATCATGTGAAGCAGCCCAAATGTCCAAAGGGTAGAGTGGGAACTGAAAATACAGGGAGAGGGTGTTGTTTCATGCTATATCACCTGGAAAGAGTTGCAGACATCTAGTTGAGTGTTTTGAAAGATTACGATTTGCATAGGAAGGAGCAATAGTCTAATACATTACCCTTAGCTCTGTACTGGGACATTCTTGAATTTGGGACTTTAGTTGCTGCTGCAATTCATGACTTATGGATTTGGGAAGAAGGTTATCATTGGCTTTGGAGCTGTGGACGTACAAACTAAACTTTAGGTTAATGTAATTGGCCTGGGATGCTTCTGCCTCGTGAGGCCAGAAGTACAGCACAAAACCAAGGGTGCGTAGTTAGCTGCATCATCTGTAGTAGCTCTTCCTCTGGGTAGCCTACAACTTCCCTCACGGTGTTTTTCCTGAGTAATGATGGGACTAGTGATTAGCTGTGCTTAGCAGTGATGACAGTCCAGCTTTAAATAACATATGGAGCTTCCTAGCTGAGGACTTACTGAGCCTGAAATAAAACTGCTGAGAATCTAAAGCATTTTGTTCAGCACACTGCAAGGTCTGTATTCTTAAGCCTGGGCATCTGAACAGTAAAATACAGAGGCTGGAGAGAAATTAGTTCAATCTTAAAATTACATCTTCCTAAAAATTGGTGGCACAGGCTCCGAGTGGAGGAAGGATGGTGGTGCCTCGTGCTCTTCATCCTCACCACAGCCTATTTCAGGAGTTCCTAAGGCCATACACTCCTGTCTGCCAGTGTTGATCCCTTGGTTCCCCGGGGAAGTGGGTGTTATATTTGCCTGCAGAGTACTGTCCACAAGTGCCTGCCTAGTAAGTGCAATGGAAGGGTGCTTGGTTGCACAAGTAGATTTCTGGAGGAAGAGCTGTCTTTCATTGCGTTCTCTGTGCATTAAAAGCTCTTGCACATTTCCTCTGTGGTCTTTGATCACTTCAGGAAAATGCCAGTGATGTAAATGCAAGGAGGAAAAGCCATGATATTCAGAAAATATGTATACATTTTAAAGTCCATTTGTTAATCCAGTTGAGGTGAACTGATTAGAAAATACGGGTTTGCTGGTTGCAAGTATGTGGTCATGTTCATTGTCCCCCCTAATCACCTTTGGGAAGCTGACCCTGGTTTTCATCTTTGCTGTGAAATGAAGTTTTTTTTTAATGTCCTGAATGTCTTTACTACTTCTGCTAATTATTTTATCTAAACTGCACCTTTCTCTTTGCCACCTCCTCTTTCCCTACCAAACAACCTGTGCATCCATTTTTTGTGTGTGGACTTGTCATGCTTACATGAAGTTTGGAGGAGAGGAGCTAATTTGCTATTCAGTTATTTAATAAAACTTGCTAATTTCTCACTGAAATGAAAATATATGTTTCATATTGTTTTTCAAGCTTATTAAAAGGCTTTCAATACTGAATTGTTCAGAACTAAATGCATAATGTAGCAAAACAAGCCGAATTTCTTTCTCTCTCCAGGGCAGAAGTTTATTTAAAATGTGAGAGAAGTTTCTGCTGGAATACTGTGCAGGCTGACTCTTAAAAGCAAGACTGAAAGGTGGTTTTGATGATACTGTTTCAGTTCTGCTCATGCCTTCAGGAAAAAGGCTTAGTATTGAAATATGTGTGAATAAGATGCGATTTTCTAGGAAGAATTGTCAGATAGGGAGAATTAGAGAGTTCTAGCAACTTTAAGCTTGTTCTTTCTGTTCTGAGTTGCTGGAAGAAATCGCAGTATAGTTTATTACAGTAAAACCTCTGTCAGCATCTGTGGTCAGTTGGGCAAGTTCTCATAATTGCTCTGCCTTCCTGGTACAAGGAGATTTTGGGGAGCCCTATTGTCCTACCAGCCTCCTGAACTCAACAGAAAAGTTTTTTAAAAAACTTGAATGCTTGGGCATACCTGGAAAAGTTATTTTGGGTGTTAGCTTCTGCATAAGTAAAAGCACAGTGTAACAAACATGCAGTTGAGCACAGAGGTGGTGTGAGAGGAAAATTAAAGATTTTGGAGAAATCCAAGCTGACAACCACACTCGGGGTAGACCATATTTGGTGGTCCAAAGGAGGGTGCAGGAGGCAAAGACTCAAACATATGTCTGCTCTGGGCCCTGTATGGGCCAGGGTTTGTCTGGTACAGTGGGATTATGGCTGGGGGGAAGGGAGATGCTTGGGAAGACTTCCAGGACTTGTGTCTTGGAGGAAGTCTCTGTGTCCCAGCTGCCTGGAGCCGCAGATCCTGGGAGCCTCAGTACTGCATCCCTAATGCTGACAAGGACATAAATTTTTCTCTGCAGCGGTAGATTCCCAGGAGGAGTTGGATTCACAAAATGCCATCTGCTGGTATTGTGGAAACAGTAGAATTTTCTATGCTTTTCTTTTTTAATTTGGCCTGAAATAATAAGTCATTTCATAAAAGAAATCTTTTTTTTCCCTGCTCTTTATCTCCAGAAGAGAGAATGAGTGCACTGTTTTAAAACAAACTTTTGACTACTATTGTGCAGCTTTTTCTTTTGGGATTGTTTCTTTGGGTTTGTTTTTTGTTTTTTTGGTTTTTTTTTTAATTGCATATAAACTTGACAGTTATTATAGTGTAGAATCAAGATGTTAAGAGTTAGAAGGGACCTTAAAGATTTGTCGAGTCCCAACCAACCTGCCACGGACCAGGACACTTTCCACTAGACCCCTGGATTGGGGTGCTCGAGGCATTGTCCATCCTGGCCTTGAACACTGGCATACTTTTGTATGCTGGCATCTAGCAGCATTCACAAACTCTGTGTACATCCTTAAGGCCTCTCCTGCCACCTTCTGTGACTAATTATTTTCATCACAGCTTTTGCTGTGGCATGGAACGACTCAATATCATGGTGCTTACAAGAAACCCTGTAGTTACTTAGGCTGCAGCTGGATATTCACTTTTTTGTCCCGCTTCCATGTGGACCCTGTGTTGGAGTCAGCCAGCTGATGCCTTGGTTCCACTGACAAAGAGTGAGGTTTCAGTCCATCTGTCTTTGCCCTGATGAGACGCAGACCCTCCTGGGACAGTCCTGCTGATAGCAGGAGGCTGGGAATTAGGGATGCATGGGTTGGGTGTAGAGCCAGCAAGATTTCAGGCTGCACTGCTTGCTCTGAGTGAGGTGAGCCTGAATGGAGGTGGCTGGGCACCACTCATAGCTATGGCATCTAGTCTAGATACTTCATCTCCCTATTGAAGACCTGTTACACTATGGCCTCATAAATACTGATCTCTTTAGCAAAGCTGTTTGGTTTGTTGGGTTTTTTTATCCTTTCTCTCAGTTAACTAAACATTCCTTGCCAGTTACTCATTAAGATGGGCCACACCTTTTGCTTTCTGACTGAGTCTCAGTGAAGAAGAGGTACAAGCCCTGAGTACACATAGCTTTTTCTGGCTTGCCTCCAGGTTGGTTTATTTTCCTTTCATATTGTGAGACCCTTTGGACTGTGCTTCAGGAGGACCTGCAGCCTTTGCCGCACTGTTGTGCTCTGCAATGGCTTTTTTTTTTTTGCTTAAAACTTTTGCACTGAAGACAAGTTTCTGAAAAGGAACTGATGAAGCTGTTCTCTCTCTGGGTTTGTTGGATGTATGAACCATTCTTAAGATGCTGGAAAGCATCAGGGTGGTCAAAATGTGCAGTAGTGAACAGAAGCAGCAAGCTGATTTGCTTTGCCTCCTAATCTGAAACTGCTTCCTTTTGCTATGGTGCCAGAAATACCTCACCCCACATCCTGCTTTCCTGTTGAGGTGCCTAACTCTGCTTGCTGCTTCTACCCCCCTCAGTATACCCTGCACCTGGAAACCCCAGAGCAGACAAAGATGGAAATACAAAGTACGCATTTCTTACTGTTCAAATGCAGCTAAATTAAATAATTTGTAGTTGAGCATCTGCTAAAAGAAAAAAAAAAACTTGCTTGGAGATCTTAGGTTAATGCTTTCAATTTCATTTAACTTGCCATCTTTTCAAAAACTATCAGGTAGAAATATGGATCACTACATTCAGCAGTCTGCATGTGTAATAGTTAAAAAAACCCCATAAGAAACCGTGACAAAACCACACAAACGAAAACCAGCACAGAACCCCACTGTGTGAGCTTTTGCAGAGCTCTTTAATGGTAGTCTCTAGCTGTCACTGTCTGAGACCAGTGTAGAAGCATCAGCCCTGATCTGTCATTCTGCAGTTAGTATATCTGTCGTCAGTCCACACTACAGCCAAAAAAGGCAGCACTCCTTGCTGCTTCTTTCCTTCTCATCTGGTGTCCTGGCACTCAGGTTTGTGTGGCTCTAGTGAACTAGTTGAGGGGAAACCAATCCTCTTAAACCTTTCTGTTTATTTGTTCCTGTTGAATTAACTTTCAGTCAATTGATTCTTTGCTCTTGTTCTCAGTGCAACCATGCGAGTCTGGTTTGCCACACAAGCAGTAGCATCAGCCCAGCGGAGGGGAGGAGGTGGGAGGGGGATGTGATGTTGGGCCATCCCTCCTGGTAGGTTCTTGAACTTAATGAGTGGTGGCACCTGCAGCAGTTGCACTTACTCTGTGTCCGTTCACATATGTTTGTACCTGGGCTGTGTGTGGGCAATGTGATCTTACTGAGGGTGTGTTTAGGATGCTTGTGCTGAAGTGAGTTCCAAAAAGGGAAGCCAAAGCAGGCTGAAGAGAGCAGGAGAGGTATAGAGATAGGAGCCCTGTGTGTGAGCATGCATAAGGTGACTTTTGGTGGAAAAGTCTTGAGAGAGCTAGTTTAGATGTGAAGTTTAAAATTTGCAGAGACATGATACTATCTCTCAGTACACCTTGGAGCCTTTGTAAAGTTTATTACCAGTTCTCACAGTTTTAACCAGCTCACATTTGGGAAAGGATTACTGCACTTAGCTGCAAGCAGCCAGCTTCCAGCCTTCCAGCGGCCTCTCCCAGTACATGAGAGTCAGCAGTGACCAAGCGTAAATCTCTCGTAAATCTCGTCACCTAAAACAACGTAACTGTTCTAGTGAACAAAAGTAGAGCATTATTTGGGACTTAGTGTGTGTTTTGCAAGGATGCTGCCGCAGCCTGCTGCGGTGTCCTTCTTGCCAAGCTGGGGAAGTTGTGGCAGGGAGGTGGAGAACTGACAGGACCATTAGGGGCATGAGGTGGTGGCTAATGGCTTCCGAGCTGCTGGACGGATGGCTGCCAGTGGCGTTGCCCGGGTGTTGGTAATGGGGTTGACACAGTTCAGCACCTTATTAACAGCTTCCATCACAGGCAAGAGCACACTGTCAGTGAGTTTGTCCGTGACACCAGACTGGGAGAGGAAGAAGTGGTTCATGTGCTGGAGGGCAGGGCTGCCATTCAAACCAACAGCCTGGGGCATGGGCTGACCAGCCTTGCCTAGTTCTGCGAAGGCAGGTGCAGCTGGGACACAATAACCCTGTGCAACAGGATCGGCTGGACTAGACAGCAGATGTGCAGAAAAGAGCTGGAGGTCCTGGTGGACAGGCTGAATGTGGGTCAGCCACTTTTTCTGTGGTTCTGTGAAATTAAAATATGTTCCAGAGACCTTAGGAAAGGACAGAATAATAATGTTTGGGAAGTTCATAATCCATGTGAACTGAACGATTCATGAATTTGTGGAGGCAAGGTGTATGATCATGAGAGGTTTGCTTGCCCTGGGGAAGGCAAGCAGATATGAAGTGTAAAGGCTGCATGCATTTTTGTTATTTAATGGCTTCCGGGAACATTTTAGCTGAAGTCCTGCATTGGTGATTTCTTTTTCCACACTGAGGATAGAAACACTTGCAGCTTTTTTCTTTTTGCTTTCTGAAGTGTCCTGTAAGCAAGATGAGGAAAAGAGCAGTGGCATCCTGTTTGTGAATATGAAATATGTGCTGCTAGATAAAACACAGAGGTTGCTTCAGGGTGAGAAGAATGTATTTTAAGCAGGAAAGAATGAAGGAATTGCTGTTTTTTCCATTACAGGAGAGTATAAATGTAATGGGTGTGAAGTAGTGATTTTTTTGGTTACGGTGGGTGCATATGAGGTATTTAACATGTCCTAGTACTTCTTTTAATGAAGTTCCTTGCAACTGTTTTTGTTTTCCAGCTCCTTGCAAGTGTTCATTAATAGCACAGCGGGCAGAACTCTGTACATTGATGAAAAACTACCAGCAAGCTCTTCACGACGCGGACATCCTCTGCCGAAACAAGCCCTACTGGCCCGCGGTACGGTGCTTGCCTCTTGTAGAGACCAAAATGAAAACTGCTTCTTCTCAGGGCTTCTCTCTGTGCCGAGGACAGTGCCGCTGGGGGTGCTGTTGGAAGAACATAGTGGCATTAACAGGGCCAAAAATGTCTAAGTTCTTCAAAGAACAAGTCTGGAAGGTCCTCAGAATCTCTCCAGCTGGTGGGATTTTGGTGGTGGGCCGCTGGTAGTGTGGTTTTGTTCATGCTGGTGCCTATTATCTGTTACAGCTTGTGCTGCAGCTTGGCAGCAGAATCAGTCCATAAGGCTCTGGCAGCCCAGGATGACCCTGCAGGTCCCTCTGGGACGATGTGTCCCTTGGAAGTGGGTGGCTTTGAGAGCCTGCTGGCTAATGTGTTTTTCTGAGGAGCAACCCAGACTGTATTTCAGGATTTTTTTCTTTCCCTCTAATCCTAAGATTTCATATCCGTGGTGTCTACCTGTGTCATGGTGTTTCATAGAGGGGTTGGGATTTTTTTCATAAGCAAAGGAGGTGCTACAAGGAGCAGTGGGCAGTTTGAAGCAAGTATCAGAAATGATGGTAGGAGACAGAAATGGAAGAAGCACATGGTGCCCGTCATTACCACTGGTTGCCCGAGGCTGGACTGGGTGTCTGGCAGTTCACCCCACCTAGGATTACACCTGCAATCAGTGCCTCTCCTATCAGTAGCAAAACTGCAGCACAGGTTTGAGCAGATAAAGCCTCTGGGTGCTTTCTGGGGAGAACGTAGCATGGGGAATTGGGGAAGGATTTTAGGCAGACATTGTCTTCCTGTGGAGACTAAGGAGGTGTTGCATAAATGCTTCGGCCTCCTGCCTCAGCAAGCAGGGCTGTGCATCTAGTGCTCCATTCCCAGTTAGGGATGATGCAGGGCAAGCAGAGAGGTGCTGTCTGAAACACCGAGTCTCTGACAAGTTAGGTAATTGTCTCTGAAGGCTATCTGTCTTGTCACCCATTAAAACATTTCGTGTTGGAAAGCAGTTAATCATCTTGCCCTGCATCCAGTTTGCTTCTCTTATCTCGGATAATTTCTCATCAAGTCAGGAATCCCACCTTGGGTGACGCTGGCTGCATTTCTGTGCAGAGGGAGAAAAATGAATTGCGCACATTCAGATGTTTTCTTGAAATGTCTTCTGTTTGCCTGAATCCATGGAAATGTGATATGTGTCAGTCGTAGGCGGATAAAGGTTTCATTAATCACATCTCTGAAGAATGTTAATTGAAAATGAAATTTGTCATCATGGCGTAACCAGCAGTGTCTCAGACATACTTTACTTGTGCTTTCACGTTTGTGAGGACATCATCATGAGCTGTATTGACCCAGAATCCATGTTCTCTAGGAGTTCTGGGCATCTGCTTTGCTTTGTGTATTGCAGCATCTCATCCAGTGGCAGAGATTAGCTCAAACAGTTGTTGTGTAGTTAAAAAAAACAAACCCAACATAAGCTTAATTCTGGGAGTAGCTCCTAGGATGCAAGTGTTCACCTACTGGTATCTTTTGGCTTATTGATAACAGATGCA
Organism: Falcunculus frontatus; assembly: GCA_013398115.1. Classification (NCBI taxonomy): domain Eukaryota; kingdom Metazoa; phylum Chordata; class Aves; order Passeriformes; genus Falcunculus; species Falcunculus frontatus. The sequence continues at coordinate 54,288 of VZRV01004681.1, forward strand.
ATGGCTTGCTGAGTTACTGGTGAAACTCCTTGGTATGCTGTAGTTGAAGCTATAGATAAGGTGGTTTCTTTCTAGTTGCTATGAAAACTGGGTTCTTGGACTCTCTAAGGCAGGGAGAATTTTCCAGTTGTGTTTTTATATGGAGGGTAGATAGAGGTGCCCTCCTGCCTGCTGCACATGGTCCTGCTTAGATCTCCCTTTCAGTTTGATGCTTGTCAGGGGTATGTGAAAATAGGAAAGGGAAGATGGCAGCAGTAGTCTCTGAAGTATAGGGGCCTCTAGTCCTTGAGCCTTAGTCCTGGTGTTGGATCTTTAGGTACTTTGTCTGTGGACAGCCCAGCTCAGTCCTCCCTTGCAGGTCGGATAAGGACATTGCTCTTACGGCCCCGAAGGTCGAGTCCAAACAAGCTTGTAGGCTCCCCAGTGCAGTGCAGTAATGCTGACACTGATGGCAGGCGTATAAAAGGTTTTATGGAGGCTGTGCAAGCATCCAGGTAAGAAGGTCGGGGTCAGGCCTCACACTGTCTCTCTTCTTATTGCATTGAGGAAAAGAAAAATTTATCTCACCTGGAGAGAATCAATGTGTACTGAGATTTCTTGTACAGGTCACCAAATGATAATTGTGTTAATTAAACTGGCCTATGCAGTGCCTGCTACTTGCTTTTGGCATGAGCCTCCTTCTTCCAATTCCATTGGAATGGTAAAGATCTTAACAGGTCTCAGCTTGGATAGCAGTATTGACAGAATGAGGGAGTTACCTGCTCAGGAAGATTATGTGATACTGGATCTTTCAGCATTATTAAGAAGGACAAAAAGTGGATCTGCTTATCTAGCCGGTCTCTTAAATGAATGAATGAAGTACAGGCTAGAGATGTTCACATGTGTCAGAGGTGGACTTGTAGAGCACACTTCTGTCTAATAAGCAAGAGTGAAATGTTTAAATGCACACTTAGTTTCTTTTCATTGTGAAGGAGGTAATTTCCATAGTCAGATTAGAACTGTAGTTTGATATCTGCAGGAAAGTTCAGAGGTGAGACATTCCTCTCTTGCTACTAGTAACAAGTAAAGTAGGATTTATTCCCAAGCTGGCTACCATACCTGTTGGCCATCAGTGTGTGAGTCCAGAACACAGGAGAGGTAGGGTGGGCTAAAATGCTTCACGTTAAGCATTGGTAAGTTTCCCTAAATTCATTATGGTTTTGGGCCAAATAAAACAGGTGAAAAATTATGTCTGTCCTAGTAAGACACCCAGGAGAAGTGACTATCCTTAACTCTCTGAGCTGGCACTTCCAGGCTGCCCTGTGCCACTGCCTTTTCTGTGCAGCTACATTACTTTTAAAGTAATTAAGTAATTTAGGTAATTGTCCTGGTATGTGAAACTGTTCTCTGATGTATCCAAGCACAGTGGGATGTGTAGTAGACTTTGTCCCTGGGGGGACAAATACCCCTCCTCATTCCCAGCTCTTCTCTCAGAAAATGAGCAATGCTTTTGGCAAGGGATGATGCAGCAGAGGGTTCCTGGGTAACCTTTTTTCACCAGAAGGGACTGAATTTCTTTCAGTCACATGTGTCAAAGAGGTTGTTACCCAAAAAGCATCTTGTTCTTCACCTACAGAATGACGTGAACTTTCAGGTTTGTTTTCTGGTGTCTTGCTGCCACTTCAGAAATGATCTCTAGATTTGTACATTTCCTTTATGTGAACAGGGCCATTATGTGAAAGCAAAAGCTCTTTCTGGATTGGAAAGGACTGAGGAAGCATTGAAGGAGTTTCTTTATTGTGTTGCCTTAAATCCTGAATGGAGCTCAATGAAGAAAGAAGCCCAAAAGGTATAAAATGTATTTACTGGCTACTTGGCCATTGTGCTGCTTTTAATCCCACAGCCAAGTACAATTCATGGTATTTCAGGTGGTAGTAAACACCTAAAGGATAGTTTTGATTCAGTAGATGCTCCAATAAACCTTTTTAGCATTATGCTGTGTGAGGCACCTCTTAGGTTTGGTTGATGCCTCAACCAGAGGGATTATCTATTTGTGAATTCCACTGTGTAGGCTTGAGGCTGCTAATTTTAGTACCCATCAGAAAATTACTTTTATGTGGGAAGTGGCAGTGGATTGAGAAGAGGAAGCTGTGTACTGCCTTGTCCTGGAAAAATCCTGCAGTCTTTGTAGCATTTTGTCCCTTATGGGAAGTTAGACACATTAAGTGCTAACAGCCCATCATCAGGTTCTCTGACCATCCATACAGGCAGCTTTTTATAAAAATGAAACAAGGATTTGGCAAGATGCTTGATGGGGCCTGGTGAGAGGGGGAACAGGCTCTACACAGCTTTAAGATAGGGGTTAAATCTTCTTGAGGGTGGAGGAGATGGATGAAGAGCACAAGGAATGTTTAAACACATCTCTGTTAACTGGTTTTGATGGGGAGAGCATGGTCTAAAGACTTCTGGAGGCAGGGTCTGAGTGTCAAAATGGAGATGGGTAGGGTCAGGAGAAGGATGCAACAGACTGCTGCCCTGGATGCTCTTGGGGAGCAGAATCCATTGGTAAGGGAGGAGGGCACCAGAAGAGCACCTTGGAATGTGACTGTGGTTGTGGTGGGGACTGCCATTCGGGTTTCCCATGGGCACTGGGGAGTGCAGGATGTCCTGGATGTTGCAAGCTTCTTGGCATCTAGAAACTGTGAAGTTTGTGCATCTGTGTTCACACAAACATAAATATCTATGTTGTAATTATTACTTTTTCTTTTTTTTTTTCTCTCTAATTAACTAGATAATGTGTGAGATGTTTTTCCCAGCCTTTGAAAATGTGCATGATAGTCTAACAGCACCTTTCTCTAGTCGAACATCCCATACAAGATTGAAACCTGCGTTTCTGAGTAGCATAAACACACAGTCAGCTGTGGAAGATAACTCTGTTGCTGGGTCCTCAAAGGTAAAGCAAAAAGCATTCAACATAAAAATACCAAAAGTAGCACATGGCTCTTTCTGATCTGTGTGACATTGCACCCGTGTAGGCACTTACTTTCATGGTAAGCCTGTTCTCTCCATCGCTGTTGGATCTCTTATTGGGATGTACTTCCTCAGAAGAGTAAGAGAGTGAACCTTTTTCTTCAGAAAACAGTGTGATGCCTACACGTGGGGGTCGGTTGTATTTGTGGGTTTTTCCACTGAAGATTTTAGTATGACAGGAACATAATTTCTGGAGACAGGCACTGTAGGGAGAGACACGGCCCTACTTCATGCAACTGGGAAGTGACCTTTGATACAGACCTTTCTCCATTGCTAGGCTCATTGTGGGAACATTGATCTACTGCTGATGAAACTAACAGATAAAAGCAAAACAAAATTGTCTCATGCTGTATGTAACTGTTCTTATTTTTTTAGGATACTATGTTCAGGTTAACAAAAACCCCGTCCCAAGAATCTGATGTATTCAGAAGCACTGATTCTTCTGTTACCCATCATGTTCTGGATCTCTACTTTGAAGACAACAAAAAGTCTTTGGGAGCTATTCTCTCCAGTTTACCTGGGGTTGGCTTAAAAAGAAAGCTGTCCAGTGATATGAGGGATTTGCAGAGCTTGGATGTCCCCAATAAGATTCTTAAAAAAGGTTTGTGTTGTGGCTTAGAAAAGTGATTTCTCTTGCACATACTGAAAAACTGAAAACTTTTGTACTCCTCCCTTTTTATAGGTGTCAGTAAAACATTCCTTACAGGAATTGGCATAATAATTTGTACTCTGCTGTGTCTGTTTTTGCTCTAACAACCTATTTACCTTATTCCAGAGCAGTTTAGGTTCATTGAATGAAAACTGTATTTTCCTTTCTCAAATGGGCCATTTCCAGTGTAATGTGTGTGTACTCCGCTCACAGTTTAGTCTTCGCGTTACTAGTGCTGTTTCTGTTTTCTGGGTCTCAGCTATAGCTGAACTTCATTGTCTTTCTATATGATTGAAAGATGAAGTAAGCCTGGAAACTAATCTTTAACTGGCATTAGAAACGGTCACATGCAACTTTACATGAAATTTTCCAAGCAGACAAAGAAGCCTTTTGAAGGGTAATAAGCCCCCACCCCCCAGTTTTCTGTTACTTGATAGCTGTGCTTACAGTTTGTATGCTTCTCAAGCTTCTAACCAAGACCTCCAGAGTGGCTTTAGTACTCAGGGCTAAAAGTACTGAAGGCAATACTTCACTGAGTCATGTAATAATTGGTTAACATAGACTTTGAAAATGCTGCTGTACTGGTGTGAATTTTTTCCCTTAAAAAAAAAACAACCCACACCTTAATGAGTTTGACTTCTGCCTTGAAATGTTACAGGTCTTCAAGTACAGCTGTCTGTCTGCAACCTCTGCAAAAGATAAATAGGTGACCAGTTTCTGATCATGTTGCTGTGGAGGAAAAAACCCCGTACTTGCCTGTGAACTGCAGACTCAGTAAATAGATTGTGAAATCTGACCCACCTGTATCTTCACAGGGAAGGCCAGAGATCGTGTTTTACCCATAAGCACTAATTTCTGGTCTGTGCTAGGTCCCAGTGCCATGTTACTATTTGCAGAATTAACACAGCCAGGTTCTTGCAATTACTAAATGCTAACATGTGAGATGTAGGTTAAAGATAGCACTGTTTTTCTTTGTAGGCCACACACCACCTATCCTGTCTGTGCTCGAGATAAACCAGATGCTGAACATAAATTACTCTTTAACAAAGCATCCTAGTATTTTAACTTAACATAAAAAGCTGAGCTTTTTAATGGTCAAGAATTTGGTTAATAAAAAACATGTGGAGGCAGCAGTCATGGCTCTGGTGCAACTCATCACAAATATGCAAATTACAAAAGAAGTTGCAGAATTTGCTTATGTAAATGTCAACAGAAGCTGGAGCTGAGAGCTTTTGAGCCTAAATAATGTTGCTGTGAAGTCTGAAGTGCATACCCGTAAAGTGAGTTTAACCCAGAGATATAAACCGCCCCCAAAAATCAGTCTGGGCAGAATTTAAATGAAGTGTTTTGCCTCTCTGTTTGCAGATTTCAAAGCTAGTAGAAGTAGTGTTAGCTAATGCAACTCCAGTAGTCCTTTAACTTCAAGCTCTCTGAAATTTGGGATTTCTACAACAGCCTAGTCTAGAAAAATGTAAGCTTTTTATATTTGTAAGAAAAATTACCCCTGCTGAGAAATCTATAATAAACAGTGATGAAATATTTTGACTGTGTGTAAACAAATTAAATTCTGGACTTAATGTACTTTAAAACATCTGGCCTGGCTGATGTGGGGGTGGTGGTGGTGGTGGGAAAGCAATAGCAGAATATTTTAAAAACTAGTCTAGAAAAACCCACAACACAATCATTTTTGGAAAAGCAAATAATGGGTATTCAGCTCTGAAGTGTATTCTCTGGCCACAGATATCATCCTCTGCTCTCCAAAAGATCTCCTGCCAAAAAATCTAAAACTTAGATGGTAAATATGTTTGTTTGAAACAAAACTTGAGAAAAGACATAAATCAGATTTTTTATGAAAAAGTCAACACTGTAAAGAACATTGGAAAATGGAGTAATGCTTACATAATTTACTATAATAATCTTCTTGATTACTTAGATGGAGATGTTTTACCTGAAAACACCACTGACACTTCAAGTGAAATACCGACGACTCTGGTGGATGCGTCGGACTTTGAGTGTTCCCTCTGCATGAGGTATGACTGTGTTGACCTGGCATTAACATAACAAAGCCTCTCTAGCTTCTGAAAAAAGTTTTCATGATGTAAGAAGAGAAACCTGCCAGAGAATGTCTAAATCATTACTCTGTTCCTTTTTTTGCTCAACCTTACATCTGGTGAATCTTTACAGATGTGGTTTTCTCCATTATGTATGCTGTTCTCCATTGTTTACCACTTCTAAAAATGGAAACTTTTTTTGTATCCTTAGATAACACTGTCACCTGTGCTTTATACAAAAGCAGGAAAGAAAGAAAGAGCTAGGAGTAGTCACTCCTGTCCATACATTGGGAATTGTTTTTGTTGGCAGCTTAGCTTCTCTGTTCCATGTTTTCATGTTAAGGTTGTTCTACGAACCTGTTACCACACCCTGTGGACACACCTTTTGCCTCAAATGCCTTGAGCGTTGCCTTGACCATAATCCACTTTGCCCACTCTGCAAGGAAAAGCTGTCAGAAGTAAGTATGTCCTTGCCCCAGTTAACAAAACTGCACAAAGTTGTATTCTTCTGAAAGCATTTATGTGGAGACTTTCTGTGCTCTCTTTGTGAGCTGCATCCAAAGCAGTGTGGCCAGCAGGGTGAGGGAGCTGATTCTGCCCCTCTGTTCCTTTCCCATGAGACCCCACCTGGAGTGCTGCATCCAGCTCTGGGGTCCCCAGCACAGGGGAGCAAGTCCAGAGAAGGGCCATGAAGATAGTGTGGGGCTGAAGCACCTCTCCTATGAAGAAAGGCTGAGGGAGTTGTGGTTGTTGAGCCTGTTGAGGAGAATGCTCTGGGGGAGACCTGGTCTCAGCCTTACAGTACTTCAAGGGGGTTTATAAAAAAGATAGGGACAGACATTTTAGTAGAGGGGTGATGCTTTTAAAGTGAAAGAGAGTTGATTTAATTAGAAGAAATTAGATATAAGTAAGAATTTTTTTACCATAAGGGTGGTGAAACACTGGAAGAAGTTGCACAGGGAGTTGGCAAATGTTCCATCCCTGGAAACATTAAAGGTCAGGCCGGATGGGGGGCTCTAAGCGATCTGATCCATTTGAAGATGTCCCTGCTCACTGAAGGGTTGGACTAGATGACATTTAAAGGTCCCTTCCAACCGAGACTATTCTATGATTCTGTGAAACCACAACAAGACAGTACCAACAGCATCAAGCTGGGCACGGACCTCATTGACTCAAGGATATATTTGGCGTTCATTGGAAGACAAGTGGTTTTGCTGGTTCTTAAAGAAATGGAGGCTTCTAGTATCACATCAGGCTCATGCCTGGGGGACCCCAAGCCATAGCCATGTTCGTACCATATTTCCAGTTTGTGTGGAAACTGGTGAATGAAGAATAGTTGCTCTTCGGTCAACACTTGCCAACAGCAGACATAAGGTATCCCATACTTAGTACTTCTTGCCAGTAAGCTGACAGCTGTAGATGAAAAAGATACATGTATCTTTGCAAAAGTGAGGATGGACTGCCTTTTCTTCCTGGTAGTACAACTTCTGCCCAAAACGGGTATGGGGTTAGAGTTAAAAGGACAGTGGGGTGAGCCACATATGCTGAAGAGAAAGCCTGGAGGCTGAAAAGGGTGAGGAATCAGTACAGTCCTAACATGCACTTTGGCCCCAGGGAAGAATGGGTTGGGAGGAAGAGATGTTACTTGTCTTCTTGTTATCAGACTTAAGAAGTTGACTCTTCCTTGTAGTTTCTGGCAAGCAGAACTTACAAGAAGACCGTCCTTACAGAAGAGCTGATAGTCCGTTACTTGCCAGAGGAATTATCTGAAAGGAAGAAAGTTTATGAGGAAGAAATGAAGGAATTGTCAAAGTAGGCTCTCTTTATACTACTGACAGCTGTTACAAAAATGTATTTTTCAATCTAAATTATTGAAGAAGAGTCATTTCCTTATGAAAATGCACCAAAGGAATGAGTTTGTAAATGAACCTGCCAGACGCTTTGTATTTTTGATGTGTATGTTGCAGATAAACAAGTAACAATGTGCTTGGATGGTGGAGAGGCACAACAGTATTCTTAAAATAAAGATAATTGCTTTTTCCTCTGAAACAACATAATAGCTTTAGAAGTTAGAGTGGGGGTTTTCTGGGAGTAGAATTCAAATTATAAATGGGTTATACTTCAGGTCAGGAGAAGTTCAAGGATCCACTTTTGTCAGTGACTTGTGAATGTTGTGCTATAACTCAGCTAAAAAGTAAAACAAAACATGCAGTTAATCCTGAAAAAAATTAAGTGGATTAGTGGGCTGCTTCAAAATCAAAGGGTTTTACTGAGTTTGGGGATTCTCTGCCATCTTGCTTTGAACATGGCTGCTTCTTAAGTATTTTGTTACTGTGAAAAGTTGTCACCAAAATATTGCCATGTGTATCTAAGATGTATCAGTATGCATGTCCTTGGGAAATTGGCTATTTCTTGACCTTTTTCCTCTATGGAAGTAGGTTAGAGGGATTGTTACTTAATGTATTAATGAAAAGAGTCCTGAAATATTGTTTGTCTTGTGAAAATGGCAAACCTCGAAGAGATACACATTTACAAGGATTGAGTCTAAGGAAAGCATTTGTCTTGTATTAAGGATATATGCTGAATATAGCAGCACCCAGAAAAAAAAGTGATTTTTTTCTTTTTTAACGAATTTCTTACAGTTTGAATAAAGATGTTCCCATCTTCGTATGTACCATGGCCTTTCCTACCATCCCTTGTCCACTCCATGTCTTTGAACCTCGTTATCGCCTAATGATAAGAAGATGCATGGAAACTGGTACCAAGCAGTTTGGCATGTGCTTAGCTGATGAATTAAAAGGGTAAGGAGATGAGCTGAGAATGTCCTGTTGTTGCAGAGGCTGCTGTGAGCTAATGGAATACTGCAGCACAGTATACTTGTCTCCCCAAACCACTGTGGTTCCTTCCAGTCCTGTATGAGCCAATACTAAAATTGCTTACTTCTTAGTTTTGAACTTTAAGCATTCCTTTTTACACAAAGATGTAATTTTATTACTCCCCTGTTGGATGATAGCAAGAATGCAACTCATCCTTCTACTACAGGCTCCAAAAATAGCATTTAATTGGCTGCGTGTTTGGAAAGCTTGCTGGCCTGTTTGTTCTAGTGAAAGCTGACTGTCTGGGTAAGGTTCCTTCTCTGTCTACTCAGTTTAAAAAAGCAAAACAAAAACAAGGCAAAACATCCAGACCTCCCATAGCTTTCCTGAAAGAGTGGCATCATTTTAATGAGACAAAGTATACCCTTGGCTTAGAAGTTTGTTTTGCTGCTGAATGTTGAATTTGAATGTTTGTCTTTACTGCTGTGTTGCAATGTCTAAACTATCTGCAGTGAGTGGGTTACGTTGTCTTGCTATATGATCATACCTTTCATTCATTTTTGTGAATTCTGACACTGATGTGTTTCCAGCTCCCTGTGCAGAGACTGACTAAATTAAAGGCCCCTTACAACACAAAACTATTCTGTGATTCCATGAAAGCCTTCAAGTTTAAGTGTTTCACCGATAATGGGGTTTTGAGAGCATGCTCACGGGAGAAATATGAGGTGGTCTTGAGAGGTCTGCCTTATGAGATGCAACAGTTGCTGACTTCAGAAGTTACATGGGCATGATGCAGGCTATAGAATGGATGACGAACATGGGAATTTTTAGCACACATTAAACAGGCATCCTCAGGAGCAGCATTTTTGTACGTTGATCATCACTGGAGCTGAGAGGGGGGCAGTCATTACTGAGGCTTGGCAGCCTTTCCTTGTCCACTTGATGTTTTTTGGGTGGGGATATTTTATTTTTCTCCCAGACTGGACAGTAAGGTAGCTGTAAGAATACGGGAGATGCTGCAGCTTCCAGTCAGCTGTGGCTGTGCTGCAATGCCATTTGGCATGCTGTCAGTACTGCACTCAGTTGAGTTCAGACTCCAGCAGCAGCTGATGCTCCACAGTCCCTTTCAGGCCTATTGCCAATTTTCTGGAAGTGAATACTTGTGAGAGTGAGGACAGAATTACCCTAGGACTTCAGTAATACCTCTCCTTACATCCCTGCAGGCTTGTGGAAGAGCCAAACTTATTTGGAGTCAGGTATAATGATACAGAGGGCCAAGGTGTTACAATCCCCAAAACACAATAATTGATTTGTTAGATAACATCATGAAAGGTATTTTAAAATGCAACAGTATGGTTAGATTTCTATGTCATGTCTGTTTTGAGTTACTAAAACAATTCAACTTTATGAACATGATAACTTAAACACTGAAGCTCAGAAAGCCTTCATCTGCAGACACCTGGCAGGCTGTTCCAACTTCTTACACAAGTAAAGAAGTTCTTCTGTTTATTCAAAATTGCGAAATCAACTTGGGAATACAAGAACTGGGGAAACTTGTTTTGCCTCGTCTACTGAGACATTGATACATACCTCCCTTGAAAAACAGTGACAAAGCATTTTTAGTTCATTACCTTCCTCTGTTTTATTTCTCCATTTTAACTTATAATTGGTAAAGGAATATAAGCTCCTAATGTCAGCACATTTTATGCCTGTCTCCAGGTGCTTTCTTGTCTCTCTGAGGTTGCTGTCTACCCAAAAAAACTCCTCTAAGAACAACAAAAGAGAAAAAATCATCACTTCTCTATTAATTTCTAAATTCAGTATGAATGTCACTAAAATCATTAATTAAAAACAATTGTTATGTAGCTGTTTAAATAGTGTGTAGTGTAATATTGCTATAATAAACTAACAAACTTGCTTTATTTAATCAGTCCCACTGGTAGAGCACCAGGACTTAGCTGTGTGCAGCTCTGCTCCTCCTGCTCTTCCTGATTTTTTCCTGTACACTGGCTGGGAGAGAACAGTTGTTCACGGTGGTGAGCTTCCCCCCCCCACCTCTCCCAAACCCAGGATTTCTGGTAGAGCAGAAACAGGAGTCATTTCTTCATCACTCCATGGTAAGAAATGGCCAAGCCCTAGTAAAACAAGCATTTCCCTGATAAAGAATTTATCAAACCCTGCAGGGTTTTGGTATCTTGAGATGAGACTAGATACAGTGCTTTCTCCTGCTTAGCAGTAGGCTGAGGTGTAGACCTGCAGATGTATTGTGGTGAAGAGTCATTGTGCAATCAGCCTCTCTAGTGAAATCACTGCACCACAAAGGTAGAGTTAAGGAAGCTTGATAAAGTAAAAGTTTATTGCATGCCTGTTTCCAGGGTGTGATTAAAACCTGTGCCTACTTTAAATATAATGGATACAAATGTGCTTTTGTGAAGAGAATATATTGGGTTTGGTTTGACTTTTAATTTAAAGGAAACGAATGCAAGAAAAGACTTGCTATATAGAAAGCCTTTTTCTTCTAAAGCTTGCAGTCTTCTGCTTACACCTTGGAGTAGGGGGATAGCCCTCACAGCCATGCATTTGTTTCTCAGTTTCTGTACTTCCTTACAGTATCTTTACCCATCTTGTTTTCTTTGCAAACCAGATGAATTTGGCGCCAGCAGCTGGCAACTCCCAGCATGAAACATACATCATTTAGTTTCCTGTCCCTTTCCAACCCTCCCACCCCATAAACCTGCCCTGAAAATGCTGCTGCCCAGGTCCGCTGAGGGAAGGCAGAAAGGGTGGGGGTTGTGTGGCTTATGTGAATAAGCAGAAATGTATTGTCACCAAAGCAGAATCCTCTTTCAAATAAGAAATGGTGAATTAGGCCCAGTATTTGTCCTGATGTCTATAAACACTTGTTGATGACTTCCGCTTTTATGCCCTTCTGTCATTTCAGATTTGCAGATCATGGCTGTATATTAGAGATCAGGGACGTAAAGTTTTTTCCTGATGGACGCTCAGTTGTTGATACAGTTGGTGTCCGTCGTTTTAGGGTCTTAAGCCATGGCCAACGAGATGGATATAACACAGCAAACATCGAGTATCTTGAAGATAAAAAGGTGATCTATGGTGCAAAGTTATTCATACCCATGTATTGCTGGATTCACTTAAATAGCCTTTCCTTGTTGCATTTCAAGCTAGCTGTGCATTATTTTTAAGCCAATATCATTACAAATACACTAAAACTCTGTTTTAAAAAACATGGAACAAACTTTGTATCTTCTTTCCCTTTCTTCCTTTCTTCCCTAATAATAATCTCTGCTTAAAGTGTTACACTCCTTTCATGGATCTCAAAGTAGCTTCCAGGATGCTGAGGTCATGGTGTGTAGGTGAGGTCAGAGTAACATTTTAAAACTGGTACAGAATTTAAAGCCTTCTAAAAGCACATGCTCCTGTTGGTAGAGAACTGACTGTTCTCTTGCACGGAACAGACAGTTGGCACGCTTCTTACGTCCTCCAAGTTCTCATTTACAGAACAGGTCCTCAAATAAATGTGGGAGTCTGCTCTTAAAATGAGTTCTTAGTGACATGTAGTTAACCATGCCCTGAACAAGCATCCATTAGAGCTGGCTGAGAGCAGAGAAACGCAGAGAGAGGAGTAGCTTTTTAAAAAAAGTCCTCTTAGCAAACCTGCATCAAGTGAGGTGTTTGTGATGGGTGTTGGCCAAAGGCTGAATTTTTGGCCATGCTTTCTGGATCATCTTCAGACTGTCTGTAAAACCTTGGTAGCTATTAACATTGAGCTTAGCAGTAATCTCCTGCCAGTGGATGAAGTCAGTTTGGTTGTACAGCTCTAGCACACTCTCACAGTTGAAGTGAAAGTCTGTAAAGCCTTAGTAGTGCTTTGCTAACCTGTGCAGGATGATGCAGTTGTTTCCCAGGGCCCGAAAGGTTGAGCTCGTGGAGGTGCCTCTGCCTTTGAAAGGCTGGAATAGGCAGTCTGCTCAGAGTGAGGGCTCTGCTCTGTTTAAGTCCCTAGTGAAGAGTAGTGGAACTCGGGTATACAGGCATTGTTTATAGATGGTGCCAGAGACCCACCTCTTCATAATTAGAGTGAGATTTACCTTGTCTCACATTGGAGGCTGGTGTCTGTTCAGTGCCCTACATTCATGGTATGTCTGATGGTGAAAAATCTCAGTCCAAATATACCTGTTTTATATGCTCTTAGATACTTACCTTAAGATGAGATTAATTGCTCTCTAGAACTGCTTCTCCTCTATTGTGAAGGGTATCCAGAGCAGCTAGATCAGATATGTACCTGAGTGAGTAGCATAGGTGAAATCACCTATGTGATGTGCACATGTTAAAGGGGAAAAAAACCAACCCCAAACAAAAATCCAGAATCAAAACCCCCCGAAAACCCCACAAGTCACCAGTTTGTAGTGGTTTTTGCTTATGCTTTTTTTTTCCCTAATACCTAATAGTAGGCCTGTGCAACTAAAACACTCTGCTTCAGTGAGGGTGTTTCTTCATGGCTGTTTCTGGTATTGGGAAGGCATCACTTTCCCTGCTTCCTGCCTGCTCGGGTGTCTACCCTCCTCCTTCTCCTTGGCTGTCCTACCATGGCCTTAACACTTCTATAAAACAGTGCTGGTCTCTTAAGTGCTGTAGCCCCCCCCATCTCTGTGCTCGGTGGCAGTAGTGTTTGTTTTGTTTTGCCAGATGATGTACCACTGTCCAGAGGTCATTCTGTGACAGGGACTTGAGGTTGTGGGTTTGAGATGATAAATATGTCCCAGGATCAGAGAGCATATTCTTGTTACGCCAGCATTTAGGAATGGGTACTAGCGAGGCAGTTACTGCTCCAAGAAAATGTCACTTCAGAACACCTAGGGGAGGGTAAAAAGACTCCAGCATCACAGGTTTGAAATCTGAGAGGCACAGTTGGTTTAGATAAGGACATTTGGACAGCTGTAGTCACTGCATTATTTTGCTTCGTTTGCTTCTGGGGAAGCATGTGGACTCCACGGTATCAAACCAGTTTTGTTCCATCTCCCTTCTTTTAACAATAAGGTTGAAGGACCAGAGTATGAAGAACTTGTCCGCCTTCATGATTCAGTTTATGATCAAGCTGTTGCCTGGTTTACTTCTCTTAAAGACAATATGAAAGTGCAAATTCTCAATCATTTTGGATCTATGCCAGGAAAAGAACCAGAGCCACAGGTAATAAAACCTGCCTATTTATGCAGCCTTGTTCTACACAGAATTTTAACACTAGACTATTTTCTGACAGATTTTTGCTGTGGTTTTGTACATTCTAGACTCTTATTTACCCAGTTTTGGTCTGTTGGCATGAAGCATGGTAAACAATACGCATGTGTAATTTGGTAGCTGAAGAGATAAGTCAATGGTGCGTACAGATAAAGAGAACACCTGCAATTAAGTGTTCAGTTGTTGCTTGTTTTGTGGTGACTTTCTTAGCAAATAGAAGGTGAGAAGGAGGGTGATGTTCTTCGTGGGGCTGTGCTGATGAATACATAACAGCATGTTTTTCCATCCTTTTGCAGAGCAACCCCAGTGGTCCTGCCTGGTACTGGTGGCTTTTGGCAGTGTTGCCTCTGGAAAACAGAGCTCAGCTGGCTATATTGGCTATGACCTCCCTGAAGGATCGTCTAATTGCCATCAGACGCGTCTTGATATTTGTGACTCGCAAAAGACCCAGATAACATGGACTTGTGTTGTGAGTGGGCACCGAAAAACATCTCATGACAGGTTGTTCTGGGGGAGGGCAAAGGGGGAGGGGTCGTTTTTTGTATTTCTTAAAGATTCCTTCAAGAAGGAACAGCCCTTTCTGACTGCGTTCTGCATCCATTGATTGCATTGGTTTGTTACTTGGGTATTCACCAAACCTTGCGCACTCTCCTGTTGTCCTGGTGAAAACTGAGCCTCTACAGAGCTGTGCTACATTTAGAATGTAGCTGATGGATGTGGATAATTGCTTCGAAGTACTTTGATAGAATTGATGTTTCTAGCCAAGAGAGTTAAGTACTAGAGTAGCGTCATTGGCCTGCATGTGATCTGGATTTTCACTCAGTAAGAAGAGGAAACTGGACAGTGGATTGAAGAGGTGTTTCCTAGACTTTCTTGAAGGTAATGAACAGAAGAGGAGTTACGCTGCCCAGCAGAAGTATGCACGAGGACTATAACCAACAGTACTCTGTTAGTGAATTGGAAGGCAGTCTGTCATACACCCACATCTCCCTCTCTCTTTCTCTTCAGCAAATAACAGTCTGAGGAAAAAAACAGGTTAAGCTGTTTGTAGTCAAGGCATCTGAGGATGTTTATCTGAAAGAATAATAGCTACTGAATAAGCACACAATTTGGTAGCCTTAGGTAATCCCTCCTTTGTGATTTACGTGTTGTAGCAGAATGAGTATATACAGATTGTTTAGAAATGTGTACTTTGGTTTCTTTGAAGAGAAAACCCAAAGTAATCCTAGCCGGTCTTACTGCTAAATTCAAACCAAGCCGCTCCCTAAAGGATGATAAACACTGCTGTGAAATAATGATTTCACCCCAAGTACAAGGGAGGCATGCTGCAGTTTACTCTGAACACCTGCTCTGCGAGTGGAACCAATGAGAATGAAAGGTGGGGAGGTTTCCATCTCCCTCCTTCCTGCAGTGTCATGCCAACCTCCCATTACATTGGGGTGGTCTCTACTGAACATGTTTCAAACCCAGAAGTATTGTAATTTAGTACCAGTTGCTGTATGTGATGGAAATCAGTCCACAGTAACACCGTGAAAGGAGTCACAAACCGAACCTATAAAGGCAAGTCTCAATGCAAGCTTCAGTCAGGTGTTAACCTTCATTTGTCTCTTTGATTATTTTTTTATGTATTGTTTTGTTAACCTCTAACTTTGATAGCTATTAAATTGATCGCTTGTCAGTCAAATGATCAACATTTGCTCAACTGCCAATGAAATAACTCAGTGTTACCAATTCAATTGGCATAGTTTCCTATAACTAGAACTGATATTACCAACAGGGAAAAAAAGTTGACTTGAATCTCCATGTGCTGCAAGCATAGCAAGACTAATGTAAAGACTTGTTCATGTGCAGAAGTCTGGTAAGAAGAAATGGCTGCTTACCTAAACGGTCAAAGTGCCTGGTTTCTTTTTTAGTTCTTTTCTCCTTATTTGTCAATGAAGAGGTATTTAAACTTTTTTTTTTCCACTTTGTACATGAATTCTGGAAGAAGACTGCATGAAAATGCAGTAATTGGGATATATTACCTGCTCTCTTTGGGTATTGTAGTTATAACCTCTGTGGTCTGGGAAACAAAAATTCAGGTTTTTTTCCTTTCAGCAAATGGCTACCACAAATGGTTTCTGTAACATACCCTGAATGTACTGTAACTGCCTCTACCTTGAACACGCCTTTTCTATTTAAGTAGTTTGTAAGTATATTCTCTGAATTGTGACGTGCATAATGTACAGCCAATGATGTCATAACCTCTACAGTAGCCTTCTGCAAGTTCTGCTACCACCACCAAAATACTCAAAATTCTAGTTGAATGCATTTCCTCCAGGATTTGAAGATGATGAAAAGGAATTTGCTGAAGTCTAAAGGAATTGTTGTATTCATGGGGAGGAAATGACAAAGTCAGTAGGTCTTCAGCCCACTGTCAGCTGAGCTACTGAAAGGTGATTTCACAAACTAATTCTCGGACCAGAAGATGGACTGTATGTGATCTCGCAATCCTTTCTGTTCAGCTTCCTGTTCTTCCCATTCCTTTCCATGCCGTGTATTTCCTCAAGACTCACTCATCTTGCTTGTTTGTGTGTCTGGCCTAGTTTTGAGTATTACTAGTTTAGCTGGAAGAGGTTGCTGATGGTATTTGTATATTGCTGGTCCCTGATCTTATATGTGCTTAATTTTACAGATAGTGCATTTAAGAAAAAAAATATCAAGGTGCTAGTTAGTGTCTTCTTGGCTTTGCCTCAGTAAATGTTAATGTTAATATTCTTCTCTGCAAAAGTGATTTTTTCAAGATATCTACTTTTGAGGTACTTCTGACAGAAAACCCTATGAAATGAGAGGTTGTTTACTGCTGTTTTGTAGTGTGTAAAGACATTCTACATGGGAAGTGACATTACTGTGTTCATGAAAGCCTGCATAGTTAATGGAGTGATTGTTATGGAAAAGAAAGCTGAACTGTAGAGGGATTTTTTTTTAGTCAAGGTTTAAAGCAGTTTGTAAATATTTCAGTGACCGATGTTTTGGATAAATGATAACAACAAAGGAATTGTCTGTGTATGGATGCAAATAATCCTATTAGCAGCCCAAAGCTGACATTTCTTCCAAAACATTGAATGCTGATCAAATAGCAAAGCTTTAATAAATAAATAAAATCACCACTGCCCTGTGGTACTTGCTTTCTGAGGGAAAGTACCAGTTTCATTTTTACCAAATCACCTCTGCCATATAATATCTGCAGCATCCAGTAGTACCTCACGGGAAAAGCTGCCTCGTTGCTCTCTAGAGGAAATGTCCACGTTACAGCCAGTCTGCGCTTAGGTGTAACTTGTTGCCAAGGTACATGTGGAAGCATTGGAGCTGAGCTCCTGGAAGGGATAGACAGGATTTGTTGCCTTTCTAGCTCATTACACTTTTCTTGCTTGCTGTCCAAGCAAGGATGCTGGGATATATGATGCGTCTTTTCACTGTGGTGAATGTGGCCCTTCTTTATACATCGTAAAGAGGCCAAAAAGAAAAAAAAAAATCCCTCTACCTCTACACCTGTTGTTCACCTGTAAAATTTCAAGCTACAAAAAGATATATATATTTTAACCTTTTTTGTCTTTCAGAAGCATACTAATTGTTTGCCACTGAGGCCTTTTATCTACTGTATTTTAATATGTTCATTTGATAGTCATTGAGATCTCTTTGTACTTCTAACCTGTAGAACTTGTCATGTTTCTTACTGCTCCTTTTTCCTTGTTCTCCAGTCCACTTTTAAATTGATAAATAGAAAGCTGTACACTCTATTCCTGTTACATTTTACACTAGTGGAACTGGTATTTTGGTAGCGCCTTAATTTTGCAGTTGTGAAATGATTGTATCAACTCTTATCTGGGGCTTCTGACCAGATGTAAATGAGTATGTTTAATGTAGATAAACTTGAAACCATTTTTTACTGTTTTAAAGCTAGAAATGAAATGGAGTGTGTACATATGTATAAATATAAATTATTAATCTGCACCTTTTTGTATCTAGTAAATACAGGAGAAGTTCATGTTCTAACCACATTTGGCACTTCTTGTTGCATAAACAAAGCCAAAACTTTTTTTAAAAATTGCAGTGTTCATTTCATGTGTATTTGCAATATTCATGGGAAATGTGTTTAATTTATGTGATATTTGGAATAAACCAGGTTGAATTTATAAGAGTGTGAGTTCGTGGGGAAAGCTTTATCACTCTGTGAGGACTAAGAGCTAGAGCTGTGGTGAGTATAGTCTGAACAGACACAAGCCACTGATGTGCTGCTGTCAGAAGGGGGGTGATAGTTTGATATTCCTGACAGGAGCCCTAGGGCTGAGAATTGGCCTCATGAGGCTTCTGGAAGGAAATGGCATCCGAGAAGCAGTGGTTAGATGTTAGGTTCATAATTGCTGGGAACCCAGGGCAGGCTGTGGCACTGGGTTTGAATGTGAGGGGTGAATTTGAAGGAGGGCTGGAGGGCCTCAAAATAAAGGGGACTGGGGGAGTTGAGGGGCCCTCTGCAGGGGTGGGATGGGGGATATAAACCTTTAGCTTCCTCAGGAGTGGGTTGTGATGAAGATGGGGTATGATGATGGAGTGGGCTCTAACTTTTGTAGCTTACTGTATTATTTTATAGCCCTAGCATGACCTGACTGGCCCAATAGACTAAGCTCTGAAAAATACATGGTTACAACGAAGAACAAATGCTTTATTGTCCAAGTCCAGTGAAATGAAACACCTTCAGGGTGCTGTAAGGGAGGCAATGTTCCAGAGCCAGGCAACTGGACATGGCTAGCACCAGTGTGTGGGGGCTGGGATACTGGTCAGCAGCAAAACTTTGATGATCCTCATGGGTTCCTTCCAACTCAGGATATTCTCTTCTGAAACAGAGTTGTGTGAAGGCAAAAACCAAGTCAGATTATGGGGAGCATATCGCATTCCTCAGTTATGTCTTCCTGCCAGCTAAGCTGTGGAGCAAAACTGCTATCAAGGCATTTTTTGTAAATACTAGCCTTTTTTTTTCCTTTTGGTGTTGGATTGACTGACCCTTATGTCTGTATTCACTGAATGTCTGAGCACACAAACATCAGTCACAGAACTGCTCTTTTAGGTTCCAAGTGTGTGTGGGAAGGTCTGTAAATGCTGCTTGAGCTGCTTTGATACCCTGGACAACAGCATTTTTGAAACATCATGCCTTTCACCAAAGAAAGGAGGTTATCAAGGTTTCTTTTTTGATACCCAGATCCTCATGCACCTCGAGACTTGAGAACAATAGAAGTAACTGCATGAAGTTAGTAAATAGCTTTTTTTCCCCTTATTCTGCATGTCCTTTGCTAGTAGATAGATACCAAGCCCTGGAAAGGCAGCATGTCAGACTGTGCCTGCTTCCCTGAGTAATGCCATTCTTAGAGTGTGGAACCCTTAATGGTCTGTTGCCTTACTTGCATCACTCTACTCAAACCAGAACTAAAAATAATGCTGTTTAACTCTCTTCAACAGCACTTGCTTGAAGCTGTTAGCTATTGAATCACAGAATAAGAAAGATCAGGAGAAAATCTGATACTCTCAGTCAGGTGCAAAAAAGAATAATCAGAAAGTGAATCCATGCCAGCACTTTGCTTAATTCCTCTAACGACTGTGCATACTACACTTGGAGCTAAAAGACAAGCATGTTTTCCATTGCATTCACGTTACATGGTAGGAACAAGTTGTGTCTAAATTGAGATGAATATCACTTGCTGACAACTTTTATAGCTCTGTTCTGCCATATGTGGGGTTCTGCCTTGTCTGCTAAATTTGGGACTTCATGCATCCATGGAAGAAATGTCTTCACTTGTAAATGTTGCTTACGTTTTTTCTCATACACATCTGCTGCTCTTTTTGCGCAACAGCCGTATTGAAGCTCTGCTCCTGGGAGGACCTGGATTTTGAGCACAGAAATTTTGGGGTCAGGCTAGTTAACCTCACCTCAGACAAAGTTAGAGAAACAACTCTGGTCCCCTTTTCCCTACCCAGTACACTCCAGAGGCAGAGCTGAAACTTCCAGAGTTATAGTCCTGTGTCCATGCAAACCTGAGGATGACATGTTGAGAATGGTATACAGCAAGTGACCAAGAGCATAATTTGTCTTTAACCATAGCAAAAGCCAAAGGGAGGCACCTTTCTGTAGCCCCTTCAGCCCAGCAACCTATTCCTGTTCATGACATCATAAAATCCTCCTCAGTTCAGCTCATGAAGCCCTCAGGAGACCCACTGCCCATCATCCTGAATCTTGCCTGCAATTCCCTGCCACTTCACATCTTGTTCTTCCCTTGCTGACCCACTGGCTTTCTTTTCAAGGGAGAAAAGAGATAAAAGGCAAATAAACCAAAAGCTGAGGAAGGTTTTGCTGACTGTTGGCTTCAGTTGCCAGGTCTTTGGCCAAAGCTATAGTAAGAGAGCAGGTTCAGGCAGCAGGAATCAGATTAGATCTAGAAGGGAAGGAAAGATACTTCTAAAGCAGAAGGAGGGAGGAGTATGTAATATAGTGTCCATCATCATAAGTGATGATGGACACTATATTACATAGAGAGATATCCATCTTCAAGCTTGGCCCTGCCCTGCAGCAAGTACCTCATGTTTTCTGCTGGTGGCTGAGGCACCTCACAGTGCTGGCTGGTTGCTCTTGTTGGTTAAGAGAGCACAGACTTGCTGTGGCTAAGTAGTCGTGGTATCGGAAAATGCCTCAGTGCTCTGTGCCAGCTTTATCTTCTTTTATCTGAAATTATTTGGCTTGGGCAGAGGAAGGAAGGTCATCAGTTGCCTGAATGGAAGTCCACCTAGCAAGGGACCAACTCCACTGTGATTTCCCCATTCCCTCTGTGTTCAGGGAAGATCTATCACCATGAGGCTGCATGGAGATCTGAACCTGCCACCAACATGTCTTTCTTCAGTTCCAGTTAAACCACCAATGATGATGTGTGTTACAGAGAACAGGCCTTAGATCGAGAGGTGTAACAAAACTGTCAAGGTAAATTTGGTTTCTGCCACTTAAGTACATGTCACCAGAGCCTAAGCTGCATCAGGGGCTTTGCTAAAGGGTGACTTCATTTCTGATCCCTTCATGCAGCTGCCTGGAGCCCTGCCCATACTTGGAGAAACAGTGGAACGGACACTGTTCTCTACAGGCACATCAAGGGGCGCTTCTTCATGTGGAGCACTCTCAGATCAACTTCTTTTTAAGTAAATCTGTTCAGCCTTATGTTGTAGACCCAAAGCTCATTTGCCACTGGAGACCGAGATTCAAATAGAGGTATTCAAAGAAAACAGAAGTTACTTACCCAGAACCAGAAATCACTGAGTATGTAATTTCCCCTTCCTCCTGGTTCTTTCTTTCCTTGGTCTCTACTGGAGTGGAGGGCAGGAGGGCACAAGGGAACAACCAAACTCCAGGCACTGAGCTCTGGTGGGACCCCAGTAATTCCAGAGGAAAGGCTAATACTGAAGTATCCAGCCTGGTTTGCTTAACGTGCAGCATTCCCAAAGCTTTTGTGTATTTGTGGAAAAACTGGAAGATAGAAAGTTACTGTAGAGTAAGTTTTTATTCTCCCTTGCTCGCTGTTGTTACGAATCAACACTCTGCCCCCACAACAGGTTTACCTACGAAGCTCAGTATTAAGGTCATTTGCACCCAGGCCGAGTAAATCCTCCATAAGAATTGGATCATTTTCCAAGTAGCCTAATGTCCTTTCTCAATATTGAATATTACAAGGCACTTGAAAAGTACAAGAAATGCTTGAATGGGAAAAATAAAAAGAATCTGGCAGGATATTTCTCCCAAGTCCCTCAATTTGAGTCTTTACACATCCTGGAAAACTTTTTCTTTTCCTAATTTATGCATAGAATTTGAGGGAGGCTCTGAGTTTGAGCAAGTAATGTGGCATAATCATGGCATTCATAAAAAACAATTTATTCCTTCTATAATCCTACAATATACCTCAGTACCACAGTGCATCAACACATTCCTCAAATTAATTGTGTATAAAGATCTTCCATTTTTCCTCATTTTTCTATTGTTTTGTCTAGACTCAGAGCTTCTGTTATTTCTAGCATGTTTTCTGTTGCTTAGAGAGGCCCAAATCGATCACACTTTCCTAAATAAAGGAACTGTAAAAAAATGTGCCTCCCACTCTTCACACACTTAAGTGTTTTGTTTGCTGTGTAGACAGTCACAAGGTTGTGTTCAGAACTCTTTATCTGAATCACAGGCTTCTCGCTTCAGAGGTGCCTCCTTACCCGATGGTTCTTTCAATAAAGTAATTTTCTTGTTTACTTCACAGTAATTGACTGCCTAAGTGGCAATTTTGGCCAGACCTTTCCAAAAATTTTCAGTATGTGCTAATTCTATAGTGCAGAGGCTTCTTCATTTTATCTTTGAGAGTAGCAAGAGGCAATTCCTCTTGGAGAATGTGTACTAAAGCATCGGTAAGAGTTGATGTTCTTCCAGTTGTAAGACAGCCTGGGTTTACATCCTTTTTTTAGCAGCGATATCTGTTCCCCTTTAGACAGACAGCTGCTGACTGCAGTTTGCCTTTTGCTCAGCGCTCTGTTCCTTCTGCGCCTGGTGCTGGAAAATCTCTTGGCGCAGAGGAGTTAAATATTTCTGAGCTCTTGCTTGAGTCATCTGTCCCTGAGTGGGGAGTGGGTTTGCTTGCAAGCACGTATTGGTTTGGAGCTGGTCCCGGAACAGGAGCGCACGGCTCACGTCCGACATGCACGGCCCGGGCAGGAGCCGAGGCACAGGCACTGCGAGTCAAAACACACCCCCGAGGAGGGGGAGCGCGGGGCTCGGCAGGATCAGCCAATGGCACTGTCGCTTTGCCTCCATTCATTCCACTTGGAACAAGGACTACAGGGAAAGCAGGGACGGTTTTGGCTCTGCCTCTGTTCATGAGCTGAGTGTGAGATTGTTCTCTGGCACAGGCACAGCTTGGCACAGAACAGATGTGTGTGTCCACAGTGTTCAATCCTCTTTAACACCCAAAATGTTCCGTTTCTCACAAACTACCTGTTGGGAATGGCTCCTGAATTGTACAAATTTGAGGAGCTGGGGAGGAAGAGGGTGTAACATTATCTGGAGCACAGGGCAATACTAATACTTCATCTCTCAGCCTCTAGCACTGAAGAGACTTCGTAAGCCAGATGTGATATCTGTGTGTTTCAGAGCCCTCAGTACATCTCACACCTTTATTTTTTATGGCGCCGTTTTGAACCCACAGACTTGTTTGGCGAGGATGTCCATAGGCTGACTAGAGAGTGCGTGCTTTTCATTTCAGACTAGGATCTTACTAGCTTCCCTTTGCACTCCCTAGCTCTTGCATGGGAAAATTGAACGTAAACAATAGGAACTTGGTCTTTTGGGGGCTCAGATGGGGGGGATGGGCTAGTGAAGGCAGGTTTTTGGAAGAAGCCATTGGCAGGTGGCCTTAACATCTCATAATTTCTTCCAGTAGAGGAAATAAGGGGCACCAACAGGAGGCACCAGGAGCTGAACAAGGAAAGGGATTGTTCCTCCAAGCCTGTGATCTCTCTGGTTTTTTTCCACTTCTGGAAAAAAACTGCTAGAGCTTTATCCAACCAGAGAGTCCAGGCTTAATCTCTCACTTAGATCCCTTCTTAATTTCTCAAGATCAGCCTTCCCTGGTACGAGCCTGAATGACTCAGCATTATCAAGAGAATACTCCTGTGAAGGGTGGCTGAGGGAGCTGGTGTTGTTTAGCCTGGAGAAAGGGAGTCTCAGAGGAGCCTCTACAGCTCTACTCTCCCTCTACTCTCTCTCTACAACTACTCGAAAAGAACTTGTGGCGAGGTTGGGGTTGGCATCTTCTCACAAGTAATAAGCAATAGGACAAGAAAAAACAGCCTCAGTTTGCATCAAGGGAGCTTTATATTAGGAAAAATTTCTTCACCAAAAGGGTTGTCAAGCATTGAAAAAGGCTGCTCAGGGAAGTGGTAGAGTTGCCATCTCTGGAGGTATTTGAAAGACCAGCAGATGTGGTACTTGGGGACATGGTTTAGTGGTGAACTTGGCAGTGCTGGGGTAAGAGTAAGACATGTTGACCTTAAGTGTAATCCCCAGCCTGAAAGATTATATTATTCTATGGTTCATCAAAATGCTTTCCTTCTGAAATCTTCTAAGTCTAGCAGTCCTTTGCTGAGTTTTCCTGTTCTTCTTTGCCTACACCTTTTCTGTCTTTCTCTTTCCTGTACTGGGATACAAAGGAGCTCGAGGGTATGGAGGGGAGCAGAGGGAGTCCGAAAAAAGCCAGAACTTGGGTGTTTTTGCTAAGCCACCTTACTGACATCCCAGCCTGACTCACTGCACTCCATCACCCACTCCAGCCCCTTCTGGACAACGCAGGAGGTCATGGAGTTCTGTGTAGCTGTTGTTATGGTGTGCTGGTTTTGGCTGGGATAGAGTTGGTTTTCTTTGCAGTAGCTCATTTGGGGCTGAGTTTTGGATTTGTGCTGGAAAGTGTTGATAACACAGCGTTGTTTTAGCTGTTGCTGAGATGTGCTCTCACAGAGTCAAGGCCTTTTCTGCTCCTCACCCCACCCCACCAATGAACAGGCTGGGGGGGCACAAGGGGCCGGGAGGGAACACAGCCAGTACAGCTGACCCCCAACTGACCAAAGGGATATCCTACACCCTATGGACTCAGGATAAAAAGCTGGGGGAGGAAGGAGAAAGAGGGGAAGTTCAGAGTAATGGTGTTTGTCTTCTCAAGACACCATGATGTGTGAGGGGGCCCTGCTTTCCTAGAGCTGACTGAACCCCTGCTTGTCTGTGGGAAGGGGTGAATGAATTCCTTGCTTCACTTTGCTGATGTGTGTGGCTTTTGCTTTACCTATTAAGCTGTCTTTATCTGAACCCACAAGTTTTCCCACTTCTACCCACCCAACCCCCATCCCACCAGGGAGAGGGCAGTGAGTGGCTGTGTGGTGCTTAGTTGCCGTCTGGGGTTGAGCTGTGATATACAGCAAGCACACAAAACCTTTATTTTGGTTACCACTGGTTACCCAGCTCCCCTCATTGCATAACATCTGACAGGAACACCAGGTGACTTGTCACCCTATCTTCTCTCACCTCCACTTACCTCTGGGCTCTTGCTCAGGCAAAAAGGCAATGCCTGTGCTGCACTGAGCCAGTCCAAGGGCTGCACCCCGACTCTAACCTGGAGCCACTTCCAGGCACTACAGGGAAGGGCCCTACATCAATCCTCCCTGCCATGCCACGACATGCCATGCCCCACCAACTCTATTTGTGACAGTAACTTTATGCCTTCAAGGGCTGTACAGATGCAAGTATTTTTCCTAGGCACATTTGTGCAGGCAGTTATTGCTTGTATGTTCTGCACCCCTCTGGGGGTTTTAGTATAATATTTGTACTTTGGGAAAATGAGTATCTTTACTCCTGGGAGCCGGGAGTTCTCTGCAGGTTCCCAGAAGAAATTTAGAAAGAGCCCTGTGAACCTGCCCGCATCCACACATCCTGCTCAGAGAAACTTGGCTCCTGATTGCTCCTGGAGAGAGGCACTGAGACTCCTTTTATTGCTTCATTTCTCTTGCTAAATTTTCAGATAGATGACCCTGCCTGGGTGCAAGGCTGTGCCTCTGTTTTCAGCCACACCAGTGCAAGATGACTGAAACCAGCTACCTCTCCCTTGGGAGAGCTACTGGGAGGTAAATACATTATCCTGCCCCTGCAGACTGCTGGGACTGAACCATGACAACCACTGACAGAGACAGTGCTATGTTGCAACCACTACTTATTATTGTGGTTAAAATATACCCAGAGCACATAAAACATGAAGTAATCCTTCCCATCTTTCTAGAGGGCTCCAAGTGCTGCTGCCAGCTGAGACAACAACAGTGGGACTCTGTAAGGTCTCACTGCTGGAGCAACAGTCCCTCCCTCCACAAAATTTTAAGTTCCTTGGTGATTTCAGCAAGATTTCCCAGCAAGAGAGAAGCCTCAGTTCTTATAACTTTAGTGAAAAAAGATGGCCAAGCAGAGGACAGAGACACTAATTCCAATCCCTGTTCCTGCTAAGGAAAAATCTGCATTTTTAGAGATTATTGATCAAGCAGAAGAAACAAATATTGAGAAAATAAGACGGATGGTTCTGAGAACCCTGGGAATTACTTGTTTTAGTATTAATCTGCTGTGTTGTCTTGTTCCCTCAGAGCATGACTAATCCTACAGTACACTGCAGGGGCCTGGCTGTTGCTCTGCCCAAGTATGACCAGAGCACTGTTTGGCCTCTGGACTTGTGACTAATTCGGGATTGCTTTTATTTTTGTAGGCTTCCAGGCAGGAACCTGGCGATCCCGCCATTGTGCCCCTCCTGCCCCCTTACCCAGACTACCATGGGTTTCCCCTTATCCTTTTGCTGTGCTGTGGGACATGGTGGTGCTTCCCTGACAAATGTGTGTTGCCTGGGGTGCAGCACCCAGGTGCTGGCCCTGTGCTGGTGGAACAGTTTAGCCCAGGAATCACAGGGATGCTGTGTCTCAGCTTCAAGGAGAACCCCATGTCTCAGACACTGACGAGGAGGACAATTACATTACTGTAAATGACCGTGCATCACTTCAAAGAAAGGTAATTAAACATCTGAAGGCCAGAGCCTTGGATTAATGACAAGAGAGCTCAATCAAAAGCTGTGGAGATAGTGTCACTGCCTAGGTGAAATGCTGACCCCTGGCTGTGCTGCTGCCAGTCTGCTGTTTCTGAGACTTGAGGAAGAGGTTTTGAGACCTATGGAAATTTAGAGATCATATTAAGTGATGAATCTTAAGAAGTAATTACAGAAAAAGAAAAACAAGCAAAATGAACAGTGGTTTTTTTCCCTTCCTCCCCCATGTGAAATGGTAATGGAATATGGTTTCCTGGCGTAGTGTAATGCTTTAAGTACTGTGTGTCCCAGTTTCACAGTGCTCAGTACAGTGTGTACAAAAAATAATATTAGTGTGTTGTGGTTAGGCTGTTTATCAGCTATCTGCTTTACTGAATATATATTTCTATAAAGGTGGTTTCACTAGGAATTAACCGTGTCAGTAAAGAAAATGAAAAATTCGTTACCAGTAAATTAAATCTCACAGGATCCTGAAAAGAAGCTACAGGGGACAGTCAATGTCAGGAAGCTAATCTTCTGGGGTTTTTTTCCTTGTCTTTTTAAAGTATGACATAGTTTGGGGTTTTTTGGGGGGAGAAGAGGGGGGATGATGTTGTTTGTGTTAATAAATGGTTTCTGGATAAAGAAAGCCAACTATAGTGTCACTTTGCAAAACTTGCTATGTCTCCTATCCTCTGCTGTAAGTCCTCTGAATGTGAGATTATTGTGTGAAGTTGGCATAACTCAGCCATTATTCCATGCTAATACCTGCAGTTGACAGCATGTCCCAAAAGTCCATTAACAAACCCTAGTTCACATTACTAATGACTACTGAATTCAGCCAAGTGTGTGCTCCTTTTTATTTATTTATTCTCTTCATGGAACGGCTTTTTTTCTTACATAAATGTAAATTGTTGCTTATGTGTGTCCCATGATGGATATGGAACGGGTGTTTATTCTTCCTTTTGCTCCACATCATTCTGTTTGTGGTCCCTTCAGGCTCCTCACACAGTGGTGGGACTTTGATCCTTCCTCTACTGCAGACACCAACTGGTCAAAGCAGAGACTGCAAAAGCTTCTAGGCTCAGTTGTTGGTGTGTGCTCTGCAGATTTCCCCTTCCGTGTCCTCCAGCCCAACTGGAACTGTGCAGAGTAATCATAATTTTCTTCTTCTTTTGCTGGCAGGATCAGGATAGCTTCCTCCTCTTCTCTGAAGTAGCCCATCTCTGCATTATAAAATCTTTCAAGTTCCTGTGTCTTTAATATACATGCCTAGAAATGCACACTGTATTATATTCCAGTATTTCCCCACTTGGATGGGACATACCCCTCTCAAGACCGAATCCTCCCCTTAATAGATCCCAATGCCATTGATGGATCATCGTAAGCTCACTCTTTCTTTCTCTCTTTCCAGTGTGTCCAGGTTTCTGTTCCTATCTTCCAGATAATTTTTGTTGCTACTTCCAAAATGTATTTTGCATTATTGAGTTTCGTTTCCATTCAGTTCAGTCCTGTGGGTATTCAGGCACATTATCCTTTTCCTCCTCTGTGCCAGTGTCTTTCAGCTTTGTAAAACACTTCCATGGTTATGTGAACCTCAGGAGTTATTGAATAGGAAGGACGTCTCGCAAGAGTAATCCTTAGGAAAAAACTACTAGGTATTCTTTCCCCGTCTCCAGCCACAACTTGAGTCTTCACCTCTCCTATGAGGAAAGGCTGAGAGAGTTGGGTTTGTTCAGCCTGGGAAAGAAAAGGCTTTGGGGTGACCAAATTGCAGCTTTCCAGTACCTGAAGGAGCCTACAAGAGAGCTGAAGGGGGACTTTTTACAAGGGCATGTAGTGACAGGACAAGGGAGAACAGCTTCAAACTGACAGAGAGCACATTTAGATTAGATATTAGGAAGAAGTTCTTTCCTGTGAGGGTGGTGAGACACTGGAATTGGTTGGCCAGGGGGGCTGTGAATCCCCATCCCTTAAGTGTTCAAAGCCAGGTTGGATGGGGCTCTGAGCAACCTGATCTAGTGGAAGGTGTCCCTGGCCACAGTAGGGGAATTGGAACTAGATGATCTTTGAAGTCCCTCCCAAGCCAAGCCATTCTGTGTTTCAATGAAAGAGATATTAATGTCCTGTGTTTATTCATCCAGTCTTTCTGCAAAAACCTACCAGCCCATTTAGCAGAGTGTAGGTGAGACTCAGCTGCTTTGACATAAAGCTCAGGCGCCTGGGTTCAAACACTGATGAATGCTAACTGCAGACCAGGTGTCTGTCTGTGGCTTTGAGAAGCCAAAGCATGAGGGCTAAGCTCAAGCATAAAATGGCACAACGTGCAGCTGGAAACCAGAAACAGAGGTATGGTACAGAACATCCTGTGACACTAGTCCAAAGCCACTTTTTATGTCTGAAGTCAAAAGAAAAATTTGTTAGCCCAGTTGCAGTTACTACTGACTGGTTTTGCTCAAACAGATGAAACATCTTTAACCAGAAATACCAAAATCTGTTCATGACTTCTGGTCACAGTAGCACACCTAATTAGTAAACCTGAAGCCTATCCACTTAGTTTTTAAAACAACTCTCTTCCTGTTCAATATATGTTCTATTTTCCTTTCTAATTTAAAGATCTGGTACACTGAAATCAGGGGTCTAGTAATAAAATTGGTCAAGGGAGAAATTGTTTCTTCTTTTATTAAGTTACAAATGTATTAGAAATGCCAAAAAACAGATTCAAAACTACCACCAGGTTAAAATAACTTGAATTAGAAAATATTTTAGAAATATCCACAAGAGGTCACTGTTATCATTAGCAATAGCTAAAAAGACGCGAGCTGAGCATCCTTTCTCCCTTAGAGGAAACATAAGGTTGTTCAGAATAAATATTCCCCCAATAATATCTCTCTCATCTATCTTACAAAACAAAACCATTGAGATAACAGTTTTTCATTCCTAAATTACTCCCAAGAATCCTAGATTTTAAAGAAACTAAAACTATTCGACATTTTCCTTGTCAAAGAATGACCTTTGCAAATCAAGATGTTTTAATTGGAAGGATATACAGGGATGTGCCCATGGTTTGGTTTATGGTTTCCCAGGGTCCTACAGCAAAAAATTTAAATAATTCAGCCTCAAAATTTTGTCTTTCTTAGATTGGTAGAGGACGGCAATCTCCCTGTGCTACAGCTGGGGCCTATTCTTATCTTAAAAGGCATGCAGACTGGGGAAAATGTGTGAAACTGCCAGCAGAAGTAAAAGCACCCATCTTTTAATCTTACAATATCAGATCCATAAACTTCTTTAGCTTATATGAAATAGCAACCTGATATCCTGACAGTAAAATTTGGTGGTAAAAAAAAGGACAATTTTGAACTGGGACTTTCAGAATACCAAATTTTCAATCCCATAGAAATACAGGAGCTG
Organism: Falcunculus frontatus; assembly: GCA_013398115.1. Lineage (NCBI taxonomy): Eukaryota > Metazoa > Chordata > Aves > Passeriformes > Falcunculus > Falcunculus frontatus. The sequence continues at coordinate 84,127 of VZRV01004681.1, forward strand.
CCTGTAAATTCTACCGTGCCAAACACAAGGGGAGAGTAGAATCCGTGTTATTTGAGCATTCTTCTTTTTCAACAAAATTGCTTTCTGTTACCTTGAAAGAATCACTGAAAAGCATCATATTTGAATGATTACGACACAGACAAAGGTGCCTTTCCTTTCTAGGTCCTCATATGAAATGGAAAAGGGAAGTAGGGGGGTCACCATAATGTGCTATAGACAGTAATTCATAGCAGCAGTGCTGCCTACTTAGCGTGATTGCTCCAAAGTATTCTGCTGTCCGATGGAGGCAGTCATTCCTCACAAAAACAGCAGTCTGCTTCCTCAGAGGGAAATAGGATGGAAAGGGCAGAGGGATATTACTTTAGGACAGATGCAGATCAAATGAAGCAGTGTTTTGACTCGGGCCTTCTGCCCAAATGACAGTGTAACTGCTGTGTTAATGGAAACCCTGGAGGTGGAATGAATATGGGCCTTTCTCTGGGCAGGCAGTCGCTGGACCAGAGTAATTCTATACCGTGATTGAGGCACAGATGACAAGAGACGAAAATAGACTTTGCTTTTTTTTTTCCAGCATCAGTTTTTAGCCTGCTTAAGTAAAATCTTCCATTCTGCTCCTTATTGCTGTTTAACCTCTGGGCAAGTTGGTCCAAGAGCATTTCCAGTCAACACCTCTCCTGACCTTCTCTACCTGAGCAAATTTGCTATAATAACTGTTACAGAATACATCATCTCCCAATAGCTGCTTGGGAGTAGTTCTCACTAGGTCATGCTAGTTGAAGAAAAGCCACTGTATTTCCAGAGGGCAGTGATTATTCATGAGAAATAATCTTTTTCAGGGAAGCAAAGCCACCCGATGAGCCATTCTGCAGCAGCTATTGCAGCACATTTGTTTTGGAACAAATTCTGGTCAAAAAAGGCCAGAGGATTACCAGATAACCAGGTGCTCACACACACAGACACACACACCCCCCAGCTGTCTGAGAGTGTGCAGTTGTGCACCTATCTACACAATTATGTGGACATATTACATGGCCAGGCACTGAGAAGCCTTAGTGGTGTGTGGCCCTTCTTGATCATGAAAGATGTGCTCTGTATGCAGGGGGAAATATTGGACAAATGTAGTTTTTCATATCATAAAATCATAGAATTGGTAAGATTTGAAAAGACCTCTAAGTTCATCAAGTCAAACCATTACCCTTGCACCACCATGTTCACTACTAAGCCATGTCCCTGAGTGCCATATCCAGATGTTTTTTGAGTGCTTCCAGAGATGGTGATTCCACCACTTCCCTAGGCAGCCAATTCCAATGCCCAGCAACCCTTTTGGTGAAGAAATGTTTCCAAATATCCAGTAAAAAACTTGACTGGAACAACCTGAGGTTGTTTCCTCTTGTCTTGCCACTTGTTACTTGGGAGAAGAGGTCAACACCCACCTGGCCACAGCCTCCTTTCAGGTGGCTGGAGAGAGTGCTAAGGTCCCCCCTGAGCCTCCTTTTCTCCAGGCTGAATACCCCCAGCTCCCTCAGCTGCTTCTCACAGGACTTGTGCTCCAGACCCTTCACCAGCTCCGTTGCCCTTCTCTGGATATGCTCCAGCACCTCAATGTTCCTTCTGAATTGAAGGGCCCAGAACTGAACACAGGACTCAAGGTGAGGCCTCACCAGTTCCGAGTACAGAGGGACAATCACTACCCTGGTCCTGCTGGCCACACTGTTGCTGATACAGGCCAGGATGCCATTGGCCTTCTTGGCCACCTGGGCAAATGCTGGTTCATGTGCAGCAGCTGCTGACCAGCACCTCCAGGTCTTTGTCCACTGGGCAGCCTTCCAGCCACTCTTGCCCCCAGCCTGTAGAGCCGCCCGTGGTTGTTAAGACCCAAATGCAACCCCAGGCAATATATGGTTTAGACTATCTCATGGCTAGAACTGGGTCATCTCAACCTGGGATACACAGTCGTGAAAGAGGGGGAAAAGGAAATAGGTTGTTAGCAGGCGATGCATTAAATAGACCAAAATAGTTCTCAGACAAGCCTTTTTCACATGACTTTGTCAAATAATTCAGGCAAAATCATTTGCATTAGTGTCATGTCTCAACCTATGATGCTTTGGCCCTTGGCTAGAAAATATAAGGCTGTCTTTGTGATTGAGGTGGACAACTTCAATTTCTCTTCAAGTATCTTAAAATCTTTAAACCTCCCTTTTGACAAAGATCATTGGTGTATCTGACCTTTTCCTTTCCATAAAGCATTATTACAAACTGTGTCTACCACTATAATTACTTAACAGTGGCATGAAGTACGGCTTGTTTGTGAGCTTGCTCGCAAACAATTTTTGCAGTTGATGGAAAGCACAGCAGCATCTGAGCCCAGGCATTGGAGAGGTAAATCCTGTGAGTGAGAAAGAAGCGGGGATGGCAGCACAGCACAGAGCTGGAAATCCTTTTGTGGTGGTTTTCCTGTGGGAAGTGAAAAAATGTTCTCTCAAAACACAATAAAGTGAAAGGCAAATGCTAAAATTGGTGCTTTGAAAAATGAACATAGACCTTTCTAGGCCATCCGTTTCCTAAATCTGGGAGGCAATCCAGTCTGGAAGTGTGTTCCCAAATGCCTTTCATGATCAGCAAGGGGTTTCTCCCACCCAAAGCTGAAATTTTTTCTGGGCTAGGTGCCCTGTAATGTTCCCCAGCTAATCATATTTCCTTAGATGATAACTAAAGAACAGGAACTTGAGTGACTTTAATTTTCTGATTCAGCTATAGTTACTATAAGGAAAGGTAATCTGTGGGGTGCACTCAGATATACCTTGTGATTGAAATCCACATGTGTGACACAGTTTGATTCACACTCACTGAATATTAGAAAGGCAACATTCATGATAGTGATCAATACATGTGCTGCATATAACAATGGCAGTTCAGGTAATTAGGAAGGATGCCTAGAATGAAGCTGGCATCTGAAACCTGCAGGTTTCCCTTCAGAGAAAGGCATAAAGGAGTAAAGCAGGAGGAATTAGCACATTTGGCTTTCAAGCCCTGTGGAAAAATCCTCTTTGCCAGTGGCAGAGGCTCTATCAGTCAGAGGAGGAAAAGAATGCCGCCTTTGAACCTCTTTCCTTTCTTGCCTCATAGAGCTTTGGATCTTATCAAATGAGGGACGTTGGCAAGGATGTGTGCGCACACACAACAACAGCAGGTAAGGGCATTGTACCCACCAGAAAGAAAGGTTTCTTCATTCAGCCCTTGTAATCCTTGGGCAGGGCTTTATTTAGATGTTTCTAATTACCACAGTATGTTTAAATAGATACCCAGAGTAATCAGCAGGGAGTAACAGCTCTCCTTACTGCCTGGCAGGGCTGTTGATGACAAGGGTCACGTAATGGCTTAATATGATGCCACTTAATATCCTACTTAAGCAATGTAATTATGGGGTTTATTTGATAGAGCAAGAAGGTTTATCTCCTGCAGAAGGCATGAATGAGATTGCCAGATGCAGGTGCCGCTGAATTACAGGATTCATTTTTTATATTATATAGTTTTTACAGCCTTGTCCACTTGGGTGATTTTCGTTTTCTAAATCCAACGCAGTCTGTCTCTTCAGTCTGTCTCAGTGGTGCCCCTGTATAAATAAGCCACTTTCCTCTAGTAGTTGGCAGCTCTCATTACAAATATTTTCTGCCAGCTGCTCTTGGAAGATTTCTTTATTTTAGCTTTTCACCACAAAATGGAGATCTCAGACACTCATCCTATGTTTTAACATAGTATGCCTCAAAGGAAGTGATTCAGTCTTTGTATACGGTCTTGGTCGACAGCGAAGTTTTCATGCAGAAACATAAAAAAGAGATTTATGTAACTAATATAACACTGAAAACAAACAAGCCCTCCAACCAAGTTCAAAGCACCAGGTTAACACGTACTTTCTAAATAAATATGGTGCTTTCAAGTTCGTCTAGACCTCATGATCTAAATCTTGAGATGCTCAAAAGAACTGAGGGGGAAGGGGGGGGAACTGTGCTAAAATTTCAGAGCCATTGGGGGTTTTCTGTAAAAATTCACAAATGCTGAGCTCTTGCCACCTCTTCTGAAGGACTGTAACAGGAGAGGAGGCTGCCTGTCATTGAGGGCAAGGGCAAGACCCTCTGGGGATTGTACCCCCGTCAGTGCAACACTGGTTCCTGCAAAAAATACTGAAACAAATAATCTGACACCTGGAAGGGAGCAGGGAAGGAGTAGCTGCCAATGTAGACTTGTCAAGCCAGTCTTATTTCCTTGTGTGACAGGGTGACAGATCTCGCTGACAGAAGCAAATGCATGTCTGGTCACGGCGTCTCCCGCAGAGCGCTCACAGGCAAGTGCAGCAAGTGTGTGGTCTAGACAGATCTACTGCGTGGTGGGCACAAAACAGGCTGGAAAACATTACTCAGAGAGTAACAGTGATTAACTCATTATCAAAATGGAAGTTTTGATCAAGAAGGGCTCAGTGGGAGGCTGCTGTGGCCCTGTGATGCTCAGAGTCTTGGACAGTGCAGCCAACGGTGCCGATGATGGACTCGAGAATGAGACTGGCGCTTTTACATACAGCAGCAAGGAGAGAGCACGCAGTACTGCTGGGGGCAGGCTTCCAAAGGCTTGATGTTTTTAAGATATGTCCTTCTAAAAAAAGAAAAAGAAAAAAAATCACAATTTAACAGGAAAATATCCAAAGTACTAACAGCATATGCCAGAGAGGGATCAGCTCTGCAAATAAACAAATCTATTTAAAAAATTAAAAACTCTAGTGGACTGGTTGTTGAAGGTGGGTCTACTGTGTCATGTTGTAATAAAAGAGATAAATCTTGTATTCTTACATGTACATAAGAACATGTAAAGTAATGCTTTAGCTCTGTTCAGCCCTGGCATGGTCTCAGCTAAAAGGCTGTGTCGGGTTTGGGGTATTGCACTTGAAGAAAGGTGAGACCCAAGGGGAAACAACTCAGAAAAGACCACTGGAAAAGGCAGAGCCAAGAAAGCAGGATCTGTTTTCCAGGTCTGAAAGACATGGGTCAGTTTAGCCTGAGGAGAGACAGCTGATCTGCCCTTCATGCCTCTCCTGGAGGAGACAACAACTGAACCAATGTTATAGAAAGGTGGTAAGGTTAGACACAATATAAGCCTCCTTTGCTGAGGCGGGGGCTGTCACGAGACATTGTCAGGCCTCATTACCAGAGGCTGAAGGAGAGCTGAGACAGGCATCTGTGTGGAGCAGCCCCCATGCAGCAGACACGAAGTGGTTGAGGGTGGTGGTAGATGACCCTTCAAGGAGGGCAGCCAGCTCTGCTGGAGTGACCCAGCTGCTGCCAACACCCATGCATGGGCTTAGAAATCCATAATTTTGCTGAAACTGGTGGTCAACATGGTTACGCTTCTTCCAGCTCTTAAACTCCACTTGCTCCCTCTGCTAAATTATAAGAAAAATAATGGAAAATGCTACCGAAAGGCATAAAGTTGTTCTTGGAACCCAGGAAGAATATGCAGGTGACCTTGATGTGCTGCCTGCCTGGCATGTGCCTGTGTATGTGTGCTTCTACCTTGAGGTCAGTATGACAATAACCTGTGTCTGGGTCAGCACCTCTCTTCAAATTTCTGCGAGACTTATCTGTATGTTACTCAAACAACACAGTTACAACAAGGCCTTATTTTACAAGTGCTGTTTGAAGTATTGAGTCTTCTGGAGAAACCAGCAAGCTGTGGGCTGTATGGAGTCCCATGGTTTGAAATTCTCAAAGATATGTAGGTATCTTGTGGTGAGCTGAAGTGCAGGTCACTAACATATAACCTTTCTTTAAATAGGTAGTATCTTGCTTTGCTTCCTGTCCTCCATCTAGTCAGAGGGCATGGCACCTTCACCAGACATCTTAGGCTTTAAAAGAAAATGAAATGAAAATGAAGATGAAAAAAGCCTGCTACCATTCTTACCTCAAGAACAAACAGCTTTTTGTCCCTGGGGAGAACACAGGTTTGTGACAAACTAAGGGGAAGGACATCCTGCTCTGCCTGCCAGCTTTTGAAAGCTGTATCATGCCCTCTCAGCTGGCACGACCAAGGAACTGGCTCTCTTCATATCCACGGGGAATTAAGGCTGGCTGAAGGAACGTAGGAAATCTGAAGTGATTCAGACAAGCATGACTCAGCCACCCTGTCACAGTAAGTTTATAATGCTGAGGAAGAAATCTACTCTTGAACATATTTTAATTGACACACCAGATAATATACACTGGAAGAATATCTTTCAAAATAAAAGATGACAGACTTTCAACATCTGGTCTAATTCCCTGCAACTATACTAGCAGATGTAAACTGTTATGTATTCCATTAGCAAATATCTTTCCTTTATTTTCTTTTTCTAAGTATATGAATGCAGATGTATATATTTTTATTACAGCTATAATAATCTATCTTAATTTTATGTATTCATGCTTGAATTCTGGATTTAAGCAAAAACTGCTCATGGTGCACAAAATTCTGCTCGTCGACATGGCAAGGAGTTTTGCTAATTACTTATGTGAGGTTAGGATTTTGCTCAATGAGATTATTCATGTCTCAGGAATTTCCAGAAGCAGTATAAACTGTGAGCCTGAAGCTGAAGTTGTGTTTATAGGCACCATAATTGCACCAGAAAAAAATCTGGGGTTTTTGTTGTTGTTATTGAGCTTATTTGCATTTTTTTCTCTGGAGCTGATTGAATGAGGACTGCTTATGAGCCCTTATTTTGGCTGTCTCATGGTGATCAGAGAATGACAGAGTGGAAGAGCTATGCCAGCTTCACTTACTGCACCCTGTCCCATGAGCCCTCAGACAGGTTTTGCAGGGATCCAAGAGGGACTCCCAGTGTGGGGTGCTCAGGCCAGGGAAGTAAAACCTGCCAAGCTGCTGGTTCAGTTGATTTTTAATTTAATTTTTATTTTTATTTCTATTTTTTTTCTGCCTGCAGGAGTTCTTCACAAAGAAGATCCCCATCTTTGGCTGCCCTTAGACTTGCCAGCTCTCTGCTCCGGTGCACACTCCCTAACCTCTGTCAGTCCCAAAAGCTGACTTAGCACAGACCTACCATTTCTGGCTCATTTTCACATGGGTAGCTCAGCTGGTAAATTTGGAGGATAGTAACTTCCAGCAAAGCTGTAGTGACAAGTAATTGGGGCTGGTGACCTTAGCCACTGGAGCAGAACCAGCTGGGACAGGATGTGTCACATCCTGTGCCCCACTGCCCACTACAGCCAGTGTTAAAATCCCTGCTTTTATTGACCACACAGAATTGGTTTGGTAGGGCATTGCTCAAAGCATTTAGCACAGCATCTTCCCAGACAGAGCGTGTTAATGGAATGGGAGGGGGAAGCCAGCCTCCGAAACAGCAGTAGGCTGTCAACAGACACATCGTAGTGCTCATTCATCCAACACCAGCCTCTCCAAATATCTGAGTTACAAAGTAAGCTTTGAAGCCAGCCCGGGAGGTAAAAATTGAAGGAGATGAGAAATTTGCATCTTTTTGTGCATTCAGTCAAAACTGCTCCTGCAAAAACACATAAAAGCCCCTAACCATTATGAATTTGTATATGTAGATTTAGTTCTTCAGCTGCTTTACGGTAAGACAGAGAAACCTGTCAACAGAAGCACTGTCACTACATTCCATTACCGTGTATTTATTTACATGACTATCAGAGACCAGCCACTTAAATAAATCATTGTTAGGGAAGTGGTCTACTTAAAGAATGTGTGGCCCATTCACCCATAAAACACTAATTATCACAGCAGCACCTCTCCAATGAATCAGTGGTGATGAGACACCATTATGGAAAGTATCAATTTTCAGTGCAACTCAGCCACACTGTACACGGACAAGTAATTGTACTGAAGTGCCTAACAAATAAAACTTTTCCATGAAAATACATTGCTCTCTGAGCAAAATCATTTCCCAAGAGGGCTTAGCAGGTTTTTTTGTCATTTATATTAAGAGCAAATAACACCTTGGTCTGTGTGTTGCTTGTTGCTCTTTGGAAACCTGAATAGATCATTACTTATAACAAGAGGAAATCTGTCAAAACCTGTTATCCTCAGGTATGAGGTCACATTTGTATATCTGCGCTTCCTGCCAGGAGGGAAGAAGATTTACAAGGCCTTTAAACAGAGTCACGGAGTGACAGAATCACAGGATGGGAAAGGTTGGAAGGGATCACAATGGGTCATCTGGTCCAACCTCCTTGCTCAAGCAGGGTCATCCCAGAGCACATGGCACAGGATTGCTCCAAATAGTTCTTGAATGTCTTCAGTGAGGGGAAACTCCACAATCTCTCCAGGCAATCTGTGGCAGTGCTCGGTCACCCACACAGTAAAGAAGTTCTTCCTCATGTAATGTGATTTCATGATGTGGACAGGCAATTGAAAATATTTTGTTTGATATTGCTGTCCACTTCTTGGTAGTATCTAGAGGCAGTATATCTTTGTCATGAAGCAGACAAAACAGTTTTTTCAGATTTCCTGAATGTCTTCATAAGATTCCCACAGGAGCATATTTCCATACACCGAGGGGCAGAAGAGACAGTTTCACACAGATGTAAAATAGGGCAGGATTTCGGTTCATGGAAAAAAAATCTGCTTTCACTGAAAAGTAGATATCTATCTTGGATGTTCTGTGAGTCAAGAGTCCCTTCTCTGCAGCAGATGCTGTATTTCTCTGCACTGACAGCCCACAACGTTACAGAGGATCAGGTCATTGCCAGAGCTCATTGCAACCTTCAGGTTCGTTTAAATGGAAGGAGATGGTGCCTCTTGCTGCAAAGTGTCTAGAACAGCTAGAAGGAAATCTGCACAGCAACGTGCCTCCCTATCCTCCTTTGGAAGGAAAGCAAGCCAAAGGGCAAGTCATATCTGTGCAGGGCTCAGGAGGTGGCAGCCTCAGGCAGCGACAAGTTCTCAAAGCAGGTGCCTTGGCAGCGTATCAGGTAACCTCCACTGTGGCTGGCAGAGCTTTCCAGGCCATGGAAGCAGGCAGCAAGGGGAAAGGCAGTGCTTGTGCTAAGCCAGGGAGCTTTTTACACTATGTGAGACCTCGGTGTCAGGATGCACAAAGCTGAGCAAAGATACTGCTCTGCCAACAAATTCCAGAGACTGGCTTCCTTCTAAGTACATCAATGAGACAAAGCAGGTCCAGGCTGGTAATCATGATTAGCGCTTACCATGGGGGCTCTAAACAAGAAAAACTATGGTTTTTCTCATTCTTGATCTATGTGCACACTGAAGGCCTGTTGTAAAAACTGTTCAATGATGAATGCATGGACTCAGTCAATAGAAGGGATGAAATACTTCCTCCTGTCTGCTCCAGCTACAGTGCCTGGTTTCATTCTGAATGCATTCTTGCAGGGGTATGGATACAGGCTTCTCCTGAGGACCACAGCTGCAAACTCACACGCATCACAGTTCTGCATGTCTCACATATATTGATATATTTCCCTAAAAAAATCAGTTTTCTGGGATCCCTGTCGGCTGTCACTAGCTAGAAAATTTTGCTCTCTTTTTGCATTTCCAAGAGCATCTCCTGGTGTCTGTGGGATGCATTTACATAGCCACACACTACTTTTATCTTGCAACATCTACATGAAGTAGGTTATTTTGGAGGTTTGTTCTTGCGAGGGACCCTCCACTGCCTGTGATTTGGTTGGGAACAAGACAGCAGGGCATTTACATTCTTCTCTTTCCTTAAGCACCTGTCTCTTCCTGATTCTCTCGTGTGAACTCAAATCTCCCATCTCAGGTCTTCACTGCTAAATATCTTTTTGCTTTCTTCTGTGACATGTGACTATGCCAAGGATACAGGTGTATCATAAGAGGATAGGTATTTAGTACTTTCCAGTTGGAATGAGCACTTAATGGGCATGCTGCCTGCTTCATGCCAGAACAGTATAGGCTTGTGAGTAGGATTTTATGGGGCCTGATTTATTACAGATTCATTTATCATGGGTTCAAGCAGCTGGCATGAGGCTGGAGCAATGGGTGCTTGTTCTCCAGAGCACAGGGCTCTGTGGCTGCAGGCAAGGCAGACCCACAGCTCTTACTCGGGTCCTGTTCTTGGGTGCTGCACTTATTGGTTGCTTAATTGCTCCTGCCATTGTGTAATTCAAAACCACTGGTAGGCAGCTCCAGTTTTGGCAGGACAGGAGCCTCCTCTGATCCATTAAATGCTTCTGGCTGTTGGCTCCATGCATCAGGTTTCACCCTGCAGAAAGCTCAAGGCAGCAGAGGATGTACACTTTGTGGGTTGGGTTTTTTGAACCTTCATTTCTCAAATAACTGCCCCTTGTCAAGCCTGGATCTGGTCCAGGGAACAAGACTTATCTCTACATTCTTTAAAAAACCTTACATATGTTTTTTTTTGAATTATACACCCAAGTGAGCTATAAACAGAGAGTAACTGCCATACGCAAGAACAAAGGGTTTGCTAAGCAGTGATAAATAATAAATTGCCTGGGAAAAATGCATCCTGTACGTTGGGTTTTATTTTGCTTTGGCTTAGAACAATTTCCACAAAATTTTTGCAATCATGCTGCCATTATCTTTTCATGATGGAGGCCCTAGGAACTTGTCCAGCCCACAGTGAGAGCCCTTTATGTACCTACTAATGTGCTGGTTCACAGACAGACAGAGGAGGATGCTGATCTGAATAGCAATCAGATGCCAGCGTACACCGCCTCTCTACAAGAGCTGTGGACATTAATAATGTCTCTGGGGAGTGGCTGCAGCTGTAATAAAGAAAAGATATCTGCAGTGTTTGCACAGCTCTCTTCATTCATCCTGATATGTAGTGAAGTGTGATAATAAGGACTTTACAAAATCTGACTGTCTTGGGGGGATATTCATCATGGGGGGAAAAGACAGAAGAAACATTTGTTTCTGCTAAGCATAGTTGAAACACAGAGATATTCTTGAAAGTGACCCTCTTCTACTTTGTGCTCTTTGGGTTTGTTTTTTTTTGGGGGGGGGGGGTTGGTTATTTTTTGTACATGAAACAAGGGCCACAACAAGGTCATTTCTGAGTATAACCTAAGAGGTTTTGATTTGGAGCTCTGACTCTGGAAAAATGTCACATCACGGGCCTGCATGCACACTTTAATTCTCTATCCACAACAACAATTTTGATTAAAGCAAGTTCAGAAAAAAAATTGCTTTTCCTCTGAAAATTGCTTTTCCTCTGAAAACAACAGATACAACAACAATGGTGAAAAACCAAAACTGGCTATCTGGTAGTTTTGAAAAAATTATAGACCAGTTCCTGTGAATGCAGGATGTCCTGAATCAGGCTCTTTGTGCTTCCTCCAAGACACCAGGACCGAAGCATGAGTCAGTATACACAGGGTAAGCACGGTGGACTTGCACTGGTGCGTAACCTCCAGGGGCTTCAGGGGCTGCTCACCTTCACAGAGCAAATCAATGCCTCAGGTGCCTTCCCAAGAAGCACAGGGTCTGAACTTGGATGCAGTCCCCAGTATTTCCCTCCCTGGGAAGTGCCAGGAGATGCCCATGAGTCAGGTCACAGAGAGGTCCAGGTCTCAGTGTTAAATCACACTTCATCAGGGCTAAGCAAACACAAGAGGAGACTCGAGGCACAGCAAGGCTGACTTTGCATTATGTTTACAATCTAGCATTTTTCTTTGATGGCTTTTAGGCACATAACTTTTTATTTGTAAGGTTGCAGCAGCATACAATCATCTCCTTGCTCCAAAAATGAGGGAGAATTCAGAAGCACCAAGCCAAAAGTAATGTGCCAACTCAGTGACTCACATCTCTGACTTGCACAGCAGGTCAATCTGAGCCTCAGCAAAGAGAAGGAGATACATCTCTGCAGTGGCTGCCCAACAAGGCAGAGATGACAGGGTACCTCAAGGTGCTTGGAGCACAGTTTAAGGTGCTTCAACCTTGGTTTCAGTGCAAAATCACATTTCCACCAGCAGTGTCACCGGGAACTATTAAGAACGTGGGGCAACTCCATGGTCTATATCACAGGAGAGGTTTTGGTGACAGTAAATGCAAGATGGGAAAGTACCTGTGGGTGTCAGAAGTGCCACTTAGATTAAATGCAAGAAAACTTACATGAATACAAACGTAAACAGGCACACTGTCAAAAAATGGAAAACTTAATGTCTCATAGCAGTGTTGCCAGGTCTTTTTACAAGCTTCTGGCTAATTGAGCTTTAAAAAAAATCTCAGTTGCTGGAGTCTTTTGATTGTGGAAGGATCTCATCCTCCACTTCAAATACCAGTTGGACTTCTAGTCCTTTTGGCTGCATAAACACCCTGAAATTATGACTCAGGGACTCAGAAACTAAAAGACAAATAAAAAGAACTCCACATTTATTGATTTCAAAACACTTCTGACTGTTAATTCAACTGACTCTTCAAAGGCCAGCATTGCATTTTGTGATGGCTTCAATTTTAGCTCACCTGAGTATCTTACACATGCTCAGTGTAAGATTTTTCTTCACATAGCAAGTATATGACAGGCATAAGGGTAGGAGTAATCCCATATGCACACATTAATGCATCCCTACATTCTCTGAAGATATCAGGAATGTGGATGTCAAAAAAGAAAGTCCCTAAGTATAAGGATGTCAGTGGTTTCTTGTAGGGGTTGATTGTTTTGGGTTTGTTTTTTTTTGTTGTTTACGACAAGCTAAGATGTAGCGCTGGGCACGTCCTCACTGCAAGTCCCCAGTCTGCCATTGTGCCTCAGGGGTGGTCTGGAGGAAGAAGAGCTTCACAAAACCAGTTTGAGACAAAAACTGGTGCTCTCTCAAAACTGTGAGTGGCTCCACTGACCAATGCTCCTGTCTGGATGGCAGCAGCGCTCCACCGCAAATGCTTTTCTTCACTGTCAATGGGCAATTCAGAGAACAACATGATCCCTCGTCTGCTGGCTCATGTTTGAGTTGGTTCCAACTCCCAATTATCCAGGCTTGGCTTAACTCAGAAGTATGTCTGAAGCGCTTCAGCGGCAGCAGTAACAGCAGCTGGGTAGCCATGCTGGAGGAGTGCTGCCAGTCGATGGTGTGGCTGTGGGCTGGGGGCCTTCTCCGTATCCCTGTCAGAAACATCACCTTCCTCTCCACCACACAGAGGGATTTCAGAAGATGCCCAGCAAGGGTTGGGACAGCACAGGGGGGAGGACGTCTAAGCTGTGGCAAAGAGAGTTCTCAATGGGGCACAACTGGGAGCGAGAATTAATGAAAAGCGAGATACAAACCCATTCATCTTTGTCTCACATTTCCCAGCTTCAGAGACAGTAACTGCTCTAGTGGCAAGATAGGGTTTGCAGGATGTATGGCAGAATGGTTGGTGCTTGCTCACACTTATTTTTTTTAGCGGGTGAAAGGGGACAATGCAGTTTCAGAGTCCCCCTAGTTCCACTTAAATCCAAGCAGATCACAGTGTGATCCAACTAAACATACCTGTGCCTGTGCAGGTCGGACAGTAACCTTTGTGCTTTCACAGCAGAGCAGGCATCTGTCAATCCTCCAATATGTGCTTCAGGCCTGGCTTATATACGTCTAAATGATTAATTAATCTCTGTGCAGCAACTGGAAAATGTAAAGTGCTACATAAAAGATAAGTATTACTATTACTAAATCTGTATTCGATGAGTGTGACTTGACATAAAGTGGCAGGTTTTATCTTACTCATTGCTACTATCTGAGAGAGGCCATTGACAGCAAATTTCTGCAGCATAATTTATTCCACAGACAGAGTGGGGTAAGTGGTGCACACGAGAAACTTGCGCGGCGTGCACTGCGGGGAGCGCTCTGCCGGCAGAATACGTGATGGGGTTTTCACACATTGCTCCACTACCTGTGACTCAGAGCCCCAAGCGCGGGGGCATCAGATGGGGACGCCGTGCTCCCTCGGGAAATTCGGACTAATAAATCAATTGCGGCATATGGTAGCAGAGCCCCCAGCTAGGGGAGGAGGGTGGGGGTTTGCAGAGTGTGGCAGACTCTAATGGCAGAGGTGTGACTGGAAAGCAGTGACACCAGGGGGTGCCGAAGGGGTGCGGGAGAGGATGAAAGGAGATGGACAGCGGCCGACGGCGTGGATGGAGCGTGGTGGTGCTTAACCCTCTCCGGCTGGGCATTTCTTACAGTGCTCATTGGCCAAGTAGAAGCAGCAAGGGGGGTCAGGAAGGCAAGCTGGGAAGTAACACAGCTGGTAAATACATATATGAACTTATGCCTGTGCACTTGCGGAGAGCCTGGTGCTCTAGGGAGTTGATTCTGACTATTCCCTCTGGGCCCTATGGTAACATAAATATTTAATATTAACGATAATAATAGTAAAGAGCTTTGAAAATGGAGAACCCTGTAGGCAGTTATTTTTATTAATAGTATGGGCTAGTTGTGACTTAATGGCTGCCAAATAATTTCAATTGATTTGAGTCTATGAAGCCAACCTGAGCACATAATGAAGGCTAGCAGCTTACTGTCTCACTTAATTTCTTTGAATTTGGTCTTCATTAAAGAAAAATATGTGCTACTGTTGCTGGCTTCTCTTTTGATTTTTTCAACCTTTCATGCCTCTTGACACCTTTTTGCAAAATAATGAAGGAATCAGTCCTGGCACTTGTGCACAGAAAAACTGCTCACACGAGCATGACCTCTGCCTTTGGCCCTTGACCTGGCTTTCTCAGTCTCTGTGGCCACAGCCTAACAGCATGCACGTGTTTGACTGATGTAATGTATGCTGGAGGGTGTAAATCTACCTGGTCAGTGGTTCAAACCTCACTTTCTTAGTAAGTCAGGTGATACAAGGCTCTGCTTGGATCAAGATCCCTCCCATAACAGATACTGTCTTTTGTTTCAGCCTTCAGCCTAGCATTCCCTCTCATCATTTCTGGTTTCCCAAAGTAGTATAGGAAGTGCCTCACTTTTAAAGGGGTTTAAGTTAATAAATGACAAATACAGCCACTGTCAGGTAATGTGTCATAGCTTAAGGAAAAGAGAAAGGTCATGAGCAAACCTCAGACGCAAAATATGTGGTTTCCTTGAAAAGCCTCAAATGCACCAGGAGAAATTTTTCTTCTTGTGCTAAGCAAGGTTTCTGGATAAGTTCCCAAGCATCACTTTCTTGTGGATCTCTTGCAAAGTCTCCAGCCAGGCACTTAAAAAATTTAGCTGGCCTCTGAATTTGCAGAAGAAACAAAACTAAAGTAGCTGTAAGGGGAAGGGTAAAGAAAAGACCTCTGAGTTCGGTTGTTTTGGTTTTTTTTTAGTTCCTGTTGAAAGCTACCAAGGGTGTGAGGAAGTCCTTGCAAAAATGCAGTGAGGACAGAGAGAGTGCCAAATGGAGGCAAATTCAGGGGAAGCATGAGGAAGAAACAAATCTGGGCTGCCAGCATCAAACTGGTATGCTACTTCTCACCATATTCCACTTCTCTTTCCCTCATATTAGCTTGTTTGGCTATCATCCTAATTTTCAGCAGCAATCCCACACATGCAGGCAAAGCTGGTTATACTAGAGAAAACTATAAAGAAATTTTGTGTGATCCAAAGTTAGCTGATGCACCAAAAAGCATGGCATGCAGTGAATATGGTGACCTGGAATCACTCTAGGGCCTTCAGTGAAGAGCACAGAAAAGATGCTAGTTTAACCTGGTGAAGGTCAAAAGAAAAACAGGACCTTAAGCAGAACCTAATAAATTATCTCATTCTGCAAGATTTTGGACACAATCCTGAAGTTCATGACAGGATTTAATACAAAACTCACAGACTGCATTTAGTTTTAGGTGAAACTTGTGCTATAAATCTCTCATTCTCTTGGGAGATGTGGCTTCAAGCTTCTCAGCCACTGAGGTAGGCTGCTGTCCCCAGGTGGAGCTACGCTTGGCCAGGGAACATCTTTAGCAGGAGATGGGGTAATGTTAGATGGAAAGCAAGAATAAAGGCCTGAATGAGGACAGGATGGAGAAATTGGGCAACTTCATTTGTTGGGCATCTGTTTTCAACTCTGGTGGCAAAATTCCTGTTTCGACCTCTTTTCCCTTCTGTCTACAACATGTCCCCTTGTCCAGTGCTGAGAGGCATTGCAGTGGGTTTGCTGTCCTTGGCAGCCTCCTGCCTATGCCCATGCCCGCAGCTCGTTGCTGCCAGCACTGCCTCCTGTGATGGGACAGGGGGGAAATGCTAAACTCTGCCTGCAAGCAGCTTACTTGTTCCACATCCCTGCAACTTTGCATCTCTTCAGAGGCTGTTCAGGCATGCACACGGGTGAGATTTTTAGCTATCTCAGCATCCCAGAAGATGTTTGGGTTGTGGGGTTTTTTTATTATTATTTCAGAAAGTTATTTTTCCACTTCTTACTTCATTGTTTTATAGCTAGTCTCTGCAAGTACATCACTAGCTCTCCATTTGCAATGGGCTGTGGGTGCTGTAGAGTTATTTGATTGAGTATCAAACTGTGCAATACAAAATTATTGAGTAGTCTTTTTATTGAAATAATCCTTCGGTGTCTCTTATATTCCAATATTGGACCACTTCCATTTATTTCTGTATAGCCCTGCATTTGGAAGTAATTTGGATCTTGGAACAGCAACCTGAAATTATTGGCTAGCCTTGTGTATAATGTAATGAGTGCTAGACATTTATAAGCTTAGCAAGTTTGTCAGGAGAATATCAGCTTCCGCTCCTCACCCTATTACCAAAGGTGTTCTGGCCGACCCTACAGTTGCCCCAGAGTTTTAGTCATCTAGAAGTTTTGGCTTGAAAATCAATACAAGTTTCAATGATGTTCATATATTTTCAGCCATAGTAGAAATTAGTGGTCTCTGCATCCATCTGATCCTGGAAGCAATGTTATCTAACAGCTGAGAGAGCAGGCAGAAGCTGGGCTGGTTTGGGCATGCTCTGCTGAAATGGATTTTGAGACCTTGAATAAAGCATTTAGTTTTTGTTCTTCTTTTGTGGTCTGTAAAATGTGTGTGTGCGTGTGTGTGTAAGAGGATGGAGGAAGGAAGCAGGGAGAAAAATTTCTTCTTGAAAAGTTTCATTATTTTGCACAAAACTCTATATGGGAGGTAGTTGCACACACAGCAAATAGATGCTGCTATAATAGACACTTGTCACCTGTCTAGAGCTGGAGCTTTGCACCACTCTTGGAGACCTTTCTGATGGCAGATGAGAGAGGCAGGAATCTGTAGTAATCCATGCTGTACAGACGTGCACAAATTCTTATGAAAAAAGAAGAGAAGCTATGCCATGTGCTCAAATGCCCACTGAGGACCACTGAGTGGACCACTGATGCCCACTGAGGTGAAGGATTCAAGAAGGACATCTTGCTTTAGCTGAGCTGCTTCCAGTGATTTAGTGTGCATATGTTTCTTGGACGCCGCTTATTTTAAAAAAAAGAAAAGTGAACAAATGCATGAAAAATACAATAATTAGTTCACTTCTCTAGTGTGGTCTATTCAAACTAAACAGATGTGCCTCACTTTCCAGAGAAATCATCATTCCTCATTGTCTCAGTTTGAAAGGTACTTCGAACACACAGCCAAGCCACTTGATGTAGAAATGTTATCAGTGAAACGGATTGGACAGTGTTTTGTTATAATTCTCTAAATTTGTAATAGTCATTGACCTACAAATACAACAGCTATTGCCTCAATAAGGTTTTTCAGTGGTGTGGATAAACACTGCAAGTGAAGAGTTGGCTTCCATGCTGGGCTCTGTTTCATTTCCTGGACAGATGATGGCATTACAGTCCTGCTGTATTCTGCAAACCCAGCCAAGGTACTCCCAGAGAGATACTTGATTTGATTGTGCTATGCACGCTTTAGCAGCTTAAGATTTTGCCTTTTGCTTTTCATGTCTTCAGTGAAACAGATGAATGCTATAATAGCAGTACTTTCTAAAACGAAGACATGAAATTCCTACATTTATAATAAAAAAGTGTTACCAACCTCATTGTAATTCAGACTTGAACTGTTCACCCTGTGCACGTCCAGAAACTCATTCTCTAATACTAGATGCAATGATCTCTGGAGGGAAGTTTTCCATCTGTTTCCTTACGATGTTAAGCTGTTAGTGCTGTTCATTATTTATTACATCTACTGGAGTATGTAAAGCCATGATTTTCTTCTTGTCTGGTATTAAGAATTTGACTTGGTTAGTGTAAAAAAAAACCCCTAGGATTTGCATATTACACATTGATATTTAGTGTATTTGGGGGGGTGGGAGGAAAGATAGGGGGCTGTAATTGCTCCCAAGCTGCTGTTGTGCTAGCAGATAATTTATATTTAATTCAGCAATACAGAGCTAAATTAACCACTTTAAAAGGAGATAAATATAGATGTGCTATATATAGGTGGAATCTGCCACCCATATTCATATTAAGGAGTGTTATCTCTGCTTGAGTTCAGTAGGACTACTGCAGGATAAGATGCTTCTCATTATGAGCAAGGTAGGCAGAATCGGGCCCATCAAAATTTTATATGAGTATATATTTCACCTATATGAATGAACGTGAGAAAGTGTGATTTATAAAATACGAGCATGCAGTTACCAATGTGCACATTAAGCAAAAGCTCACAGGAATATGGTCTGTTCTCTGCATATTCACAACTTCTGTTAAAGGAAGGTGTGGCAGACTTTGGTTATGATGTTGTTCTATGCAGAATAAATGATACATAATAAATAATTCTCTCTTTGGGGTGAGCAGTGGTTCAGCCTGATTCTCCATTTCTTCACAGAAATTATTACATATTTCTGCGGTTAGATTTCTTGTTGAGTTCATCCTATTTTGTCACCGGTTCCATTAAATGCTAACAATAGTTTAGGTGTCCCAACATAGCTGGAAGGGATAGTGTTTGTGTTGTTATTTGTGTCAGGATCAGCTCTTTACATCCAGCATCCTGCTCACAGAAATATCTTTGAAGATGTACAGAAATTAGATCAGTATCTTATTACACTGTAATTAAAGTATCAGTTCAGGCTGTGAAACACTATCTAGATCAGCCATTGAGGTTACTCTTAACAATACTGGTTCTTTTGGAATAAATATGTGTTTCCAAACTGCATAATGGGAAGTTTTTGCATATCATTCTCACATGTAGTGTCTTTTGATGTGATGGAGAATTGTAGATGAACTGAAATGTTCGCTTTCCTGTCATGTAACTGGTTCTTTATCATAATATAGATGTTATTAAGATAAAATCTGTCTCTCCATATTGTAGTATTATAAAACTCAGAATTAGAAACGCTTTATCATTTCTGAAGAACAAAGACTATGACTACTTTAAGCAATATCAAAGTCAGACTACCTTTATCAGGGGGGAGCATGAAGGAAAGCACCAATATTTGCAAAGCATAAGTTAATTCTTGTCAGACTTCACACAGGATGTTTGCAATTACCAGGCAGAATAATCGCTAAATGATAAAACAAATAAGCTTTCCTAGTGCTTTTTTAAAGTGGTAGCAGAAAACACCTACCAGGGAACAAGATTGCTTGATTGTGCATCTGCTCTTTGGACTGCCAAGTCAAATGCTTACGTGGAGTAAATCAACACTGCTTTGGCACGCCATTGGAGCTATATTGACCAACACCTTCTAGGGTATATCGATAGGATAATAAGTTGGTAAATATAAAGG
This sequence comes from Falcunculus frontatus, assembly GCA_013398115.1. Lineage (NCBI taxonomy): Eukaryota > Metazoa > Chordata > Aves > Passeriformes > Falcunculus > Falcunculus frontatus. The sequence continues at coordinate 103,776 of VZRV01004681.1, forward strand.
TCCTATTAAGGTGTTGTGAGCACTGGAAAAATTCTTGGGTTTGCACTCATTGACAATCACTTCTTGAACTCACTGGAGTGACTTTGGAGAGAAAGTTTGCATGCAGTCATTGATAGATTGCAATCTATCTTCTCACAGTGACATCACCCAGTGATTTTCTTGAAAAAAAGCTGGAAAAGTGTGGTTAATCACCATACAGCCATAAGGCTCTCCTGTAGTCCTCAAAACCAATCCTCTATGCTGAGGACCTGGAGATCATCTCTGTAACATATCTCTTACAAAGACCAGCTCCCCTCCCCACTTTCCAGACAGTTTTAAATGGAAGTTGTGGAGCTAAATGAACACCACTGGTATTCCTCCTCGTACACATTACGGCCTTACTGCACTGTCATTCTGCAAGAAGCACGTTTGGCCCACCAAGCCAGTTAGCTTGTAGTGGTGCAGTTGTCTTCTTCAGGCAGCCTTCCACCATAGCTATTTTCTCTCTAAGCTGGACACATTCTTTAGTCCTGTCAGGGTATTACCACACCGTTCCAAGAGTTGTCAGACCATTAATAGGTGCTGTGAGGCTGTGCTCCTTCATGCTCTCAGGTGACTATATCAATGGATAGTCAAATATGATTATCTGGGTAGTGTTCAGAGGTGGTTCAGACATCTCTGGGTCAGACATTCCCAGTGTTCAGGCACTCAGGTAACAGCAGTGTTCATGTAATTTCAATCATGGCCAGCTTCTGGATGCCTTACAAATAACTCTTTGTATCAAACTCAGTCAGGTTCTAGTTGAAATGTTTTTCAATTTTTTTTACTTTATATTTTGATAGCCAGTTAAACAGACAAATGCAAGTGTCCAAAATAATTAGAATAGCTCAGATTTTACAGTATGGTTTGTAAGCTTCTCTTTCTTCACAGAAGTACCTCTGTTGAGCCTCACTGAGTTTACCTGAAAACCTTTTAACACATTTGATGTCAGGAAATTATGTATAAAAGTGTGGAGGCTGCTTCTCTGCTACTAACAGATTTATAACATAACCTATGGCAATTGCTGCATGTTGTCCTGTATTAAAATGGAAATGAATCAATGTAGACTAACCACAAATTAAATAACTTTGGTATTGGTTTGGAAGGATTCTTAACTACCAGTACAGTTTTTAACTCTTTTTTACAGTTGGTCCTTCACTATTTTAAGTTCATCCCAAACATTAGCTCCCAGAGTCATGGACTCATGTAAAAACCCACATGACAGTCAAAGAAAGAGAGTGGGAGAGAGAAAGAACAGGAGAGAGAATTCTAGCACTTAATATTTCAGGAGTGAGTTGAATGTATAATTCAAAAAGTTCCAAAACAAGTAGATGGAGTCTTTAATGGAGTAAAATAAAAATGTAAGATTTTTGACTCTTAAAGTTTGCAGTGCTGCAGGGTATACCACTAGGGTATTACACTATTAGATTATTAGGGGACATACCATTTGGGATCAGGGCCAGACGGAATGGGTTTAGGAAAAGCACGTCCTGCTTAACCAACCTGATCTCCTATGGCCAGGTAACCCACCCAGTGGATGAGGGAAAGGCTGTGGATGTAGTCTACCCAGACTTCAGCAGAGCTGCTGTCCTGGAGAAGCCGGCAGCCCATGGCCTCTTCGTGTTCTCTTTGCTATGGTAAAAACTGTCTGGATGGCCGGGTCCAGAGTGCGGTGGGGAATTGTGTTACACCCAGGTGGCATCTGGTCACTAGTGGAGTTCCCCAAGGCTCATTATTGGTGACAGTCCTGTTTAACATCTTTATTGATGATTTGTATGGTGGGAACAGCTCCACCCTCAGAAAGTTCATAGATGAAAGTTCTCAGCAAGTTGGGCAGGACTGTTGACATGCTGAAGGGCGGGAAGGCTCTGCAGAGGGATCTGGACAGGCTGGATCAATGGGCTGAGGCCAACTGTTTGAGGTTCAGTAAGGCAAAGTGATGGGTCTTGACCTCGGGTCACAACAACCCCAGGCAGTGCTACCGGCTGGGGACAAGAGTGGCTGGGAAGCTGCCCAGTGGACAAAGACCTGGAGGTGCTGGTCAGCAGCTGTTGAACATGAGCCAGAGCGTGCCCAGGTGGCCAAGAAGGCCAATGGCATCCTGGCCTGTATCAGCAACAGTGTGGCCAGCAGGACCAGGGCAGGGATTGTCCCCCTGTACTCAGCACTGGTGAGGCCTCACCTCGAGTGCTGTGTCCAGTTTCAGGCCCCTCAATGCAAGAAAAACAATGAGGTGCTGGAGTGTGCCCAGAGAAGACCAATGGAGCTGGTGAACTGTCTGGAGCACAGGCCCTGTGAAGAGTGGCTCAAGGAGTTGGGGTTGTTTAGCCTGGAGAAAAGGAAGCTCAGGTCAGACCTTACCACTCTCTACAACCACCTGACAGGAGGCTGTGGCCAGGTGGGTGTTGGTCCCTTCTCCCAGCCATTTCCATTTCTTCAAAAAGACATCTGGGAAGACACAGAAATGAAAAGCCTGAAAACTGAAACCCCCAACACACCCTTTTCTCCTGCTGTCTTCTAGGCAGAGAGCATGGCAGAGCACAAACACCAGCTCTGCTCAGGCAAAAAGGTCTGATAACTCACAAAATTATGTGAGAAACCTGAATGACCTCTGCGAGTACTCCAGAGCCTCCCAGAGACGTACACTGTAAGAACTAATTGTAGTGGATTTGTCAACTACATATTCGTGCATATATAAAAAGGTTTATTTATTTTGTCTTGTTAAGTACGCTTTTAGTAGGTGGATTTCACAATCGTAACAGTAACATTCTGAAACCCACAACTAACATGGCACTTACATTCTAAACCCTTGTTTTCAGTCACAACTTTCTGAGGAAAGTAGCTTTCACATTGATTTATCATACTCTGACTGGGACCAGACACGATCATTTTGCCAACGAAAGGGAAGTTTTATTAACATCCATCCAGCCACTTAGCCAATTTGGAGTTGTCTGACTGAGAAAAAGCCTTTTTCACTTTTAAATCCAGCACATAAATTGTGAGGGCTGAGATAACTCCAGACTTGTTTGGTTTTAAAAAAACCCCAGCAAATTCAAATCAATTTCACCTGGCTTGAATAGAGTCTTCATCTGTCCCCTTTCTGAAGAAGAAATAACAAACTTAAAAATAACAAAATAGCATTGTGTGTGGCCATGCTCACACATCTGTGCATGTGCATATGTGAGTGAATGTAAGGACCAGGCTCAAAACCAAACTGCCACAGGCAAAATCTTCAACATGAGTCCCAGGTATTGAAAGGGTCAAAACCACAGGCCAGTCTTTAATCTTATCCTCTAAACTGCCCACACACAGAAAGTGCTTAAGTCTGCACTAAACTGGAGTCCTGATAACTTAAAAGAAAGGAGATATTAATTATGGAAGTTGACAAATCTCCTTAGCTTTTTGATTGTTACCTGCACAGTGGTTGATAAAATGTTCAAGCTAATAGTATAAAGAAGTCAAATAATGATATTGGAGACTTAGGGGTTTATCCTGGGATTAATAAATTGCAAGAGTCCATAGTGAGTTGCGTTTGAAGGGATAGCAGCTGGATCCTTGAAAACAGATGGCCTTCCTTGTCAAAGTAGTCTTGATCTTGTCTGATCTTAAAAGCTAAGCAGGTTTGGGTCGGAAAGATCCACCAGAGAATATCTGATGCTCTAGGTTGTTACTTCTATAGCAGGAATTGCTGCTCATAATTTGATAAGAAATGTAATGATAATTTTGTGCAAATAAATAAATAAATAAATGCAAAAGTTATAGCTTGATTTTATGATTTTTGTATTATTCCCAGTAGAATGTTGCTAGAAATTTTCTGTGTTCTCAGGATGACAGGAATTTAATACAAGCTTCTTTTGCCTTAATATATGATGCTTTGTTCAAATGGGAAGACATTACTAGCCTGTTGCTGTGACCTGCAGCATGAATTTGAGAAAGACTGTACGTGAACTAGAGAAAATTAAAAATTCCTGAAAACCCTAGATCCCCTACTTTTACAGTATTTGTTGTTTCATGAGCATTTTTGGCTGCAGCTTGTTTGGTTGGTTGGTTGGGTTTTAACTGTATCGGATGTGATTTTCTTGCAGATTTTCTTAAAAATTGGTGCTGTTAGCATTCTTCATGGCCTCAGAACACTAGAGCAGGACAATTCAATCCTGATCACTTAACTTCTATGCATACAATAGTCCAGTTTGAAGTTAGCTGTTGGTACTCTTGACAGAGATGTGTACGGCCCCAGGAGGCTCTGCAAAGCCCATTTCGAGCATGCCAAGGAAGTTGACAGGAGGTCAGGTTCCACCTCTGGCTCCCAAACCATTCTTGGGAGGGCAGGCTGATGCCAGACAAAATGACATGCACTCGTCTTTAGGAACCCAGTGATTCACCTTCTGAGGAGCAAATTCCCACTTTACCATCTTGTATTTGTTTCTGTGGGAAAGCGGCAGGTACTGAGCCAATGCTGCTTGATTTTCTGAAAGCCGGGATCAGTAAAGATTTTGCCTTTGGCTTTGCTGAGAGCAGCATGAAGCCCTGGGGCAACTGGGGAGCATTTATAGGTGACCGCTGAAGCTGGCAAACACTGGTTTTCAAGACTGATCAGATTAATTAGTCCGTCAGCATGGAAGGATCTGGTTTATAGCCACTTGACTATTTGTTATGGGGCTTTTTCTCTGAGCACTGTTAACCAAATACAAATGCTTGAAAACTGCACTATTCATGAATCAAGTGAATACGGAGAGAGTAATTGTCACTTTCTTAAAATGCAACAATTCAAAATGCTTTATGTAAGCATCTAGGATTAGAAAAATGCTGTTCTTTTCTGGTAATTTATTTTATATTGTACTGTATGATAGTCAGTGTGGTAAAGACCTATATCAATTATAGCATTTCATTACACAGTAGCACAAAACATAACGTTGTATAATAGTTTGCTTGCTCGAGAATAGGCAACTCTATCTCAGACAGTAAAACTCCCCTCAGAAATCCACAGTTAAATTACATCAAACATCTCATACTGTTGCAATCAAAAAGAGCATTTTTATAAAATCCAATTGAGCAAAATTAATTACTTCTACATAAGCCTGGTTTCAACAACAGAAAATTTTACAGCCAAGCTAAAATTTTGTGAATGATTATTTTATGCATGTCATAGAATTTCTGATGACAAAAGGAAACCGTTATCTTATAGTAGTTCCATACTGATCTCTTAAAAAAGACAGGCTTACAAGCAAGGATATTATACAAGTATTTATATAAATGCAATTCCAGACCTCCCAAGTACATAAGTGCAGATAGATGCTCATGCACAACACACAACTACGTGTGATCGCTTTCCCATTGACTGCATTGTCCCTCGTAACCCATCTGCCCCACAATATCAGTTCAAAGGTTTTCTAGGAATTGTGAGTATCTGCAGATGGTGATGGCATTATTCTAGCTAGTAGTCACTTGCAAGACCTCATACTTGACTTGTATGTGCCTTTATTTTTGCATTTTTCTTGTTATAACAGAAGCAGGTTTTGCTAAACATCAGCTTTCTTAAAAATCATTCGATCTGTTGCCTGAGGTAATGTGGATTAATTTTGTAATTTTGACATGATGAGATAAATGGGCAAAGAATAAACTAGTAAAAAACCTGAAATACTCTCCAATACAGAATGTCCTAAAACTATAGCTCATCTAGGTTTCTGTTATAGAAACACTTTAACAAGTTTTACACAAACTACTAGAGAAAAGAGTGAGTAAGGAAAATTGCACATTTATTGGAGTGGAAAAGTCATTACTGGAATATCAAAAATATTCCTCAAAAATAAAACCTCTAGTAATTTCCTGAATTTTCATCTTTATGGCAATACTGAGTAATACGGACCAGCCGCAGTTATGACTAGGTACTAAATTTTCATCTGATTACATGGCCAATTTATAAAGAAAATGTTTAATAATAAAATGTTCACATCTGCTCTGTGTATAAAACATGATAATAGTCTTTGCAGGAGCCACGAGAAAAAACAAATCATAGCTGTGTGTTTTGCCTCAGAGCAGAAAGGCAGGTGACCCTGCTGCTTCTGAGAAGAGCTGTGACTGTAGCACTTCACATTTCCACAGTGCTCTTCACATCACAATTTCAAGGGGAAAAAAAAAAAGCGCTGCTTAATGTATCCTCCCCTTGGGTACTAAGTCTTGTTGTCCCTATTTATGTTTAGGAAATTTTTGAGTGCTCATTGGAAAGTTTAAACTCCTTTGTTTTTTGGGAACCCAGCTTAAGCTGGACCAGCCCCTATGTTCTAAGGCATCAAAGTGACTCCACCCTTTTCCACCCATGGGAAATGGCAAGTTAAGCACTTCTAAAATTCAGTTTACATGAATGAAGATAAAAGTAAGGAAAATTCCATCTCTAGTCAATTACTAGAAATGACAAGTATTGAAAAGAAATACACTGAACCTCCTTTTTTTAAAATTAATTTTTGAGACTTTCTATCCAGTGCATTTAGTTCACTTTGGAGACTGGTGGAAAAGGATTTCAGAAAGTATTCCAGACATTTATTGGTCCATAAACCTTCATGTGAGACCAGAACAAGTCCCAGCTAACTGAGGCAGCAGCATCAAGTCTTGTCAGAAAGAAGAAGATGAGGAGGTGGGTGAAGGAGAGAGAGAAACGAGTAGTCTGAGGGAGCAGGGAAGTTCATCAGCCTGAGCTGAGCTACCCAGAGGCTGCTACAAGCACTGTGTGGTACAGCATCAACAACAGCATTTGTTGCTTCCCCAAAGGCAGACCTTGACATACTTGTTTGTGTATTGGTGAAGAAGTCAAATATTAAAATTGACACACTGTAAGAGGGTTTTCTCAACTGTACTGAATCAAAGGGAAAAAAAACCCGAAGGTTTGTCAGGTTGAATAAACCACTAGGATAAAGGGAGCAAAGTGATAAAGACTTAGATCCAAGCTACAGAAACAAGTATGAAAACACTTTTTTAAAAAAGTAAATGGGGTGTTGGGTCAGCCAGCTAGTGTGTCTGAACTATGCTTTTGAATGAATGTGAGATCTTACAAAAACAGCTTCCCTGATGGAAAAACAGAGGGAAAAGCTGTTGCACTTTCTAATGCAAAACAACTTTGAATGGTAACACCAGTATTGGCATTTTCATTTGATCATAGTTCAATGCAGGGGCTTTTCCTTTTCTAAAAATAATTGATGCAAAAGCGTATAATAAATGTTTTGAAAATCAGATCTGTACCTAAATAAGACTATTCCAAAACATATGCAGCCTTGGAAAAACTTGCCTGAATTTGAAGAATCATCCTATCGAATGGAATATTGCTATTGTTTACCTACTTTAGAAGGGGAAACATATGTAGAGAGATAGAGATTTCAGCCTATCATATATGTAACAATTCATCTCATTTTTATATCTATATATGTATGCACCATTTTAAAATGAAAATACGTATTACCTTCCTTAGTTAACGGATTAATCTTTAAATTTCAACTGGAAACACCAAAACATTTCCTGTGTCTTTGGAAGTTATTTACCAAACAATAGTAAAGAGTAGCATAGAACATCTACATTTTCATAGTCTCTTTCTGTGCCTTGCTACCTCATAGATTAATTGTTTTCCAACACTTTCACAAGAATTGTAACTGTCAAGATTAAGCTTTCAGGAAAGCCAGTGGAAAAGTTTATTTCAATGGGAGAAAGTCAGTGCAATTTAAAAAAAACCTAAAAAATCCAAACCAAAACAACAAAGCTAAACTGCCAAATCCCAAATATTTCAGAACCTTGCAAAACTTATAAGGTTATTTTTCTTTATTGTTCATGGAATTATACTGTAGCTCTTTGAGATGTAAATTTGGCCTGATGACTCCCTTCTCTGGCTAATTATCACTGGCTTCACCATTCTGCTTCAAGATTATAATTGGCTCAACTTGTACAATGTACTCTTCTTTTAATTACTTGACTTCATAAAAAACCCTCAGTATTTAGTACTGTTTTTCTTTGCTAAAGAGATAAACAAATTTGGGAACACGTTCCAATGAACCATTTAAGTCGCTTCACACCCTAAAATACTTGAAGAGTCCCATGGGCTTCTCCTGTCGAGGTTATATTCACCACTGTGATATTTAAGTGATAAACAAATTTATTTCATGATTTTGCTTTCCCTTTCCACCTTTCCTACCCATCTTCTTCTCCTTCCCCTCACACACAGAATGATAGAACCATTTAGGTTGGAAAAGATACCTAAGATCACTGTTCATAGTGCTATGTCTGTTCACAGACTGCAAAACAGTCTGTAAGTCAATGCAATATCCAACATGTTCGTAGAAGATATTACGGAGCCACAGCTTGGTTTGCTAGGGCTTCCTGTGCTTTACCAGAGGCAATCTCAATCCAGTAGAGCATTTTGTTTGGAAAACAGCTGAATTCATGTGGTAATCTTAGTTGAGACACTGCAGGTGTAGGGCTCATGGTGTACTATGCAAGGAAAGGTCATAGGGAGACTTTTGCTACCTTTTACTGCACCTCTCAAACACGGCTGAGAAAAGTGGTCAAGCTTCCAGTTTCTCTTAAGATCCCTGAGACCTTTGCCCACCTTTTCCAGTGTTCAACAGAGGGAATCCATTTTCTCTGTGAGCCCTGCATTTGTTAGATTTGAGGTTACTCTGGTACCTCTGAATTCTGCCAATTTGGGCCAGCCACTGAGATCTGGGCCAGCCACTGAGATCCGGGCCAGCACAGGTCTCAAATGCTGTGCAATACTTTGAGCTGAGGTTAAGATGAGCTGGTGCTGTGACAGGAGAGGCTCCTCTAGGCCCAGTTTTGCTTGTGGTACCCAAAGAAGCAACAATAATGAGGGAGCTCTGACACAGAATGTAACTCCAGAGGTGTTGAGGCACCTTTATATGATATTGCTTTCATAGTGTTCCCTGGAGTTATTATTGGTTCCACCTACACTAATTCACTCTCACAGAGCCTGACTCAGAAAAGAACTAGTGCATGTTTCATCTGACAATAACCTAAAAATTAACAAAAATGAGTGAAAAATAGCTGAAGGGGTTATTTCATAATGTCTACTTTCAATAGGAAAAGGAAATTCCACTGGTTTTTTTTCTTTCAGCTACATATGGTATTTTGTCAGGTGTAATTCTCAAACCTGTTCATTGAATAAAAAGGTATTTTTAAAAAAAAAGAATACTGCAGTGCCTGGGCAAAAGATTTGCGGAGTGGAATAAGCACATCCAGCAGTCTTTACTTGGTCTTGATACAAAGGTCCTTGTAAAAATGTCAGTAGGGTGATGTTAAAAGAACCAACTGAGGGACTGGGTCAAGTTAAGGTATTTTGGCATCCACAAAATAGAACAGTACTCTAAAATCTCAAAAAGGGCTGTTGAAGCTTAACAACCAGCAAGATGTTGTGTAGGTGTTTTTGTGAAAGAGAGAAGTATGCAAGAAAGTGTCCAAGGAAGATGCTTGCCTGGAACTGGAAGCAGATCTAAAACCATGTGGGGCTGACAGACTCAGCAGAATCTCAGTAATCTTAATAAGCCTGGAATAATACTTGCCATACTTATCAAGCCAAATTGACCCCCATTGACTCCTGGTTTCTTCTTGTGTACACTTATAAGATCTACGTTTTTCACCTCAGTTCACTGTTAGGATGGAGACATGCTTTATGACACTGAAAATTCTCAGCAGCGACTATAGCACGCTTCTTTTCTCTGTCTGCACAGAGTGGTCACAACCTTGTTGCCTATACACAATGGCTAAAGATAGATTATGTCTGCTTCAGAAAAATCAAATCAGGATCAAAGCAGTTTATTGATTTATTAACAGCACCTAATTAACCAGCAATGAGTGAACAATACTTTAAGGGCCAATACCAGTGCTACAGCAGATAACTAGCACTGGACTCTCCCACATATGACACAGCATTTACATGATTTCGAGCACATCAGCAGCACCTTTGAAACCAATTCTATTGCTCCATCAAGGCCACATAGATCTGCTTTTCCACATGATTTGCTTTTATCTCATAAGGATCAATCAGTTTCTGGAACAGTTATAACCTTGTGGTAAGTCAATCCAGAATTACGAAGGTATGCAGAGATGCTTAGAAGCGAACACTTTGGGTTGAATGATATGTTTGATATGGAAGCTGACATTTTAGCACTGTGATCAGCTCTTCCTGAGAGAGAGCTACAGTCCTGACCTGTAATTCCTCTGCCCACTTTCAGCCCATTCAAAATGTAGTGTGAGAAGCCAGCATGAGCTAGGGTTGCTTTGTCAGGGAAACTGGTACAGAAGCTTCTTTTACTATTTTTGCTTTTCATTGCAAGAGCAACCTTTCAGAGATACTGACCTGTAAAATTCCAAGCCACTGGCAGATGCTGTGTTTTTTTTGGAGGGGTGAGGAGTTTTTGTAGAGTTGGAGGTAGGATTGCTCTGGAAGTGACTTCTGCAGAGCAAAGGGTCAAGGGATGCAAACAATATGGGGAAATTTTGATTGCATTTTCTTTCAACTTTTTCCCAATAATACCACATGTAATTGAATGACACATCTTCATTTCTTTCTGTATTGGTGTTAAACTTCTTTACCCTTGCTTTTTGCAGCCACTTTCTTCTAGTGATGATGAATGTTGTACAAATAGCACAAGCATAATAAATTGGTTCTTAATTTCCTTCTAGCTGATCTTGGATTTGGCTGGTGGCTATAAGTGAAGCAAATGTACTAGAAAAATAAATGGTAGGGTTTGATTGTCATAGCCAAATAGTCATTATGAGTGTTAATCACCAAAAGTGAATTCCAGTGTATACTTAACTGCACACCTGTCTGACATCTGGAAAATTGAACTAATCCATTTTCTGAAAGGAACTCTAACTTGGAAATCACATTTGTGTTTGGCAGTGTTATGCCTACTATTGTTACAAATAGCCCTGAAGAAGATTAGAATGGAAGGAAATAAAGGCAATCTCCTTTGTTTTGCGGGCTGTGTATTTTGTGATTTTGACAGCACCGGGAGGGAGTTATTTGCCTTGTTTATCAGCACAGAGCTCACATGCAGCACCAAGAAGGCTCCTGCAATACTTGCCCCAGGGTCTGCAAGCAAAGAGTTACACAGCAGAGGTTTTGGGAAGGCAAAGCTGCAGGAGGATGGGAAGCAGGACTGGGGAGAGGGTGCAACTTGGGATGGAGGAGTGAACCCCATTGTTTGGTGTGTTCTTCCACCCCTTACAACTGCCCTGGTGAGAGCAGAGCAAACAAGGGAAGGTTTCATGCTGTGCCTTCCAAAAGTGTTGAAAACTCCTTTGCAAGATTTTACTGATTAAAATAGCCAATTTGTTAGTGGCATTGTTTCAAAATCTTCAGAATAATCAGGTGAGTTTGTTTCTCTCGAGCAAAAAGGGGAGAACTACATCTCATGCATCACCCACAGCTTCTCAGGACTCCTTAAGCCCACCAACATCTAAATACAGGTTTTGCTAGCAAGCCATAAAAGTGAGTGTCCAAGAATCAGTGTGCCAGAGATTAAATGAACACATTTATATTAATATAAATTCATCTTATATCAACTACATTTTAGTTTTTATAGCTGTTGATCTACCTGTAAATAAAAGAGTATACCTTCTATCACTGGGAGTGACAGTTATTATACCATAATTTTGTATTTTCTTTCTTAAAAAAAAATCTAGAGAATCTTATGGGCCAATATATTTCTTCCATATGTCTTAGTTGTTTTGTCATAATAGCAGGACCTAAAAAAAAATAAAATTACACATTACAGAAAATGAATCAGGCAACTGATTTTAATTTTGGATTTTTTTAGTCCTCTCATAATGTGTGATTGAAAGTTTGTGAGGTGCTCAGTGTGGTTTATAAAACCCTGTCAAGCTTGTAACTTTGGCAAAGAAAGACTTCTTAATACACAGTTTTTAATGTGAAATTACCATATTCTCTCTTAGCAAGAGAGGTCTTTTTCAGTAGCTAAAATTAACTGTTGAAAAACGTTGGAAATGTGCATGGTAATGAGTTCATTCCTGTCAAAATGAAATCATTAATATTAATTTTTATCCTCCTCTGAGTGACTCCTGCACCATTTTTCAAGTTAGGAAAGAAGTTAGAAAATTTGCAAGACCATTTCCAGCAATACAGGGGTATCAGGTCTCCCACCATCATCAAAAGACTATTTTAATGTCTTGACTTCTCTTTTGAAAACTTCTTACTTCATTGATTAACTTCTCCTCTGATTATTTACATATTTACATACATAACTGTAAGGCCATTAACTTACAAAACACATAGGATGTACAGACCTTGAGATTGCCATAAGATGGTCTTCCAAAAGGTTTTGGGGATTTTTAGCAGCTAAGTAGAGCATTACATCTCAGTTCAGACTGTTCTCAAAGGACCTGTTTTCACTGAAGTCAATGGAAAAATTCCCATTGATTTCAGCATGGCTGGATGAAGTCCAAAGTTCAGACATTTACCAGAGGTCTCTTAGTACAGCAAAAAATAGGAGGATTCAGAGGCTCTTGATTCATTGGAAGATTTGAGTAGGTATTTAATCTATGCTGATTTTATTACACTTAAGCCTAAAACTAAATATAAGCATAAATTTAAATGTCTTTGTCTAAAAGTTCTATTTATTTTAAAAAATCCCACCCCATACTACAGCTGCGCTTACCATGTAGGCAGGTGACATGGATTCTCAGTGACAATAGCTTTTAACAATAAAAAGGTTTCATTTTTGTATTAAAAAGACTATTTTCACTCCACAGTACATCATAAAACTTTTAAAAGATGGTACTAACAGCAGAATCCTTTCAATTTAAAAATGTCCTGGTATTTTTAACTGGATGTATCTTGTTGGCTTTTGTTTTAATTTGGGGGGAAGGGGAAGTGATCAACTTTTATCCTCATTTAATGCCAACTAAATATTCCTTAGCTACTGAAGTGGCTTAATGACATGAGTATGTGGTCTTATCAAAGTCCCATTATTGTTCTGACAGTATCTCATTTGTATGCAAATCCACTTGCACGCAACTTATTCTTTGGCAAACGGTGCTAGCAAGCCAGGGAGCGTCACTTTAATTATGTGCATGTCTGTGCACAGTATATTTGTTACTGCACAGGAACATTCTGCTGCTCTAACAACTACAGCACCTTATATCATGCTCATGAAGGATGCTGCAGACCATCCTGCAATCCTTCACGTGAGTGATAGACATGCTCCGCCAGTCTCTGTCACCCAAGGGTAATAGCAATACATAAGACAACCTTTTAAATAAAATATTAATGGGGCACTTTTTTGTGATTTCCCATCTTTTTCATAATGATGCCCACTGGATATCTGTTCAGTTGGTGCCTTGCCTTCTCTTACTTCACAGATTCTTGACGATTAAGAAAAATTAATCCCGTTAGACACAAACCAAGAGGGAGAGCCCTGTGCATCTGTATGGTAGAGGACAGCTTCTGCTTAGCAGCTGTTAGTGTCAGAGGACGACTGGTGTCAGTAGATGTACAGGGGAGGAGAGGGATGGGATGTACATGTATACCTGATAGGGGGTATCAACCCAAAAATAAGGAGAATCTGCTTGGTGATTTACAGGGCCCCTTTCTGACACCCCTGAGAAGGGCCTCCTGGGAGATCTGGCCCCTTGCTGTGTTTCTGCAACCTCCAGAAACACTGTCCTGGAGGATGTGGGGGGGGGACACTCTCTCTCCTCGAGGCCTTATGGAGAAACCCATGCTTCTCTGCACTTCATCTAGCTTGCAAGATAAAGCTAACTCTCCATTGTGCCATGGAGCCAGCTCCATTACTTGTGATACAATCCATGTTAGGGGAGTGCTCTACAGGGATGAATATTGTCATATTTGGAAAAATGACTTCAGAATTGCATGATTCCAGAAAAAAAGGGGACAGTGTCAATGTCCCAGCTTTGAGCTAGCAAGGTTTTATCATGAATCTTTGGAGGAAAAAAGTTAACCTGTTAGGAGAAGCATAATCATGCAAAATCAGCCAGAAGAAGCACAGAGGCACAGGGAAAGTGCAACGTCCTCCTCTGAATGTAGCCTTAGCTTATATGGTTAAATAAATGTGGATGTGACTGCACAGTGCATCTACGTGTGGTGCTGAGGTTTGATCTATTTAAGAAGACAGGGCTGGAGGAGCTGTCTAGGTCATTATCTGCAGTGCTCTGCAATTGCATATGCCCCTCTATATGTTTATGTACATCCCTGTGCATGGCAAGCATAAAATCTGCACACCTGCAAAGTAATCTGCATTTAGAGAAACATTTTCTGTCTGCTAGGAAAAAGAGGATCTAGTCGAACCAGACAACAAAACTTCTGCATTTACTAATAAACCTGACAAACTGATTTATGGCTGTTTTTCTTGCTGTGATTTGTTGACAGATTGTTCTTTATGCAAAAATTACCAAGGTTTAAATCTGTATCATATGGCCTCTAATTCAACTGACAATATGTTACCAATTAAATTCCGCTTAAGCTATCATCAACTAGCAAACCACAGACTGTGTTAAAGAGAATGACAGTCAGATAGCCAGTAAAATAATTTGTGCTATTATTCTGAAGGCTGGCCTATAAAGGAGGGACATTAAGTAACTATATGAAAGATAAAAAGAGATTTTTTTTGGTAGTGAAAATGAAAGTGCTGCTGTTTTTTTAATTTAATGCATCTCCTGTTGGAGAAAAAGAGATGGGATTCCTGTCCTTGGCATCCCATACTGTTCTGTCATGCAGAAAGAGAGGCACAGCAGGGTCCAGTGGTTAGTGGGAGGAGTATTAATGAAACTTTACTATTTGCCCTTTAATTTGATCCAAAATTACTCTTTGGCTCAGATCTGGCCCTTGCTCTTCTAGATTGTTTTTGTTTGTAGGAAGAGAATGCATTTTCTTCCAGGAGAAGTGTAGATCCTGTGGTAAAAAAAGGCATTTCTAAATGAGTTTAATTTCTCCAAGTAAATTTCTCCTTCACTAGGGTGAAAAAAGGGCTCAGCACACAGAATGACACTGAATATCATAAAGAAGAATACAGGTCCTCCCTCCCAATACTGACCTTGGCAGCACATGGAAGGGGGTAGGGCATTGATAACCTTCCTTTGCAAATTCACATAGGCAACCTCACTGGTGAAAGACGTATTTTAAATGTTGCTGTGAGAGAAAAGCTGCTATGCATAAAGGTCTGTGAGAGCTTAAAAAAAAAAAAAAAAAAAAAAAAAAAAAAAAAGAAGGTGTTTCTCTGAGCAGCCATTAGCTGGGTTTGTTCCAGGAGAGGTGAGAACTTCCTCAGAACCAGAGCTCTGCAGTGCAAAGTGGGCTGAGGTTTGCTTAGGCGGTGGAGGTGGCCTGATCTGCTTTCTTGGCTTAAACACTGTAGCGCCAAAGCCCAGGGTTTAAACAGTATGGTGGAAGCTCGTCTGTGAATGCTGCATTGTACAGAGCTCCCTGCTGTGAGTATTATCTACCTCCTTATCTCAGCTTTAATGTTGCAGTTGAGTATTAAGTGTATGCGTGCTCCGGAGAATGGGTAGTAATCTTTGTTGAGAAAATAGAGCCTATCACTATTAACCCTAGTGAATTGAAATTTTACTCCTTTCCCCACTATATCATCATTGCAGTCATTATTTACTTAAGAGCTTTTTAATGGTTTACTGCCTGTACTGATGACTGCAGTGTCCTAGGCAGGTACTAGGATTTGGGGACTAGGATTTTGGGATCTCATCATGAGGTATCTCTAATGAATGCCTGAACTCGCCTTCAATTCTGTATGCTGCAATACAATAACATAAGCCAAAAAAACCCCACTGAGAAGCAACTAAAATCATAATACTTTCAAAAATACAAACATCCCTCTTACCAAAGATTACAATGTAAATCAGGCATCTATTATTTCTGTGTCAGTATAATAATTTAAAAAGAATTTGTACATGATAAGAGGCATCCTCTAAGGATGACAAATTAGACATAATAAAACAGTTAGAAGAGAACATTAATAAGAAGGCATTTGGGGCAAATCCTCTTCTTCCTCTGCAGTCATACAAATAAACAGTTTGGGGGATACACTTCTCTGCTTACAAAATGATAGCCAGTCCCTGAGGGTGTTACAGATCCCGTGCAGTCCCTTGTCCCAGTTGTCCTCCACAAAAAGGAAGGAGGGAAGCAGCAAAGTCTTTGGTCTTTGCCTTGCATCATGACTTTGTGGTCACAAACGTAAAGATTATGCTGCTATCTCACACCTCCCCATTGAGGACAGCTGTGCCTGCTCTACAGGTAGCTGAGACAGACCCAGGGCAGAACAGGCTGCCCCTCTAGTCAGCACACCAATATAATGGTTGCACATAAAACCAGATCTACATATCTGTCATGTCTATATGCATTTCTGTGAGGTCTTCATCAGCTCTTGTCCATACAAGAAGTGCAGGAATATTCTGATGTAACTCAGTTGAGCTGCTTCATGTGTGCTCCTGCATGAACTAAGACTCAGTCCCTGTGCTACTCAGTACTAACTCCTTCATTTTATCAGCATGGTCAGGATGTAATGTTTTTCCTGGTTTTTAATCTTGCCTGGGCATCTGTGTGTGATGCTGGAGAAAAAGGCAGCCCTGCAACAGCAAGCAAACCTCTTGCCGACAGCTCTGCTATGGTACATTTGTCAGTGTTTTCTGCCGCTCTGCCATCTCGTTCAGATTTTTTCTGGCTTATTTTATAGCTTGCGCTGCAGTCCATGTGGGAATGCAGACCACTTCTGCTGAAAAAGATAGTCATGAGGGATGTCACACCAGGAGCAAGGATAGCTTTCTCCTCTCCATTTGCTCTTTGAGAAGCTGACACTGCAGAAGCCCTGTGAGCCTCAGGTCTCTGCAGCCCTACTCTACCAAGTCTGGCAGACTGCATGTTGCCTCCAGATTTCTGTATCTGAACTTCTGGGTGTGCAGGAGCAAGATCCAGGATCCTACTGTTTGGATTCCCTCCAACCCTCCAATTTCCCCTCCCATGGACAAGCTCCACCTCATTTACAGGAGAGGAAAGAAGAAAAGTCACCTCACTTCAGTGCAGATAGTGTTTTACTATAAGAAGGACAGGATGGAGAAGTCATAGACCACTTCCTCCAAAGATCTGGGTGGTCACTTGGGGATCATGAGCAGCTGATGTAAGTCATGGTAGCCTTTGTTGTAAATCAGCAGATCCTGACCCTGGGTTTAGCCATAAAAGTCCGTCTGCTGACCTGTGTCTCAGCGCAGCATGGGCCAGGCATAGCCCCCCACTCTGGCTCTGGAGAGGAATGTGTGTTTTGGACTGCTGCTGCAGGGATATATATAAACCCTAGTGGGAACCTCCCTCCTTGGCTGTTGCACTCCATGCAAGGGGCTCTGCTTGTTTTAGCAAAATTGCCATGGTTCTTCCTACTCCAGATCACCTAGCAGATGGAAGAGCATGGCTTTTCATAAGCTGGGTTGATAGTGGTCAGTATTAAAATTTAATTTGAATACTTGGGAATACAAGACTGCCACCACTCACTGTGATTATGGAGCAACCATACAAATTAGCAAAATGTCATTAATATCCTGCTGTCTTCCATTGTAGCTTGCTTTACTCCTTGATTTTTCAGATGAAACTAGATTTGTTCCGAGGCTCTGTGATAGTGAATGCATGTTTTAGTTAGACATAATGAAGAGCAGGCTGCATGGTGCTTCACAAGGTTTCCCTTCCAGCTCTACCAGCAAACAACAGAGATAACCGCTGCATCCCAGATTTCCATGCTCTGTTTCTTTCTGGGCCTAGTCCAACTTGTACTCAAGCCAGTTCAGAAATTTTCACTGATTTTCATGGACTTTGGACTTGTTCCTTTTAAGAGAAAGAAGGTAATTTATACCAGAAAAGCATACTTTCCTAGTGGCATCTAAGCTGCATATGGACATAGGAAGGATATAGGGAAAACAGAATCTGCAGCATCGAACAGCGGCACCATCTAGTCCCCAGTTACTGTGTTTGATACATTTCCTAATTTCTGCAGTGATTTAACATCAGAGCAGGTCCAGCTCATTGAAGCAAATTTATATGCAAGAGCACTATTTTAATCTTAGACTTAAAATAATTTTAATTAATAATAGCTTCCTTTTCCAGTCTGTCAACATACCTCCACCTCTTGGCTTTTTAAGAAATAAGGCAAATATAGAAATAAAAGTATTAAATTATTACCAGGCAACCAGAACTAGGAAAACATCAGAACTGTCAAGTCTAGAGACGTGAAAAGTGACCTAGACTTTTCAATTCCGACCTGTCTCCTCAACACAACTCTACCTGGTTCCATCTTATTTAAGACTTGCTAATTTGACTAAATATTGAAATGAAATAATGAAAATACTATAATAGACCATCTCATCCTTTATTCCTTCAGTCACTCAGCTGCCAGGTTTCTTTCTCAACCTGCAACTGCTAACAAATATCACCTTCATGACTTTGCCTGCGGTGTTTATCCTGCTGCTACTATAATTTTGCTTCCTCTTTGCAGGAGACAGCTGCTCCACACGGGTAGCTCTTCTGCAGCACGGTAAGACATTATCGAAAAGCTTATTGCTGATGCTAATGGAGCTGGTCTAGCTGCTGACACAGAACATATGGCTTTACTGGATTTCAGTTCCAAAATGCTGACCCCCTCTTTCAGGAGGAAGGAGCATGATGATCTGGAGGACGTGGCTCAGCCATCTCCTCACTGTAGGAGACTGAGAGATGTATGGGTTATTTCACCCCCCTTGGGTTAGAAGGGAAAGTTAGTATGCCTACACTTCCCCCATCCAATTTAAAGAAAACGAACCAAAAAGGTTGTCTTCAGAAACCATCACACTGGTGCCAATAAGGTTAAAATTTCTCCGGCAATGTGCCTTTTGGAGGTTTGGAATTTTTTGCTATTACTTGGATAAAAATATTAATAAAGATAAGACATGCAGTTTTCTTTTTCTAAGGCTGTACTCATTTAATGGTTAAACTTGAAAACGGGATACGAGAAGCATCCTGGATACAGTTTAAATGAGTTTAAAATTCCAGTTCCTTATAGCTTATGAAAAAAGTATCTTAAACCAAATGGTCTCAGTGGGGTGATGCATGGGCAAAATGTAAAATGACACATAATGAAATAAAGTAATTTTATTTGCAAACCTGTTTGAAAGGCTGGTACAGAATGTAACAATCAAGCAGAAGCAGTCTGGCATTTCTCTTGGTGTACTTTTTCAGAATTATGTGACCCAAGAAAGAAAACATTAAGATGTTCTGATTTCACCCTATAGGACACAGAAATACACTTTGGTTAATGCTTACCATAATTCTATCTACTTGGCTCAGACAGTTATATTTTTATGAATCTTGCGTTACTTTCTGTCACCCTCTAGGCAACAATATAGAGTTATTACAGTATAAAGGAAAATGCTTCCTGTTGAGCTTATACTTGAACAAGTCTTAACCATGTGGAAGCTCTTAATAAAAGGGTAAATATACTAAGGAATAAACAGGTAGAGTGAATAAAAAAGGAATATAGGCTTTATGGATGCTCACGTTGATGGCATAGACCAGCGAAACAGAAAACTCCAAGGTAAAGCTGACATGCTAAGCTACATCAGAAATCTGAGGGGGTTAGAATTTTGTTAAGTGAATTTAGTGCTCATTAAGGGATTTGCGGTGTCAGCATTATAAAGCAAAGTCCTCTCTCGCCCTCAGAATTGGAACAGCACAGTACAGCAATATTAATTCCACGGCCGTTCCCTTCTTGGCCTTGCCAATAAAATTATTATCCAGGGACCCAATTGTTCGGCACTGCTCGGCGAGTGCCTCCTCACGAGAAATTGAGCTGAGATCACTGGCTCTTTTAATGTGGCAGACAGATTGTAGCGCACTGTGCCATGCCAGGCTTGAAACACAGACAGCTTCTGCCTCCAGTTTAAAGGAAAATATTGTGAATTACTCTTGTTGTTTTCTGTAAGTATCTCCCTGAAATACCCGCACAAATTGTTTCCTTCTGCTTTACATCTCTCATCATTTCCCCCTTTGTTCTCAGCCCAGTTATTTTAACTATAAGTTTATTTTGCACAGCATAGGAAATAGAGATCCACGAATACTAACCAGACTTAGGAGAAATATAATTGTGTAGGTTTTCAAATCAGTTTTGTGGAGCAGAGATCTAGTGGTGCAGAAAACACTGATGAGGTTGAAAAAACTGTACTTGCTCTCTCTGGTTTTTTATCTTTCTCTCTTAGCTGAAAGTCAGCTAGATATAGTTTTCATTCCATGGAAACTCTTCACAGTGAGTATACGTGTATATCGCAAACCCTTATTCCCTGTGGCCCCATGTGGTTTTTTAAACCCAAACATAAAAGCCTTCCTCAGCATTACCTTACCCCTTCGTCCAGACATCATTCAAAGTTACAGTTGATTTTCTAAATTACATCATACGTCAGTAGATTTATTTTTCCTTTTCTGCAGATACAGTTTAATTTCCTTTTCTAATTTGCATGGGTGCACACTCATAAATTTTAAATATATTTAACCTCTTTTCAAAGAATCCTTTTAATTTCTCTAAGGTCTATGACCTTTAACTTTGATACACAACCTTTCGTACATTAAAAACCCACAAAGACATCCAGAAACAATGCTTTAAACACCTTTGCTTGAAACAAACATTCCCCTTCACGGTGCTCCTGGTAGCCCAGAAATAAGGGCTTCAGCTGAGAGTCATTTGCTGGGGCTTTGCTGATCACAGAGTTCATCAAGTATCTAATTAGTGAGGGAAGGTTGGATGGGCCACCCTGGATCCAAGCAGGAATCTTGCAAGCCCAGGAACTGACCAGCACCTCTGGCTGCTAGAGGAAGGCAGAGAACACATTTCCGCAGGGCAATGATAGATTGACTTGCACCCACGGCAAGTCCTTTGTCACCTCCTGAGATGTTACCGGTGACGAAAGGATCCCTCCTTGAAGGGTGGAGTTTTCTTTTAAGTGCCTGCTATTTCTGAATAGTTACCTTGTCACCCAGGCAGATCATTACCACTGTCATCTCTTGTTCCTCACCATTACATGTCCCTTTCTAAGAGTAACCTCCCTGGGAAGTCCACATCCACACCTGCCAGGTGATGATGCTGGGTTATTTCCTTGACTCTAACAAACTTTTGCCATGAAAGGAAAGGAGCAGGAAGCAAAGGACCTGCCTCCCAAGCTGAGCATCTTTGCTTAGCTTAGGAGAAGAGTAGATAGCAACCTCCAAGCCCAGTTTGGGTGACTTGTCTAGGAGAAGGGACAAGCAAGGAGCAAGAAGGGACAGCCTGTTTCAGATGCCGGAGAAGATGACCTGGGGACCACAACTAGCCATCACGGGAATGTCATTTTAGCTGTAACTCCATTCCCAACTCATGCTCCACAGCAGGTCCTGGTACATAACCCCAGCTCACAGCAGCACCAGAGATCCGCAGAAAGAACACACAAGTCTCTGTGATTGTTCAGCAAGGATCACCTGCCTCCTCCTTGTTTCGGTTTGCAAGTGCAATTATCCCAAATATATCTGTTTGTATATATATAGACACACACATATATTTTTTTTTTCTGTCACTGTAATCTTTCTCAGATTTCTCAGCACTGGCACTGCTCAGGGCTTGCCTGTGAGGTGCAGGCAGTGGAACAAGCACAGCCTCTGGCACAGTGTGGAGGCAGGCAGGGATTGTGCTGTGCACCACTGCCTTTGTCTCCAGCTTGCCTCTGTTCAATGAAGGCTGCCAGGCAGCAACCTCGGTCGCACAGAGGTTTTCTTCAGGGAGCCACTGCTCCAAGAGATACTCTGAAAAGATGCAACCTTAAACTGGTGCAGTCACTGAGAATAGTAATTATGGCATTTATTAAAACCGTTTACAAGGCACGAATGTGAGACAAAAGGAAATAGGTAGTAATCGCTTAACAGAATCTGACACCACTCACAAATTCAGAAATCTTTGGAGGAAAGATGAGGGATAGGTTAATAACCTTTCTCTTTTGGGTCCAAGGGGCACTGTGTGCTGCTAGCAGCAGTGACCAGCTTGAGTGTCCATCCATTGATCCCTTGGCCACTTTGTGAGATGGCCCCTGACATCTGTTGGGGGGTGGCTGGCTGGCATGTATAATTGGGAGCTGTCACTGGAGACACCCTCTTTGCTGCCCCTACACCCCCTGTGCCTGACCCCAACCTGCAGACCCCTCGATGGGCTCTGGTTTGGAGGGTGGCGTGTACCTGCCATGCTCATTGCCAGCAGGTCGTGCCCTCCCCATTGCCAAAAAGCCACCATCCAGCAAAAGGGCTTTGTTCGACCTGGACCCCAGGGAAAGCCCACTCATAGCATTGCGTTCAGTCCTTTTGTTTCCAGGTTAAAAACTTGACCTTCCCCTCCCCTGAGCCTGAAACAGCCCTCACAGCACTTCTGTTCAGCAATTACATTTTCTTTTTAAATTTTTCCTTGGGGCTCAGGTGACAAAAAGACTTTGATAATATAAATAGGTCTCAAAACCTTTTGTGTGGGTAAAAAACTACAGGAAAGAGAAAAACAAGAGGACCAAAAAAATATCTGTGTCTCTCTAATTGGCATAATTCCTTCAGCGTGGTTTATAATTTAAGATGGATCAATTCCGCAGCTGACATGATAGATGTTGTCATCAATACTTGGAAACAGCAATTTATATTTCTTTGTTTGGGGACACAGCCATCCACCTACCTCTGTGGGGGTATTATGTGTGAATCAAGAGCAGTATGTGGCCAGTAGACTAAGACTTGACTTAGACTTCCAGCCATGCACCTTATTAAAATAATAAATATTTTCATTATCCAGAGAATCCATTATAGTTCTGTTTTAGCTATTGTTAACTAATAATTTGGATTAATTACCAAGTTAAATCATTAAAAATTAAATCCATATATTTTGCTTCTTTAAAAGAGTGATAGCTTGCAACCATTTGTGTATTACGCATGTTAAGTGGGAGAGTGATGAAATATGTTGTGTTAACTTAACTTTGACAGCATCTGTATCCATGCCATATTACACTCTGGTCTTATCAAATCTCAGAAGCTAGAGTGTATAAATAGACTGTGATGATATTTACAGGACAGAAATCATTCACAATATTTTTGGCATCTTTTGTAGTGACTAGAGAAGAGTCACCTAATGAATACAACATACAATAATGCAATAAAGGGGTGTATAAGAATACAGAATCAAGGAGCACTTACGCCTGCTGAGTCAGAGTTAAGGTTAGGCATATGTTAGTGATCAGACATAAACACAACTTTCATGCTAAGGAATTTCAAAACAGATTGCAAGCTTAAATAAATAGGGAAACACAATTCAGAGCTCATTTCAGTCTCTGCTGAAGCAACACCAGCCATTGTGCTGGAACTTAGCACTGATTTAATGAAACATTATCAGGTTGAAGACATATAGATACAGGGAGAAAGTAAAGTTATTTAGAGAGGAAAATTGTTTACAAATGTACATTTTATTATGTTAAGAGTACTAAACTATGGATTGTGCAACTGCTCAGACTTCAATTTACGGAGCTCAATATGGGAAGAATAGTGGCATTGGATAGGCAGTGATATACAGGTGGCTAGACTAGATAATCCAGTGGGTTTGCCTTTGCTGTAAACTATGAGGTTATGAGAAACCACTACATTGGAAACTCTTTCCACTTAAGCATATAAGTATCTGCAGTGGAACACTGTATTTGAATTTAAATAGCAAACCTATTATAAAGTATACTCATTAGACAACTTTAGAGACCCCTGGAAAAACAAAACACATCCTAAAGCACTGAGGGACTGATTCTGCAAAACTAGCTCTAATTTAGGATCCCTTGCCCCTGTGGAGCTGGTGCACAGCAGAAGTAGGTACTACTTAGAATGGTGATGAGATGCTAAAGCAAGATTAACTAATGCTTCTCGGCTTTTCATCTCATGGAAGAGATTCGTGTCTAGGCATTATGTAAACACTCACCGAGGAACCACATGCGTCCTCTCACAGCAAGGGCTCAGAGCTGCCCTCGGAGTACTGCCTTGCAATGACAGGTAGAAGTGCAACGCACACCAAGAAACGTGTGACTGTGCTTGGTAACCCTCCCTGCCAAGCAATGCAGCAGTCTGCCCTCTGAAGGAATTGCGGATGGATTAGGCTGTTGGGACAAGAGCAGGCATGGATTTACTGAAGAGATGTGGTGAGATGTAACAGCCCCCATTTTGTCCCTGAAACCACAAGATGTGACACATACTGTCTAATCCTGGACCACGCTGCACATACATGGCTGTGAGGCTGCCCCCAGCAACCACTGAAATTCATAGGCAAAAACCAGGTTCTGCCTGTGTCCCATCACTCTGCATTGGTGTGTCACAAGTGGGGCAAGATGTAGAAATTCTTGTTCTTGAGACACACCATACTAATGCTAAGGCATTTCCTACATCGGCCACCTCCAGAATTCCTCTCTTCTGTTCTTTGAAAGCATTCAGCTACAGTCTTATGAATTCGCTGGGAATTAATTTCTTGCTGGGTACATGTTTTAAAGGTAGGTCATACCAAAGAGATACTATGGCGGTATTTTGCGTAGAGGATGTTGACTAAGAATGTAGTATTTCTCACCTCCCCCTTATTTTATGTTACATTAAAATTATCTTTACTCTTCCTCAGGCAGTTGCTATGCCACGCTTAAGACAGAGAGTCTGAGAAGAGGGAAATGTCAACTTTTAAGATGATGTTCAGCTTTCCCGTTACATGCAATCTTTATATAAGGGATTTGAATTACATACTGTTCCTAGGTCTTCAGCTCTTCTTACAAAGTCTGTTTGACTGGGCACAGTTGCTTGCTTACTCTTAATGAAGAGTTGTTAACAGAGGAAAGAGTACAATGAAGGGGCAAGTAATGTCTATATGAATCATTAAAAATATATGTACAACAAGCAGGATTAGATAGCACACAGTATATTTTTATTTATATAATGTCATGCTTTCATAAAAAGGCGGTTTCATTCCCTACAGGAGTTGAAATATGTTGACAAGTCACACAGCAAGGGATGACAGGGGAATGCTGTGGGTTGAAACAGGCAATGGGGAAGGACTTTCTTCAGTCACTGTCCTGAAGTTCTTTTAAACAGTCTGTATCAATTTACTCTATGTTACGGTTCCAATCATGGAACCCACTGGAGATGGATGGGATACTTCTAAGTAAGAAAGCAGCAGGTGAGGTTACTATTCGGTGGCTGGCAAGAGGGAAGGATTTGAATAAGTAAGACATGGAGCGCAGAGGATGCTCCGGCCACAGGGACCAACCACAGTGTTACCCTGAGGAGTCAGCAGAGGAGCCCAGCCAGGCACATCACAGAGGAAGCAAAATTAGGGGTGGAAGGTTCACCTGTAGGTGAGGTCTTGCATACAAGGAGTTTCAAAAATGCTACCAGAGTCAGAGGAAAAAAGGGGAAACATCGAGCACCTGGCAGATAACCAAAGCAGTTGGGATTTTGAATTGACGTTAATTTCAATGCAATTAGTCTTGATGTTCTCTGCTCTGCATGAGAGGAGAATCATGGCCATGATGGGAAAGAAAAGAGCACCACGATAATGATATACATGCAAGAAATGTAAAACAAAAATAATAATTTTTTGTGTTAAAACATATTAAAAACATAAAACATACTGCCTATCATTATGTATTACTCTTTGAAATTTAATTCACTCAGTGCTGTTCATGCTGTTTGTTTACATTTTCTATTGATCTCAGTTTGGATGATGAATTTAGCCTACGGAATTTTGTTTCCAAGTTTCCACACTTGAGCTACCACTTGTGAGCATTGCAGTCCACCTTGCTCTTTACAGAATGACCTGGCGTCAATTCCAGCGCTGATGTAAAGGGGGTCCCACTTCTAGTGATTTAGTCCATAAAGGCAGCCTAAGCCTGCCCTGCTGTATGTACCATTTCAGGGGTGATTTAAGCACTTCTGCAAATCACTGCTTAAGCTGGGTCTCAGGGAAAGAATTGGGGCCATGCTGCAATGGGGGTTGCACAATCTCCCTTAAAACAAGAAGAGCGAGGCAACACAGGCTGTGGCTTGAAAAGCTCAGCATAAATATGCTGCCCTTCACTCCTTCACACATAAGTAATATATTTGTTGAGAATGTTACCTATTTTCCAGGCTCAACCTTCTGCCGTGGTAAGCTTTATCCCAGCTGACAAAAAAACGTGTTTTCAGGTAGGTTTATGTGTCCATTAATACTGTACCAAGCCTGTACCAAGCCTGGCATCTGAACTGGCCTGAGTTTTTTCCATTTTCGTCTTCATTTGCTCTGGTTAGGCAGGGGGTGCCACAAGCCTTCCCAACCGGGACACATCCTTCTCCATCCCTCTGGGGAAGGTGAGGAGACAGACATTACAGGAGCCGGCTCCCGTGTGTCACTCAAGGCTGAAGATGTGCCACATCCAGAGGGTCGGGGGACTTCTGGCAGTAGGAGGCAGCACCACCTTGGCTGTGCAAGGGAGCAGAAGCAGCTGTGGAGTGGCTTGGGACTTTCAGATGACTTGCCGAAAGTGGCGTGCAAACTGTAACGGGTTTTCAAACCTTTCCCTTGGAGTGTGCCTACGCTGCAGCCAATGCTGCGCTGCAGCCTGCGCAGGGTTACCAACCCTAAATTAAATTAAGGTAACTCAGGAATGAATAACATACAGTCACAAAACCAGACGAGAAGCCTGCATAAATACTTGAGCCTGAGCACTGCTCTGGGCTGCCAGGGTGTCACGCACGTCAGGGTGCCCTAGCCAGCTGCCAGCTGGGTTGGCTTGGTCTCCAAGAGCAGGGATCTCCCAGTGTGGGATCGCTCTGCAGATACTCGTGTTGGCGCTGTTGCATGAATAGCCCCCTCTTTTCATCACGGATTTTGCACATTTCTTCTCCCTGTCTGCGATGACATGGCACTTCTCTGGCAGCTACTCACTGCTTAGCTGAAAAGCCCAGTATTCTGAAAAGTATTTAATGTGTGTTAACCTCTGTTAATGTGATTCAGCAACTACAAATCAGAAGCGCCTGCCTCGCCCGGCTAGCCAGATATCATAGCCGGTGCCTCACACAGGCTGGATGGACAGTGAGAGGCGTCTTACTCGCTTTGGGTGGCAAGTGCTGATGGTTGGTACTTTTATTTTCAACCAGAAATCACTCATTTTTAAATGCTTCGTGCAATCCAGGGACTTTTAATTGGCTGTGTAGGTCTAGGTGGACCTGTATGGACATGGAGACTTGCACAGGTGCAGTTTATTACACATCTAAGGAGGAATTGGTGCAAAAAGGCCTCAACCCACCGCAACCCCTGGACTACGGGGAGAGCCCCTGGGATTACCCCGGGCTACTGGCTCCAGCACAGAGAACCAGGGCCCCGTCCCACAATAAATGTCATAATTTCTCCCCAGTGTTTCTCTGCCAAACATCATGGTGCTTAGCACGCGTGAGGTGCTGGTGAGCCGGGGTGCTGTGGCTCACCCGAGGGTACCTGACCAGGAGGAGGAAAAGGAAGAGGAGGAGGAAGAGGGGGGGAAAAACCCACCCCAAACCCAACTTCGGCGGGCCAAACCCCCCACCGGGGTGTAAGTTCCCACCAATTCCCCCTTCCCGCCGGGCTCTGCCGCCCCCCCGAGCCGAGCGGGCGCTGCGCGGACGCGGGCGCTGCGTGCGCGGGGCGGGCGCCGCCTCGGCCGCGCTCCC
>VZRV01004682.1:0-96723 GCA_013398115.1 Falcunculus frontatus
GGGGCGGGGGAGAGGGGAGGAGGGGATGTGGGGGAGAGACGGCAGGGTGTTCAAGATGCCCTACGATACGGGAACGTGTCAAACGGGCTCCTGAGTGACTCCTGTAGATAAATTGTAGCCAGCTGAATTCTGCCAACGGTATCTTTTGTCTGAGTAAGTTTGCTTAATACGAGCAACTGAAACTGAACGAAAGCCTTAGGCTGAAGTTATCTTTAAGTTTTATCTTAGACTGAGCTTGTCTTGCTTAGTTATGTAAAAGGCAGCCCTGAGGCCAGTGCAAACTGGGAGATAAGGAACCCACAACACAAAGTGAGCTACCGACCCACTGTGAGTCAGAGGAAGAATCCGGTAAGGTGCTGGAAGACCCCAGACCAAAAATCACCNGAAAAAAATGCTGCTTCCAAAAGCCTGCTGAAAATGTTCAGCTTGCTGAAACAAAGAGCAGAGGAGCGCATAATTGCAAATGAAACCGTGTGATTCTCTGGCGAAGTGAAATGAGAAATTAAATACAATGATAAATTCT
Source organism: Falcunculus frontatus (assembly GCA_013398115.1). Lineage (NCBI taxonomy): Eukaryota > Metazoa > Chordata > Aves > Passeriformes > Falcunculus > Falcunculus frontatus. The sequence goes on from VZRV01004682.1 coordinate 524, forward strand.
GTAGTTAACCANTTTGGACAAAGAGGCGTGCGCAGGGTTGTTGCGGTGGTCGTGGCCGCTGCTGTGGCAAATAGTGGACCTCAAGACTCTGAGTCCTGGTGGACGAGTACTGAGGTTTAATATCTACCCCNGTGAAATGAGAAATTAAATACAATGATAAATTCTGTAGTTAACCAAAGGGAAGTATTGACCAAAGCTGAGCAAAAATAGTGAGAAATGGAAGAAAATGTGTTTACTTACAGGCAAAATACCAGAAGGAAGTAAAATCTATCACTTTTGCTCAGAGAGCTAAATAAACCTACATCCAAGACTCTGAATAAATCTGGAGCCACCGATGGAAAATGCGTGCCCAGCTATGTGGAACAAAATACTGCAAACGGTGGGAAAGCCACAGGAAAAATGCACCTGATGTCTTGTGGGTACAGCATTGGTACCACACAGGGAAGCAAAGAGGAAACCTAGGCATCCTGTCAGCAAAACAGCGGAAATGTGTGACTACTGCGAGAGATAGTGGCTTTAACTGGTGATTATTATTGGTTTGCTTAATTTAATGTTTTGACTGATAAATAATGTAATTTCTTTTCTATTTATTTATCTATGCCTAATTGAACAGGATTAAGTGAGCGGTACAGATAATGACGGTTACTGGTCTGAGGTTATTGAGCTCACTATGCAACTGATACTTTATAGCTATGGGGTTACATTCGTTAACTGCCTCCCCTTGAGCAAAGCCAAAGTACGTTTTCTGCATGTGAATTGACTCAAAATGAATTCAAACCGGTACCTCAAATTCTTTGTCTTTCATATACAGAAGGGGAACAAAATGGATTTAAGTATTTTCCTTAAATGCTTGTTAGGATTCTGTTTTATCAGTCTCATGAATTAATTCCTTTCCACTTTAGATGTGCGTATTTTCTACTCTGTCTCCGTATCATCTTATTGGCCCCGGCAGGAATGAAACCGGAAACCAGAAGATCTCTTCTCATACCAAACTGAACTGGGAGCCAATAATGTTAATCGCTCGCTCGATTGCCGCTTTCTGCAGTGTTGCTCTGGAGAGCTGCTCTTCTTGCCCCGTGCTGAGCTGTGCGGATGGGGGGGGCGGGGGAGAGGGGAGGAGGGGATGTGGGGGAGAGACGGCAGGGTGTTCAAGATGCCCTACGATACGGGAACGTGTCAAACGGGCTCCTGAGTGACTCCTGTAGATAAATTGTAGCCAGCTGAATTCTGCCAACGGTATCTTTTGTCTGAGTAAGTTTGCTTAATACGAGCAACTGAAACTGAACGAAAGCCTTAGGCTGAAGTTATCTTAAGTTTTATCTTAGACTGAGCTTGTCTTGCTTAGTTATGTAAAAGGCAGCCCTGAGGCCAGTGCAAACTGGGAGATAAGGAACCCACAACACAAAGTGAGCTACCGACCCACTGTGAGTCAGAGGAAGAATCCGGTAAGGTGCTGGAAGACCCCAGACCAAAAATCACCTTTGGACAAAGAGGTGTGCGCAGGGTTGTTGCGGTGGTCGTGGCCGCTGCTGTGGCAAATAGTGGACCTCAAGACTCTGAGTCCTGGTGGACGAGTACTGAGGTTTAATATCTACCCCGATGTTAGAATGAATTCCCACAGCATTACTACTTAGAGTATCGGATTATGATTGGTTTGTCTATTCCCCAGCCAGTTTTATGTAAAGATTCATGTCTATGTATTTCTCCTGTTTAATACGTGTAGTATCTAGAAATTTCCTTTTTGTTCGACGCCCCGTTGGGCCCCTGTTCTAACTCCCTCCTCCTCGTTGTTGCCGCTGGTTGTTCCGTCGTTAACGCCACCCCTTTTTCCATACCCGATTGTTTGTTTCCCTTTTCTCCACCCTTTTCTATCGGAGTGTAAGAGCCCCGGACCCTTCCCTCGGTTCGTTCTTTGTCCCTGGACCTTTCGGATAAATAAACTTTCTGGAACCTATACAGAGAACCCTTCTCGCTTCTTTATCTCTGCTGACGTGTGCTTCAACCGGCGGGTTGGGATCCGCTCCCTGAGCGGTGGAGCCGGCCAGAACAAACTGCAACGGCCCTGCTCTGCAGGAAGAACGCCGTGTCTCCCTGGGCGACCCAGCTCACGGCGTCCCAGGGTGTGTGAGGAGTGGTGAAAATCGGGTGCATGGACTGTCAGGGTATAAAGGGCCAGGGATTCCTTTGTTTGGGGTCTTTCTCTGGAGGCACTCAGCTCCGACTGTTTCTACCACTGTACCAGTCAAATAAATTTGACTTAAAATTCAAAACCCTGCTGCGGAATACCCAGGGCAGAGAAATTTCTGTACCGGTGACCTCACCTGCATCCCCACAAAGACCAGCTGCAGGCCCATCTCTCCAGAGACCCTGTGGGGCTTCCTCGTAGCAGCACGCTCGGGCGGGGTGTTCAGAGGGCTCCCAACACGGCCCTACGAGCGCACGTAGTTGTCTGGGTCAGCAGTAGAGAACTAGGCATTAATATTTGCCTTAAATGCACCCTGTCCCCGGGTCCCAGGTAAAGCAGTCGGGTGTTTAGACGTCGTCGTTAAACATTCCGCTGCCCGAAGCTGGTGGAAAGTATTCCTATTCACTGATTACTTTAAACGGGCATTTCAGGGAGTGTCTATAGCTTTAGGGATGCCTGCTTTTGTTTGTGAAGGAAATAATGGTGTTTTTCTCCAGGATGCACTTTGGCTTGTCAGCAAACATCGGAGTGTCGCCAGCCCGCTCTTGCCCCAAGTTGTGAACAACACTGTGCAGCTCATGACATGTGATGTTCGTGCAGATCATTGGGTACAGTCTGAGAAACTTCAAATGCGGTTCAAAAGAGACTAGAAGAGATTATTCTAATGAAAATTTCCAGTATTTTTACTCCGGACGTGGCAGCCCCTGCATCTCGCACGGGCTGACCGGTGGCCCTGGCCACCGCGTGCCCGGAGCCAGTGGCTGCTGCTGCCGGAGTGGATTTAAGTCCGCTGGCAGAGCAGATTCCTTGGATTCAACTAAAAGCACTTTAATAATAAACCGGGAAAACTGACAGGGCTGGTTCTGGAAGCAGGTCTCCTCTGCAGGTACTGCTCGACCTCGCTAACCAGAATCTGCGCGGCTGTTTGCTTCCTCTGCCGGGGAAGGTTTTCCCACAGATGTTGAGGTAGCCTAAACAGCGACTAATTTGAAAGCTGAAATGGAAATATATTTATGGTTCATGAGGTACAGAAGTCCATGGAGATCCCAGACAAGGCCGGAGTTATTTTTACCGCTAAGAGCTGTTTAGCTCCGGGTTGTTTGTTACCAAGTAGCAATTCTGAATATTTTGATTAGTGCTTGAAGTCTTACTACTTGGTTTGCAACATTAATGCCTGCAGGGACAACGACTGTGCTTTGGAAGACTCGTGTTTATAGAGCTTTTAAAATATACAGTCTGCCTCAGAGAAGATTAAAGTGTTGCTCCTTTTCTTATCCGGGAATTGACAAAAATGAAACAGAATATATTTCAGCAGAAGGAGTAGCAGAAGAAGCAAATATTATAAATTCCGGAGCCAAATATTATGATTTCTTGTTCTCAGGTACCCATGAATTTTCCAGACAGGTGTGTGGGCCAGGCACTATGAGTTCAAATGAGTCATTTCTGGCTGTTTTAAAGGACTACTAAAAATATTTTTTTCATCTGTACTCCTTGTATATGGGTAGTGAAGGTGGCTGTGGAAGTTGCACGTGCAGAACACCACTGTGGGATGAGAAAATATTTTGGATTGGTTTGTTGATGAAAAGAGCTGCAAACAGAGGCCGAAACCATTAAGAAATGTGTTTTGGTGGAGCACGCGGGGGGGATGCGGAGACGTGTGAGACGCGGAGACGTGTGAGACGCGGAGGCAGGGACCACTCACCCGTGCGAGGGGTGGGAGACGCCAGTTTGTGCTTACCCTCACAGGAGGGTAAGTCACACACCTCAGCTGCTACATGCTCTCAGAGGCATCTTGTTTTCCTTTCACACAAAAAGACATTAAAGCAAATACTCACCTCTGCTTTAATTTTCCTCCTGTCTCTGCATGGCTGGTAGATGAAGAGAGAGAGAGAGGGGGGGGGAGAGATTGAGGGAGACACTGCACTGCTAGCAAAGAGTCGGTAATTTCAAACTGCCAAGTTTATGGTACCTGGGTGCCTGGTGTTTATTTTCCAAGTACCGGGCCTTGGAGGGCATAATTGACTTCCCCTCCTGTTCCGAGCCGTGCGGGGAGAGGCTGGGGGAGGATGTTCTGGAAGAAGCGGAAGAAGTGAGAAGCATTTACTGAGTCAAGGCAAGTCAGCCCTTTGCTGCCCAGGTGAGGATGTAATCCTGCTAATCCTATGGATGGTGCTAGGGAAGGAAGCTGCAGAGCGCACTTGGCTGAACATCTTGACGGCCGCTTGCAAAATGCTAATAGGGTGCGCTGGGCTTTTCTTCGATCACAGCTTATTCAAGTGAGACGTTAAATTATAATTAGAAGTAGGATGCACTTGTCCCGTGCAAATATGATAATTGGTTCGTAAACGTATAATGCTGTTAATTAGCGTGTGATCTCTTGTAACGCGGGAACGCGTGTCGCTGTCTCCTGAGGCCCTGAGGACGGGATAATGAATCGCAATTCAGTGCTCCCATAGTACTTGGAGAGGAAAGAGCATCACTCGCTCAGTTCAAGCTGTTCAGAAACTTTGAGCAAAGTAAGGAAGAAAAGAGGAGCCTTTGCAGGACCATATCTTGCTGAACAACTAATAATCGTCCAGTAGGAAGACACAGATATTTTTCTGTTCGACAGAGGGAAAAATCTTTCTACTCTTTGCATTACTCTCTGCCACATCCAGTGATCTATGGTCACATGAGTATGACTGAAGAACATTTATGTTCGTATCCTAGCGTGAAAGCTGTCGTATAAACCCGGCAGTTAAAAAAAGCTTCAAGAAAAATGTAGTAACGCGTACGTGCGTGACCACGTTTAATATCAGCTCTAGTTTCAGGAATATAGAAAGTCACGTTGGAAGCTTAAATATATGGGTTCCAAGAACAAATGGCTTCATCCAGAAGACTTGTAACACTCAGTGTGGTGTCATTGGTTATTCATGTAGCTGTTCATTTTGTTTCTCCTCAAGGTTTGTTTGAACAGTTGCTTTCGCTTGAAAGATATGCTCAGAAGCAGCTGCAAGCAGTTGGAGACTTAGCTTTTGTTCCGCATCCACGTCGTGCTGGAGGTACGGGGGCTTTCACTCTGCTGGGCTCTATGACATCAGTTTGAAGTGGGTGTCATCCACTGTTTCCTGGTCTGAACAGATCTAAAAAAGGTGGCTTATCTCTCTCAGTGACTGAAATTCTGCTTCACCTTTAACAGCTTCTGATCTTACCAAATGTATTGGTGGAAAGAATAAAGGACAAAACTTGATTTCAAAGGAAAGAGAGCTTTATACAAACCCAGGGCACATCCCCTCTCGGTATGTTTTGTGTTACGGCAAAGCATCTTCGGCTCAGAGATGCGTTTGCGTGGCAGAGCTGCCATCAGCCCCTCTGCCAGCCCTACGGGCTTTGGCTTTCCAGCATCGTGGAAGGATTATTCCTATAACCCATTAATGCCCAAGACAGTTAAAATGCATATTGTTCTCATGGGTTCACAAACCATTGCAAATCAACCCAAGCCCCACTAGAAGAAAGAAAGGAAGGAAGATGGGAAGATTGTAGGAGAAAAGAAGCGATGAACTGCCTATCCAGGAAACAAGGAGGCTGGAGGCAACGGTGGTAATTCTCGGAGGACGCTGAGTCCCCCTCCTCGAGGTATCTGTGGCACGGCAAGGACAACAGCCACGGGGACATGGGAGTGGTGGTGTGTGGAGGTTATGGAGCAGTGGTTGGTGTCTGCGCAGGGAACTTTGTTTCTGAATCCCCCCACGGAATTTGCAGGATCACAGAATCCCAGGATGGGTCAGGCTGTAGTGGACTACAGTGGCTCATCTGGTCCAACCTCCCTGCTCAGCCAGGATCATCCCAGAGCATATGACACAGGAGAGTGTCCAGGCTATTCTGGAATATCTCCAGTGAGGGAGACTCTACACCCTCTCTGGGCAACCTCTTCCAGTGCTTGGTCACTGCACAGGAAAGAAGTTCTTCCTTAAGCTCGGGTGGAACTTCCTGGGCATCAGTTTCTGCCCGTTACCTCTTGTCTTATTGCTGGGCACTATGGAGAAGGGCCTGGCTTCAAAAGAAACCGGAACACTTGGGACTTTTCTGTAGTGACAGGAGGATGTGCGCAGCCTCTGGCTGTTTCTCTGCTCATGGGTTAAGGTCAGAAAAGAGATGACACAAAGCACTTTTTCCACAATCTGTTTTAAATTTACTGCATTACCTCAGCACTCATTGTAAAAAATAAGTTGCGGTGCTCTTAATCTGCACTCCGATGGCCGGTATTTGTCAGCTTTACGGTTTCGTTTCGTTTGTTGCCTCCGTTTGTATAAAGAGAACAAATATCTGAGAATGGATAATAAAACATCTAGCTGAAACAAGTACTTGGTTTAGGGAAAAGTTTTCTTTTGCAGGACAGCTGGATTTCTGAGAAGACGTAAAACTGTGGCTTCTGGAGAGCATCATATAAAATTAAAGTAAAAGCAAGAGAAGTTGCCGAAACAATCCCAGACGGACAACGGTTGAGTGTCTACTCCGAGAATTTACTCTGTGCCGAGGACAGAGCAAAGTATAATTATCAGAGTCCAAGGGCATGGGAAGAAACCGGACAAAAATAGACCGAGTGGGTTTTGTGGCTTTTTGTTTGTTATATCGGTTACAATGCATTTCTGCACCCCCAACCAATCTGCCACGTATGACATCCCGACTGTGTAAACACAGTTGCTTTTTAAAGAGAAAATTGCAGGAAAACATTTGCAAAGATCTGCCTCCGGTTCTCTTGGCAGGGAAATCAGAAAGAGGAAAAAAATAGAAAGCTAAGCCGAAGCCGGATTCCCCAAGCGTTGATTTAATAACATCCTTCTGGTGCTATTCATAGCCTGACTAGGTTCATTTATCTCACTGACCAGTGTGCTCAGCATCCCTCCTCGCAACAGCTTTAGTGCCTTCAGGACTTTCAGATAAATCTTTTTCGTCAGGGAGACAGGTCAAAATGATTACACATAAAAGTGTGTAGTTTTAAGATAGACTCAGACTTGTATTTTACTGCTCTGGAAATTATTTCCCTGAAAAAATCCTAAACTCGAAGCTGAGATCTAGCGGCAAACTCAGGGTTTTGCTGCTTGGACAAATCCAGGAGGGGCCACGGGACACATCCATACGGAAAACTACAGCCCATCGTGCTCCTGTTCCCCATTCCACTGTGGGCAGTGGCTGGGTGGGCTGAGCTGAGTTCCCCACGGGGGTGAGACCACAAGAAATCCAGCCTTTGGGGCCACCTGAGAGCTCACTACATCTGACATGAGAGCCCTGGCCTGGCTGGCACCGCCTGCCTGCGGGCAGAGTTCCGAGAGGCCGCAAATGAGCTGCTTCACCTCCTCCACATCCCGCATCTCATCTTCCCTCAGCCACACCAGCACTCGCTCAACCGCTTCTTTCGGTGTTCGCAGAAAAGTCCGGGGATGAGGGGAAGCCTCTCTCTGATGCGCTAATGCGGCGACCCTTCTATTAATGACTAACAGAAAGAGAGTCTAGCCTTTATGACTCCAGACAAATAGTGCTCTGGAGAAATTATTGGTAAGATTTCAGCTGTCCGCATGACTTTCTTCTGGAAAGATTTATCTATGGATCTGCAGGACTGAGAGAGAGAGGAATTTTTCATTGCTTGACTTCATTCCCTTACGATTCCTCGTAGATGTACGCATACGCGTGCAGCGGCTATGTTTTTCAGACCTGCAGTCATAGAATAAAAAATATTCAATTGTGGTAGATCCAGTGAAAAATTAAAAAAACCCATAAAGGCCATTTCAATACCTAACATTCCTAGTGTGTTCCTTATTATGATTTTTTATGATTGTCTGGTTATAATTAGGAAGCTTATTTTCATTTAGGAACCTGCAGAGCTGGCAGCGGTGAGGTAAGTTGTGGTGTTACAAAACGTTTGAAATACATCTATTTTTAACAACTTTGAACTACTAAGTGGAAAATAATATAGAAATTATGAAGTAGAAACCTTCAGAATTTTTTTTTTCTCTCTCTTTTGTGTCAGACTCGATATCTCAGCAGCAGTTTTTATCTCTGAAGGCCAAAGAACCCTGGAACTCATCTCTGTCTTTGCTTGACAACAAACTCTCTGCAAATCCATCTGGGTCTCTGTTTATTCATTTGCTCTAAAAGCATGTTCTGCTGTGCTTTCATTGAGATATACTCTGTTTCTTTCCTCATTTTACGTCAATGCCCTTATCAATGCTTTTCTACATAACAATTGCAATAACATCTCAAACAACGCAGTTTTATTCTGTGCGTTTTCCTTCATCTTAACTTCACCAGGTGAGTTCTCAGCTCTTTATCGATGCTCTTAAACTCGGTTGTCGGGCTTCAATCAGGTAATTTGCTTTCTGCAGCTTTACAGTGTAGGAATCTCTCTTCCATTAAAGACAAAGGGTTTAGGGAAATCTTGGTTCAAAGAAATAAAACAGAGACAAATCTCTGGGAAGTTCAGAGAGTTCTAAGACTTGGAGATAAACTTTTGAGCAACCTTTGCTACATAGCTGGTATTTTGTTCTTCTTAGCAAGCCATTTATTTATAAAGAGGGAAAATGTCGTGGCAGGTCGGAAGAGCAGAGAATTAGTTTTAAAATGTGCTGTGACGTCTGATGTAGAGAGCCCAGCTCTGCTGCCGTCGTGATCCTGTTCAGAGGGTGTAAGGGCTGGATGGAAGCCGAAGCCTCCTGTACCATCAGCACGAATGATGATGGTGCTGGCCCTGGGAAATCCATATGAGGAATTAACTCGAAGGGTTTGGTTTCTCTGAGTAACACGACCATCCGTATGTGGGGGCGGGTGTGCGTGCGTGCGTGTCTGTGTGTTTGTAGAAGGTTTCTCAGCAACAGCTGCGTGGTGATGATGTGCAGTGACCGTGATCTGACATTTGGGTTTTTAAGCCGTTAGTCTTTGAGTGTTGCTTTTTTAATGGCTTTTCGCTAACTCCTAAGAATGCCTCCTCAAATTCTGTAAGCTAAAGGAACCGCAAAGGCAAGTGTGGAGTGTTGGCAGAAAACCATGTTCTTGTTTAAAGGGCAATGGGGCGAGTGACCTGGATTTAGCCGGTTGCATTGCTTCTTAAATGGGACAAATTGGTGAAACCCACTTTCGTTACGTAGTAGTCTGTTGTTAAAAGGCTTTAACTGTTCGCCTCCCTTTCTATTTTCTTAGTCCGGCTTCACCGCACTTCATCTGTGAGATGTTTTTGACTCGTTATGCTCCGTGCAAGCAGAACTAATTCCTAAATCTTGCCAGCCCCCGAGTACTTTCCTTCTTACCCCCACGTACCTGAAGCCCGGTTACACGCTTCGGGAGGGGGAGTTGAAGAAATTGTCTGGTCAGTAAAAAAACCTTTCACTGCATTATTCGTGTCTTTTGCTACGGCAGTAGCCTGACTTCTACAGAATCATCATTTCCATCAGCGTCTTCCATCCGCTTCTCTGTTGCTATGCACAGCGTGTTCCTCCCTGATACCAAAGGGAAGTTAGTCTCAGAGTTTATCAGAATATAAAGTCACTAATGCCTCCAGCATTTCGATTAGACACTGCTACAGAAATTGATATTTTATGCAATGTGCTCTGTCATGGAAAAGCTCAGAGAAGATTAGTTATTCACTGTAGGAGGAAGTGACGGCACTGCCAGGCACTGCCAGGCACTGCCAGGCACTGCTCCAGATGCCTCTTTCCCAACCAGACCACACGGCAATGGCATGGCTGACCCCACAGGGAGGCTGGGGCCACAGGGCAGAGCTGAACATGGCAGGGCTGAACATGGCTGGGTGCTAGCTACCAGGGCTGTGAAGAATGGTGGTGGTTACTCCCACATGCCCCCGGCATCCCCAGGGTCCTGCTCCTCAGGGCTAACAAGTGCAAGTCTAAATCCCTCATTGCTCCACTCTCAAATGGTTCTCCTCTCCTCTCCCCTCCTCTTCCTCCTCCCAGCTGAGTGCCACTGCTCACCTGTGGCCACAAAGACACAAGCCTTCAGCACAGGGTAGAGAACAGGTAGTGAAAGCAGGTGCAAATGCAGTTTTGAAATGATGTTGTTTCCTGCCCTGAGGTGGAAAATCAGCATCTGCCCGCCCAGTCAAACATCACAGTTTATTATGCTACTGCCCAATACTTTCCAGCATGGTGGATGTTTCAGATGATAATTCTCCATCCAAGGTGTTCGCCTGAGGCTTTCCCAGCCCCAAGATGTTCTCCCAGCCACCTGGTTGGCATTGCAGCGGGTGCGGAGGTAATTTAATTACACCAGAGTATTCCTAGCTTCTTTGCTCTCCCGGTACAGCCTCACAGGGAAAACCAACAGGGAGTGGGCTGGTGGGCTGGGAAGGGCTGAACTGAACTGTTGTGTATCTTCTCAATGGAGCAATAATAGTGCAACGAAACAAACCTCATGGGGTTGGATTGTGTGCTGTCCCGGATCTCTCAGGTGCTGCCACTCTCTTTTGACACCGATTCTGCATCCCAGCTGCTCCAGCAGAGCCCGGGTTGGGAGTGTTGCCAGGCTGGGAACGGTGGGGAAACCAGGCGAGGAGCACGCATCGGTGAATGGGTTGGTTATTCGTTAGCAGCAAACACTCTACAACGCTGCTCTGCGGAGGCAGCAGAGGAGACTTTTTTCGGCAGGACGTTGCAAGTCTGTGCACATTTCCGCTTCTGGCGCTCTCTCCCTTTCTCACTCCTTTCCTCTCTTGTTCTCTTTCTACCCTCTCCCTGCTTTCCTTATTGCAATGCTTTTCCCAAGCTAGATTTTTCTGTGAATTAGATTTTAATACCCCCTCATGAGAGGCAGTTTTTCATGTTTTATATCTCCATCAATTAAGATTTCTCGCTTATCACCAGTAAAACTGGAGTTCTGATTAAATGCGATCCAGCAGCTCTAGACACATAGTTTGTATTAATTTCAGGGCCTCATTATGCACCAGTGGTATTTATATGGGCTTATATATCAAATATACTGTGTGTATATAAGCAGAGACTTTCAGAATAAATACTAGATAAAGGAGTCATAAGAAAAGAAAATGGAAGAAAGTCTCTCGCTTGGTTCAGCCACAGAGCATTAAATGAGCCCCTTCATGAAGGTCGTGGAGAAATTGGGGGGGAAGGGACATTTTCAGGAACCAGGAGAGCCCTGGGAATAGCAAGATCAAGCCTGATGCTCCTGCAGCAGGAGAGCCAGAAGGTACGGAAGCTCATGGCACGAGACTCACTGCGGACCATTGTCCACTCTTCTGGACAAGTCATGGGTAGAAAGCGCTGAGGGACCAATATGTTCTCAAGAGGGCACCTGTTCATTTAATGCAATAGTTCAGTATGCTGACGGTCACATGTTTTTATTCACTGTTTATTCCCTATATGGCCTCCTTCTTTGAAGGAATCCTGGCTGTGCGGGCACTACAAAACGTGGGGCAATGCCCAGGGGCTTGGGCGCCAACCGTTAGTGCTCTGGGACTTCTAGCCTGGGGCTCTGCATTGCACAAACTCTCTTGTGGGTTTGCTTGAAATTCTCTCCTACTGTAAAGGAACATTTATTTATAGTCAAAACCCAAATGAAACAAAGATTACGGGAATATTGGTGACCTTGACAAAGTGGCAGTTCCTACGCTTGGAGAAATACTCTGTGGAGAGCATCACCTGACAGGGACCAGAGGGACTTCTCTGAGTACAGGTTTCGGGGCTGTTTGTGTTCTGTGTTTGCGCCGTCACCCTGGTGGTGCTTTACAGGTGATTAGAAAGAAAATACTGACAGCAGAAGCCTGTACTCAGCCTGACACCACACAGCAGATACAATCGGATGCTCTCCCTCTCTCCATCACTACATTCCTCTCTGTCTTGAACCCTGTGAATGATCTGGAGCTGGCTCTGTGTGGAGTCTGGGCTACACGGTGTGGGACACTAGCATCTCCCAGAGGAGGGGCAGAGGGATTTCCAAGAGGAGGGACAGCGGGATCGCCTAGAGAAGGGACGCTGGGATTTTTCCGAGGAGGGACAGCAGAGCGGGCAGCCCAGCACAGCTCATGTGGGTGGGGCACATGACACTTTTGGCTCATCAGCAGCCATGTGGACACCCGAGCGGGGTTCTGGCTACCCGCAAGGACAAAGCCTTGGATGGAGAGAGGGATGCAACCTTTGTGTCTGGACATATGGCAGCATTAGATGAATTCGTGTTCAGCAGAAGCTGCCCCAACAAACTCCAGGGAGCTGTGAACCTGCTTGCTCACGTTAAAGATGTGCTTTTTCTACATAAGCTTTTCTAACACGATAGCCCGATGAGTGCTTTGCATTTGTACCTCTGCCCTCTCTTCTCAATAGTTCACTTCCACTGTAGTTAAAATTAAACAGAAAAATCCAGAGGACTAGAAAAAAGAGAAAATGTCTAGATTCTGTCCTGCTCCTTGTCACAGCTCCCTGTCATCTCACCAAAACTTTTTAAAGTCTGTTTTGTACTTGTTTGTCACTGGAATCAGTAAGATGCTGCTGCCCTTAAATGTAGTTTACATATGGGAATGCTGCTGAGATTAGCAGGGACTCTGCTCTCCTCCTGCCCCCTCTTTGTCCCAGTCTGGGCATAGCACAGCCTTGTTATGAACACGTCGACTGAGGTGAGTGAGGTCAGGGACACTGACCCCCCTCACAAACCCTCCTGTGGGTCAGGATCAGGGCAGGTGGCATTGGCTGTGCAAGTCCTGGGTAGGGGGCGCAGGGGCAGAAAGTGAGGAGCAAGGTTGTGAGTAGTGGCCAGAGGCTCCATGTGCTGGTAGGATCTGAAAGGCTGGAAGAGGAACTACATTAACGAGGTGGGGTAGGGCACCAGCACCACCCTTTCCTGCATGAGCAGTCAGGCACCACAGGGCATGTGGCTTAATGACTTCGATGCTGACCTTGGGGATCAGGAAACACCTTGCTCAGCTCTTCTCTCAGCCTGCCTGGGAAACAGCTCCTGGTGGTTGACCGTGGAAGGCTCCTAGGGAGATGAGCGCATCCACTGGCAGCCAGGCGGTGGCATCCATCCCAGCGGGGCTCCTGTATCCGTCCCTGCCTGCGGAGCGCAAGACGTGCCAAAGTTGCCACCGGAATCTCATCCTGCAGGGTGTCCAGCAGTGCTGCTGCTCCTCCATTCCTGTTCTCTATCTCAGAGCTGTAATGATGAGCTCTCCTCTTCCATTTGGTTTTGTCTCTTGCCAAAAACACGTCTGGGCGACGTGCCTCCATCGTGCCATCTGACAGGAGCTGTGAGATGCCACCGTCGGAGGTCTGCTGAGAGACACATTTGTGCTATTTCCTACTGTCTTTGATAACTGTGTCACTGGATCAGATACATCTCACAACTGCCATAAAAAATGTGCAGAGTGTGGCTCCTTGAAAACAGATTAAGATTTACCTCTCTCTATTTGGATAGCAGTTGATGAAGATAATGGGTTATCTCTGCAAGGCACTGTACAATTTCTACTCTCCCAGACTCCGTGAAGCACCTTAATTTTATTCTCACATATATAACCAAATATGTCAGAAGAACCAAAAAGGAAACAGGTAAGTCATCCATATTTGAAACACAGTATGACTCGAGTAAAGAAAAGCGTACAAATTCCTGTTTGTTCTCAGGGAAAAATATGGGTACCAGCACAAAATCAGAAGCTTTTCTTATCTGAGGTATTATGTTGAATATCTTTTTTCTCCCCCCATTTGCCATTATCAGAGAAGAACCAAAACCAATTAACTACTGATAGTTCTTGTACCTCCTCTCAGAGACTTCTCCGTTAAAGGCCGGGTTCCAGCACTGTGTAATAGGTGTCATCCGTGTGGTTTGTTGCTGCGAAGGTAAAAACAGCTCCTGTCATTGGGAGTCTCATCTCCTTCCTGTTTAGAGCCTTTCAGGGGCTAAGCAGGACCCCTGAACTGCAGAGTTGGGTAAGGCACACTGCTTCTGTGGCCGGAGTTACCCTTCTCCAGGCTCTTCATGGAGACTCGTCACCTGAATGCAGCCCTGGCCAGGAAATCAGGGCAAAGATGGCACTGCCACCCCCTCCGTGTCCCTCATCATCCCCTGCCTGGGGAGCAGTGGCCCTTCCTTTCCCTACTCTTCCCCTTGCTTCCACTGCAGCTGCAGGCACCCTGCTGAACCCTGAGTTCTGGGCGCTGGAGCTGCTTCTTTCTGCTGAGCCCGTGCCCTTCTCTGACCCACTGGGGCCACCAGAGCCTGTCCATAGCTGCAGCCCCGGAGCGCAAACCATCCCACTCTGGCGCCACGATCTGCCCTAGGCCACAGCTCTGCGGGGACTGCTCGCCCTCAGGCTGGCTTCCCTGCCACATTATATTGGGTCTGCTGCGACAGAGTTCATTTTCCCTTAGCAGTCCTCACCGTGTGCTTTCCATCGGTAGCTGGAAAAGTGTTGCTAACACAGCACTGTTTTGGCTACTGCTGAGCAGCACTATCTCTGCTAATATTCCCCCCGCGCCAGAGACTGGGAGTGGGCAAGATCCTGGGAGGGGACATAACTAGGCCGGGTGACCCAAATTACTGTATGACGTCAGCTCAGAGCTAAAAGCTAAGGGAGAGAGGAGGAATGGGGATGGCGTTTGTTATTCTACAATGTTTGCCTTCTGGAGCAAGCCCTACGTGTGCTGAAACCCTGCTTCCCAGGAACTGACTGAACATTGGTTGCTGATGGGAAGTAGAGATTAACGTTTCCCCTTTGCTTACGCATGCACAAACTTTCGCTTTTCTTTTATTGCTTTGGTAAACTGCCTTATCTCAACCTACTAGTTGTTTTCCATCTTATTTTCTCTCCCCTGTCCTGCTGGGAAGGGGAGTGATAGAGTAGCTTCGTGGGCACCTGGTACCCAGGCAAGGTCAACCAACTACATACATGCAGCATCATTAGCTTCCTCAAATATTTCAAATCATTTAGTTTAAAATACATTTGAAAGTGTCATGGCTTGCTAGGGTGGAATACAGTCTTCTTCAAATAAGTAGAAAAATGTTGATTTCAGAAGTGGAAGGCTGGATTTTAAGATTAGAATGATCTAACAACCTCATATGCAATGTCTTCTACAATGTCTTTGGTTGGTTCTTGTCCCAAGCCCCAAACTCCCATGTGTTATATAGAGACTGTCCCTGCAAGATTCCATTCTGTATTGAGTGATTCCCACCAAAGGAGAATCATTCCTAACTATTGGAACAACTGATCAGGGGCTAAGTAGTGTTTCAAAGACATTTTAAGCCTAGTTTTCTACTTTGAAATTATGGTTTTGAATCCTGTAGGATGCTTTGCAGACCTCATTAGGGTATAAACAGAACCATTTTAAGTAACTTGATATGTTGGCTTTCCTGTGATTTTACTTGTTAGGAATCCTAATCCAATGACAGAAAGCAAAAAGGAGAGATCGGCTATTAAGATTACAGTTTATGCTAGGATGTTGAAAAGAAATCAAAGTAAGACCATGAGTTGGAAGCTGTTAAGCAGTACATTCCCTCTGCTGTGTGTAGTTTTGCCTCCTTGATGCCAGTGGCTCCAGAAGCCATCTCTCATAACAGGTTCTGGTTTTATCTGGAGCTCACTCAAGGCTTGGAAGTTAATTACAGTTATTCTTGCTTATGAATTTGAGCATAATTGCGGAGTGGAATGATTTCAGAGGTACTTTTTGTGAATACTAATTGCTGTCTTCAAATGTTGGGTAACTGGCTTCCTCACGGGAGCCCCGGGAGGGAGCACGGAGGGGAGCCCAGCAAGCCCTGCCAGGCGGAGGGACGGGGCGCTGGGAGCATCATAGGGGCTATACCTATGACACATTTCCCTGTGGCTGGAGGCCATGGGGACACCAAGATGGCCAGGAGAGGGGTGCCGGTCTGGGGACCTGCCTGGGACTGCCTGTCTGAGGCCTGGTTGCCTTCCCGTCAGGCTGTCAGTGTGCCACAGGCAGGTGTGGGGATGCCCAGTCCTCAGGTCTGTCCAGAGAGGTGGGATTCAGCCAGCACAAGGGCCTGGGGGTACCAGGGCAGGGGTTACTCTCGCAGCGGGCTGTGGCATATGAGGGCCAGACCCTCATGGGTCAGTGTCCCGGTGCTGTGAGCACTGTCGAGCCACAGTGGCTGTGTGTATGAAAACCCATTAACAGGTGCTCGTGAATAGGTGGATGCTCTTTGGATTGATCTCTGGTGGAGAGGAAATAAGTGTTCCAGAACAGCAGGTAGAAGGACACTGAGGAGGCTCCAGCTGTCAAATGGGCCAGGGTATCTTGAACAGAGAGCCTGAATTTTACAGTATCTGCACAGCTAATAAAAACAGCAGAATTATGTTCCTTCGGGCAAAATAGCATGGCTGCTTCTCTGCCTCTTTTTCATGTCTCATTTTATGCTTGCAAGTCGTTCCAGGAGGCGGAGACATGACATTTCTCTTCATACGGTCTCTGTCTTAAGGCAAAGTTTGACCTCTGAGAAAGCTTATCATTTTGAGAAGTTTTGCAAAGATCAATACAAATGGCAATGATAATTGAAATGGAAGCTTGTGGGTTATATTGAATTAATGCAATATCTGTATTGAGATGTGTTTTCTTTCTTTTGAATAAAGTTCAAATCTCCTCTGAGAGAAAGAATTAAGTGAGCAAAATGTTAATTAAGGAAAATTATTTTTTTTCACAGCACTGTTCTTCAAATGAAATAATATTGAGTGAAATGACTGAAGTTTACCTTGATTAAAAGTGGTGTCGGTGTTTGCAAAGTCTCAGAGTGTGCACACTCCCTGTGCCCGGCAGAATTAGAGCTTCTCTGGGTGATGATGCCGTTGTGAGCATCCCGCAATCCCTTCTTCAGCTTTTCTGGACAGGGACAAATGGGAGATGCGTGTTTACATCCTTACATTTACTTATTTAAATTTGAAACCGTTTCCTTCCTCATTCTCATCAAAACACTGGTTTGCAAAACAGGTCAGATATGGGATATATTTCCATGTGTGATTTACCTGGGTTCCTGTAGCCTAGCACCCAGTGGTAAAATGTACATTCGTACGCAAACATATTGGTACCTGTAAAGAGAGACAGTAGAATCACAGTCTGTACTGAAGCTGCCTGCACCATGCAGGGATTGATCTGTACAGACACAGTCACACAATGGTCATTCATTCCCGTGGACGCTGAGATCCACATGCACAGCACACGGGAATTTGCACCCCTGAGGGTTCCTAACCTTTCCCAGAAAAGGCTGGGTGATGAAAACCAGCAGGACCCTATGGAGGAAAGGGAGGGCAACAGGTTCAGCGGCGTAACTCAAAGTGGTAACTACCCACCCGGTCCTGCTGAGTCTGTGCCAAATGATAGCGGAGAGCACAAGAACACAGGAACGGAGGTAATGGCCTGGGTATCCTGGATGTGACTTTCACTTTCTGTAATGTTTAGGTAATGCTTCCAGATTGCTGTAAAGATTAGAGGTAAACTGGTGTTTATTTTGTGCTATGATTTGCTCTTATCAAAACAAGGCACAAGCAGAATTCCCCTCCTGCTGCCAAGGACACATCACCCCATCAAACAGGGTAGGGAACACACTGCATCCCTATGGATGAACTCTGTGTGTCAGAAATTAGTAAATAAGTAGGACTTTGAAATGTACTTGACCTGTTATTTTGCAAAGTATGAGAGGAAAGGCTTAGAAAATTTCTTATAACATTATTTTGGCTTGGCTTAACTAGATGAAGCTCATGGGCTGTGGCCTCCCTAAGCTGTGATCTGGCAAGCATTCGCTTTCCTGCGGTTATTCTCTTGTCATTGTGCAACTCCCCTGATTCTTCCTCGGGCTCTTTGCAGCATCTCTCTGCCTCAGACGCTCTGAAACTGCCTCCCCAGACCCCACTCTTGCTGTTCCCCGTGGCCCTGTGAGCCGTCCCGCTGGGGGCTAGTCTGCTCTGATTTGGGTTAATTGCCATGCTGTAACTCAGAGTATTGGCTCTTGAAAAAGAGAGTCAAAGTTTGGACTTTGGAATTAATTATTCCTAGTCGAAGTGTGTAAATGCGTGAACACGCTCATCGGTGGCTGGCTGATGCAGAAGTGCACATCACCAGAGTTGTGCAAGGGCACACACACACCTCGGGCAGCCAGGCACGCTCTGTTCCTTTGCACCTCGTTTTAGTAAGTGGCTACAGAGGTAAATTACTGATTCCCCAATTTGGTGGTGGTGGTGTCTGCACAGGGTGATGTGTAATGAAAGTGAAATGAACTCTGAGGATAAGGCACTTAGCAGACAGTGAGAGAAGGAGCATTTCTTTGATTTTAGACAAATCCTCCCTTCAGTGTTCAGCTTTTGATCTTTGCATGGAAGGACAAGTTTTATGTAAGACAAACGTCTATCAAAGTTTTATTTAAAAAGCATGCTTTCAGCAGAAGGTGGCACACTGATTAAATGTGACATTTGAAGCAAAACAGCCTAAATAGCCCAGGAATGCAGAAGGATTAAATTGAGGCCTCACATGAAAACTATTACTGTGTTACTGGGCAAGCGTAGCCTTTCAGGATATGAAGTTTGGGTGCTCTTAATCCATGCTGACAGACAATAGTTAATATTTGCACAGTTGTAATTTTTTTCTGCTCTCTTTTCTGGTTAATAGAGCATGACAGTGTACAAAACAGTCTTCAGCAACTCGATATAATTCTGGGAGCAAATAACAGTTACCTCTTGGAAACAGTGCCTGGCTCTTGGGGACCATTTGAAAGGCCTCGTTTATGATCCTAACTGAGGTGGTTCAGGGCTCCTGGGAACCAAGGGCACAGAACCAGTTGCTCCGGACCTATATCATCAGTATCACCACACCAGCAAACTGCAGAGCTGCAGCATAGCCTGGGAATGGCCAGAATCTGCGGCCTCGGCCGATCCTGTGAAAAGGCACTGAAGGCTGCAGCTGATGGAGGACTCTTACATGGACACCCCAACTGCCTTCATGATGCCCACACCACCCCTCAGAGCAACAAGAGCAAGGGTGAAACGTAGCAAATTCCTTGGAGACAGGCACGACTCTCAGTGCATGTTCAGTCCAAAGAGAGGGAGAGCTCTTTTGCCTTAGCGAAGCCATTCCAAGGTTGTTGTCTTTTCTGAGCTGTCATTGCAGTTCAAGGCACTGTGAGAGTCCAGCTCAGCACTATACACATTTCTTGTTGATCACTGTTTCCTTTTGTCCAATCCATTCTCTTGTCTGCAGTCAGAAAGGTCAGAGAGTCACATTTATTGCTGTAAAGAATTGTCCAGCAGAAAGAAGAAGTGAACTTTAAGGAACATGAGTGATTCACAGAGGATCGATCCCAGTTTCCGTTAGTCTGTAACAGGAGTGTCTATTCTCACCTTTGCACTTCCGATGGACATAAATATGAAAAAACCAAGTGAACTTTCTAATTTATTTCCATGTCATATAGCTCATATTGGGGACCCAGCTGGCACATGCAGGGGCTTCTTCATTCTTTCCAGGGTGCAGTTTACAAAGCACAGGAGAGAAAAATGAGCCAAAACACAGTGGCAAGTGTCAGCAGCACCAGAGACATAGGTCTCCGTTCCAGCAGCCATGGGAGCTCTATGCCCCTGTCCCTGCTGTGTGCAAGTGGATCAGGTCAGTCAGAGGAGCGCGTGCACTACCGGAGCCTTCGGCACTGCTGACGCTGCTGGACAGCCAGCCAGGGGAGGGCGGGTGGCTGAAGCGACGCCCTGGTTCCCTTCCTAGACAGAAGGACCTGAGCAACCCACAGTCCTGCCCTCCCTCAGGCTGCTGGGTCTGTCCGTGTGTGATGCCGAAGACCCCATGAGCAGAACTGTGCTTGGCTCAACATCTGGCAAGAAGCTCCTGACAGTGCACCCTCTTATGAGGTTTGATGGTTATACCCAGCAAGAAAGTCACTGGGCTGCTATCCGTCCAGGGTAAATGCATTGTTAATACTTGTCCTAATTTTAAACCAAACTCTCTTCCCCCGTTCTTCCACCATTTCTATCCAAGCAGGGGAATGCAAGTGTGAGCGCAGATGAATATCCTCTTGCTGAAATATCCTGTCCTACCCCAACTCCCTGGTGGCTCATGGACCAAGCAGGACAGCAAGGGGTAAATACTGGAAGCACTGAAGATTCTGCAGATCATCCAGGTTCTCATGAGAGAACTGAGTGTCTAGTCAATGGACGAGCGTTGCTAATGGCCCTGTACTGAGATAGTGACTGTGGCACACTGAATACCCAGCCATTAGAGACCAGAGTATGTTATGAGACCAAAGTCACATTGAATGTTAGACAATGGTATCTGGGTGAAATCTTCAGTGCCTCCTAATTAAATAAATGGTTCTTTGAATCATGAATGGTATGAGTTTTAAATAGGGCTGACATTAAAATATTCAGGAAGAGGCTTTGTTTGTGCAGATTGATGAGGTCTGAGCAGGGAGAACTGTGGAAACTTGTCATGGGAAAGCACCACCCCATTCAGCACCAAGACCCTACAGGGGCTGCCAGGGGGCTGGAACCTGTGGGTGGGACACACGATGCCTTTGGATGAGGGCTGAGCCCCATCCTCTGCTCCTGAGGCTTGTCCTGGTATGTGACGGCTGGATCTGCCCTGGCCCACGGCAGGGCTGACTCCTGCCGCATGTGCAGGGGTGGGCTCGGAGCACAGTGAAGCACCTGCAGCCCACCTTGTCCTCTCCCAAGGGCTCATCCACAAGCACTGTTTTGACAGCATTTTCCTACGTTGTTAACTAGAAAAAATGGATTGTGGGAGAGAGTTCTTCTCTGTTTGCTCCTTCATGGGGATGGCCAAGAGAGCTGCCCTTCTTGGTGTGGTACCAACATCAGGAAAACCCTCCTCACTCTCTGGGAAGGGGCTGGAGAGGGGCAGGGCCAGATGAGGAAGTCTGACTGTGCAAAGACCTTCTCCTGACACTGATAAACATGATGAGACAGTGATGCCAGGGTATTTACCATGAGATCAGGTCTCCAGAGACGCTGGCACAGGGCCGGTGCATTTCCAGGGCCACCAGCTGCAGCAGGTTGCTGCTCCTGGATGGAGCAGCGAGGGAGTGGCAGCAAGCACCGCTGCTGGAAGTGGACCCCCTTATAATTTGCCTGGAGAGATCCTGAATGCCAGAGTAATGCTGGAGGTGGGAACATTTTGGCGAATGAGAGCAAGAGTGGGAAAGTGGAGAGGGCAGGTTCCACCTCCGTATTTGCGCTGCACAATCCAACATTTCCTTCACTGCCCGGAGTCCTTCCTGTTCCCTTAATGCCTTGCCTGAAAAGAATAACACATTGGAACAATGGCCTGGGTTATACGGTTGCATCACAAAATAATAAAGGACAGGAAGCGCTGCTGACCCAGAAGGCAGCACCATGCCCAGACCAGCCATGGCTCAAGGGGATGGGTTGATCATTCGAGCAGAGCTGGTGGGCCCCTGGACTCACATCTGGACTTGCACCCAGACTAGCACTGCAGGCAGAGATGAGAACAGGATCCTGCTACAGAATGTGACAGAGACACGAAGAGTCTTTGCATATGAGATGTGGGTATAAGGGGGGAAGAAGCACATGAGGGAGCTCATCTCATAACTCTTCACTCAAACCGTGAGGGAGAGTCTGCTCAGGTCTGCATCCTGCCCTGGAAACAGCCAAGGGATGTGCACTAGCGACTGACATTTTTAGCAACATAAAAATATGAATAATGAGCAAAATTTGATTTAGTGTTGATCTGATTAGAGAGCTTTAGTACTGATTTAATAAAAGAGAGTGTCTGTGCCATATGCTCAGCTGGTGGAATAAGTCATTTGGTTAGAAGGGAGAATCCCAAAGGCATTCCTGCCCAACCTGGAAAGTGAACCTGAACAGCTGCTGTATGGCAGCTCAGTGTGCTTCGGGCAATAGCTTCCCCCAAAAATAGAGAAAATGATGACGATCACAGAACAGCTGGCAGGAAATGCCCACTGAGGGCTGCGTAATTCCACACGGAGAGTGAGAGATGATCTCACGCGGGGCCAGCATATAAGACTGATTTCACCCCATGCACAGATGTAAGACCTGGATAAAGGAGAGTGGTTTGAATCCTTTGGGACACTGAAGTGTATTGCTTTGGAAGAAAAACTTATCTGTCTAATGCACACCACTGGAAGGCTGCCGGAGATTGCTGGGTCCGCTCCACCGGACGGCTTTCCAGCTGCTCTTCCCCAGGCTTGGAGCATTCCATTGGTTCTTATACTGTTGGTCTCGGTCCATTGAACCAGCCCGTCCAAATCCCTCTGAAGATCCTTCCTGCCCTCTGGTACATCAACACTTCTACCCAACCTGGTGTCATCTGCAACTGACTGAGGGAGCACTTGATCCCCTCGCCCGCATCATTGATAAAGGTATTGAACAGAATGCTATCACTACGCAAATTGATGTATCATTAATAACTAAGGTGCATTTTTCCTTGACCAAGTCTGGCAAATATCCTATTTCCATTTCATGAGATGTGCATTCCCAAAAACTTTTATAAAGAGGAGAACACTCACTGAGTGTTCTCCATTCCCTGGTACTAACCAGTTTTTTGCTGGTCTAGATTTGGGGAAAATTGGTTTGACGTGGAAGAGAGTGTTGGAATTTTTCTTGACTATTTTTTCTCTCTTTTTCTTTTATTTTTTTTTTTTTTCCCTTTGGTTGCTATGGAAACAGCCCTTCCTTTTTCAAAATACTTTGATGGTACCATTTCCCATTAAGGTTCACATTTTCTTGCCATCTCTGTCACACTGTGCTAGTCACAGTTCCTCCAGTGGTTGCTGCCCCTGCACTGCCCTGGGGGTTGACATTTCTTTATTACAACAGAGTTAAAACTGACATTGCCCCCAAATCACTTGTTCTTCACAGTAGTGGTGCAACAGGACAAGCAGAGCTCTCAGGCTCTTTGGTGCTCACAGTCTCAGGGGCTGTTCTGCTCCTCAGCCCTCCCTGCCAGCAAGAAGGCGGCACAGTGGAAAACAGGCACTTTGGGTTTTGGGCCTGGTGGTCATCAGCATCCAGATTCTGCTTCACCCCGTATTTGTAAAACTTTTGGGTAAAAAAATCTGGGTTTTTTTCCCCTTTCCTACACCTCTTCCTATCATTATTAATCTCAAATTAGGATCTACCAAACCTGTTGGCCACGGACTCACAGAGAGGTCTTGTGGTAAGTGGAGGGAAAGGAAGAAACACACAAAAGTTTTGAACATACACTCGAGTTGGGCAGATCCTCAATAGACAGGTCGGATTTATTCATTTTGGCAAACAGTTGTGCCGTGGGCTTCAGGGAAGTGCTTTCTTTAGGACGTGAGGCTTGGTCGGCGGGACGTGCAGTACACAGTGCTCCTCATTCATTTTGATCAGACGCCAGAGGAGACGGGAGTGCTTGGACTAAATTCTATGAATCTCGTTTCACTTCCCTGCAAAAACCGGCAACCTCTTTGTCAAACTTCTGAAAAAAACCGGGGCATCAATGTTTGACAACAGTTTTGATTGCTGAATTAATGCTAGTAATTCTATTATCAGTTTATCTCCATTTATTCCATTAAAAGCTCTCCATTATTCAAGACACACCTTTGCACGATATTTTCAGAGATACCTCAGACTTGTTAAAGTTTTCTCAACTATCTAAGAGTAGGTGTAGGCTTCCCTTCACATTTTTGTTGCTCCTACCTTGCAGCTGATGATTGATGTTCTTTTTTATCATCACGTTGGAGTCAGAATCTGCTCTGATGAATGTTGCTGTTTGTCGTTTGCCTCCCACTCAAGATTCTCAGCATGATCCTAATGCCGATAACCCAGAACCTGGGACTCCTCTTTCACACAGCTCTGTTTATCAGCGCTTAATGGCTGCAGCAATTAACTTTGTTTTCACTGACTTTTCTCAGCTATTCCCCTGCTTTTAATGCAAATTTGGTATAAGAAGGCACTGACGTGTTTGGAAAAATAGACCAGCAATATAAGGATATCCCTTCCTGAAAAATTAGAAATGATGCATATCTCCGTTTTATGTTCTGAGGTTAGGGTCAGGTTAAGGGTAGTGAAAATCTTTAAGAAACCAATGTCTATACAGGTCTGTATGGATGTCTCATAAGGTGCTCTCAAAGAAAACAGAAATGCAGAAAAAGGCAGAAAAAAGCCAATTCACTGACCAACAGTGAGACACTCGCTGAATGTTGCACACGTTTTCCAGCGGTGACCCAAACGTGTGCAAGAAGGGCCAAAGCTGGGAAGGAAGGGTGAGCACTAAAACCAGAGAGTGCAGCAGAGTCACTGCCATGGGCGAGGGGTGTCCATCACCAGGGACCATGCGTGGTGCAAAGAGCAGAAGGTGCAGTACAAGAGAGAGTTGACTGTGACACGAAGACTGGACCTGGCTTTGACCAGATGCTGCCAGTGTGGGGTTCACTGGGGTTTTTGTGGAACAGGATACAGCAGCTTTCATCTGGACACAAGGGCCTGTACTCTGAGTAAGAAAGGAAGTTGTCTTTGCTTTAAAGCTTGCTTGTGATTAATTTTAGCCTAAGTCTGATGAGAACTCTGTCTCTTCAGCAGGCTCAATGGCATGTCCGTGTCGTAGGTTATGACAAGATGATATAAGTGACGATGCAATGATAACTGGACAGGTGAGCAGTGCATGCAGTGCAAAGAATTGCAGCAAAACCTCTGTGACCTCATTCATGCAGTAATGAATGATGGCATGGGTAGAGAGCTTGGGATCCTGGATGCTTGACCAGAAAATCAATGAAATGACAAGTATAGCTAGTCTGATTTCTTCCTGACCTCTTCCAATGACCTTTTACTTCTTCACAATCATGTCTGTTGTCGGTCTGGCTCTTTGCACTTCCCATGTGCTCTTACGTTTTGTTAAAAGGAAGAAAATAAACAAAATTATTTTCCCCCAGGAACTCACAAGCTCAATTTTGCTGCATCAGCTTTGTGATAAGTTAGCTTTGGGAAGCAACTGACAGTGTATTTCTCCTGCTCTATTTAGGTAAAAATCAGTTGTGTCTCTTAACTGAAATGTTTTAAGCTTGTTTTTGTCAGGTAATAAAATTGGGTTGCTGTCTATAACTAAATTCCTTGTGATGTCTGTTTCAAAGGCTGGCGTTTCTAATGCACTAACAGCCTGAGCAGTAACAATTTCAAGCTATTCAATTCCAAGTGTAAACTCATCCAGAGATGTTTTAAAGATCTAAGAAAAAGTCATCAAGGACACTGACATGATGATGAGGATCCTTCGCACTAACACTGTCCAAGACGCTGTTTCAGCAGAGCAGAGAAGGGATTTGGCGTCCAAGTTCGTTTAGCAAAGTCAATAATCTTTGCATCTCATGGATAGCGTGAGCTTACAGGCTAAAAGCACTCATGACTGGGAAGCTTGAAAAAGCAGTGAATTACAATAAAAGACTGATAAAGTCTACAGTAATTTTCTACTTTTTCTATTTATCTGGAGTCCCAGGTTGGTGCCCTTTTGTGGGATTCCTGCTTACAGATTTCATTTTGTGCATTCACACAAATGGTTTGGTTTAGGGCTGTTACTTATTTATTTATTATTGTGTGAAACACCCCCAATAATTTTTAACTCTATCTTAATGCTAACTGATGTCACCTGGCAATTTTCAAAGTCTGCTGGCATTCTTGGCCCTACTGAAGGGTCTGTCTGTGTATTTCCTGCACTTTTTGCCTTCCTGAGATGCCATTCAGGCACTGACTGTATTGTGGCGCTGTCTGTCCAAAGGTCAGGGGTGGATCCTGTGGTGCACCTGACTGCAGAGCCACAGGCAGCACTGGGGTCTTGCTGTGGGAGCTCGGCATCGCAGGTGGGGTGTCAGCCAAGGTGTCCCCATGGCTCTGGGATGGCTGTCCCCCCATGGTCCTCCCTGACGAGAAATGCTGACCTTCACCTCATCATCTGAGCCCAATGAACTGTCCCAGGATGTCATCCTCTGCATGTCACGCCAGATGACCACACCACCTGCTCTGGGGTCTGTGATGTGGTTGGGAGAGGCCGCCTCAACCCACGCCATTGGCAGGTGGATCTGTAAAGGCCTGTTGACTTCAACCCTCTGGTCTCTGGCATGGGCACCAGAGGATCCCTGACATACTGTGTTCTGTAGAAATCGAATGTTGCTTCCTCTCCTTTTTCCACTCTATTTTATAAACATTTATGTATTTTATAAACATTTTCCAGAATGTATTGTCTCTGCCAGCTGTTATAAGTAAACTCTGTTGTTCGCATTTTCCCTCAGCCTGTCCTGAGGCATGTGTTGTTTCAAGGCATTTGGCTCTCATCGAGACTTTATTTGCCGAGGCTGTAGATTGTTTGTGATTTTTTTAAAATTAATTCAAATTTCTGTTTGTCTTACAAATAGGAACAAGGAGGAAAAAACCGTCCCAGTTCTGCATTCCTTGTAACAAATGTCTGTTTGGAAAGGTAATGGGGAAACCTTTAAAAGAGGAAAGCATGGGAGTGGCAGCAATATCCCACCCGAGAGCTTGGCCCTGGTGCCGCTGTGGCTCCATGTGTGGGCTGTGGCTGTATCTCTTGGAGTGTACAGTCATCCACACAAGGCGCTTCTTTGTATAGCAAGGGAAGACCTTTAAATTGCTTCATTTTCAGGTTAATTGCATGCTTGCAGCTTCATTGCTTACGTAGATGTGCCATAACTACTGAATCCTGATGCTTTTCCATGTATGGTGTCCCTGGAACAGCTGCCCCATGGTTTGGTACCTCTGGTGTGGAGTGCCAGCTGTTTCCATGGCAGCTCCATCACACCAGCCCAAACTCATCCATCCTCAAAAACTTTGATGGTGTTTCCTAGGAATGATTAATTGCATGTGACAATCTTGCTGGTGGTTTTGTATTGATTCCTTCAAAGAAGACACAGAGACAACATGCAATTGTCTGTTGTTCAGTTGTCAAAGCTCTGTGATTATTTTCTCCACAAACTGAAGAGATTCCAGCATTAACTTGCTGCTTTCTAAACTGCCAGTGGACAATTTGGATCTTTGCTACAGAAACCAAATGAAGCAGAGCACTTTTCTGGGGATGCTAAACGGAAGTGAGTGCTCTCAGAAATGTTTGAAATCTGCACACCTCAGAGGAGTGGTGGAGGACAGTGCACAAACTCCGCCAGGAAAATTACGGTTTCCAAAAGCAAGTTTTGCCCTCAGAGACCTGCTTCAGAGATGCACCCCTAAGCTCTTGTTGGACTGGAAATTGCTTGAACCAGGGGCTGAAAAATCTGAAGATCTTTTATCCACTTGGTTTGCCACTATGAGTGTGACAAAGAAAAACAGCCCCAAAATGATTATTGCTTTGAAATTTCGTTGTTTGTTGTTTGTTTTTGTTGATTTTTTAAAATCTTTTTTCAGATATTCCTTTTAAGGTCAATGCTAAGATAGAGCAGGTGGAGGGAGGCGAACCTGCCCCTCTACACAGCACTGATGAAGCCACATCTGGAGAACCGTGTCCACAGGTGGGCTCCTCAGCGCAGGAGAGACGTGGACAGACTGGAGAGAGCCCAGCGAAGGGCTCTGGGGAACCTCTGCTGTGAGGAGAGACTGAAAGAGCTGGGATTGTCCAGCCTGGCAGCGAGGAGAGTCCTGGGAGACCTGATTGTGGCCTGTCAATATTTAAAGGGGACCCCTAAGAAAGACTTTTTAGCAGGGCCTGTTATGATCACGCTGACAGAGGGCGGGGCTAGACAGGTTATTAGGAAGAAATTCTTCCTTGTGAGGGTGTGGAGGCATTGAGGTTTCCCAGAGAAGCTGTGGCTACTCCATCCCTGGAAGTGTCCAAGACCAGGTTGGACGAGGGGGCTTGGACACTTCCAGGGATGGTGGAAGGTGTGTCTGCCCAGGGCAGGAGGGTGGGACTGGATGGGCTTTAAGGTCCCTCCCAACCCAAACCACTCCATGATTATGTGATCCCACACACCATCCCAGTGCGACAAACCCTTCATGGTGCAGACTTGTGGAACAATCTCGCCTCTCTGAATGGAGTGGAGCAGCTCTGTCAGAGCTGCACTGTCACATTCTCCTGTCCAGGGCTCCCCAGGTCAGCACAACAAATAACAACAGGTGGAGCTGTTTACAGGTTGAGGCCAGTATGTCTTGTTCTTGAGAGAAGCTCTGAATTGTGGAGGAACCAAGTGCAACAGTACTTTAAGATAAGTGTGTATAAAACATTAATTACATCTAGTTACAAACAATAACAAATAATTTCTCAAATGTACTTTGAGTATTTGTTTTTACTGCTATCATGTTATCTTCTAATTTCCTTTATAACACCAACAGAAAAGAGGGAAAGCACTTTTCCATCAGTCTGTCTAGAGGGCACAGAAAATACTTTATTTAGAGCTTTTGCAGCTCTGTCTTATCTTTTCCTTTCTGAGGGTTTTGATCATGAATTATATATTCCCGCATGACCTGAAATATTTAACTCGTGCTCTTCAATTCCAGTTCAACTTCCCATATAAAAATATGAGTTTGAGCCCAGAAAAGACCAGGTACATAGACACAAATCCACTAGTGCTTATATCAGCCTTCCCTTACCCAGGTCCGAGATCAATAGGACTGAGGCCTCAGAAGGCTTTAGGTGGTCAGCGCTGCTCTGTGTGCCATTCCCTTAATTACAGGAGAGACTTGGCTTCAGTGGATGGATTGTGCAAATACGAACTCAGGCTTGATGCTCTGAGCAAATGCCTGGAGGTTTCTAAAGTTTGGGAGGAAAAGACATGAGAAAGATGAAGTGCAATAACTATTGTTCACATAGTGAAGCTCTTCCCTTGTATCAGGATTTCTCCAAGCTGGCATGAAGGTCACAGCAGTGTGAGGGGATGGCAAAGGTTAAGGGAAGATGTGACCTTCATACTAGGGCCACTTGCTGACACTTTGCTGAGGTTCTGCTGGCTTCTCCTTAGACCTGTGCTGGATGAGATCTGGTACAAACAAGACGTGAAACAGGTCAAGAGCTGTGAGCAGGTGCGTTCAATTTAATTTTAATGACTGTGCATATGATTGGTTAAAAAGTAGGAATTAGGAGAAATTCTGACTTTGTTTCCAGAGGTGTAAAGGCAGGTACTGTATGTGACATGGTTATTGATTCCTTGGCACCATCTGTAAGAAAAATAATGGAGGAAACCATAAAGGTGACCTTTTCCAGCTAAAGGCATTACGTAAGTATTTGTTACACACACAAATTGAATATATCACAAGTTTTGAATTCAAGGTGCTTGTGGAAAATGTAATTTCTAGAATAAAATAACAGCTTGTCTTACCCATAGCCCAGAATCTGCAATTGCATAAATAGACTTGTCCAAGACTTGAAGAACAAAAGCCCAGAGGCTCAGGATAGAGGAGTGCACACTATTAGCTGCCCCATGTCCTCATGTGCATGTACCAGAAGGTGGAATAAACAGAAGGTGGAATGAAGACACAGCACTGTTTCCCTATCTGGGCATCTGTGGGTTTCTCTGAAACAGATGGCAAATCTTAAAGGTAACACTTTTCCTGAATTCTGCCCCTCAGTGTTAGGGATGGAAGCCCTAATTGTGGAAGTGGGTGCTTATCATGCGATTGAAATCCTTACTCATAGTGGGCAGATTTTGTACATCAGGGTAAGGTGAGGCTGTGTGTAAATTTTTCAGGCTCGGTTTCTAAACTAGCAAAGAAAAGTGCATTTTTCTGGGCCAGTAAAAGTAGATACTTGTTACGTGAGACGTCGCTATGTCTTCCACAGCACTGGCGTCACACTGGAGTTATGGACTGTGCATGTTTCACAGGAGTGCCTGCTGGTTCCCTCTGGCTCATTTCCCATTACTGGCCCAAGGGGTTCATTCTACGAACTGCAGAGCTCCACCATCCCCTGCAGGACACATGTCCTTTCCTGGGTGAAACTTAGGGGAGAGTTCATGAGATTCCTACTGTTCCTTGTGTCTCGTGGCTTTCCTTCTGTTGGTCATCTGTGGTGATGTTGTGAGGAGAGAGGGCCCCAGCAGATGGGGAGGACCCTCTAATAAGCCAGACTTCCCGCTCTTTGGCCAAGGAAATGACACTGTTTCAATGGTTATTTACCCTTGCCTGTAAATGCAAAAATGAAAAAAACCCAAAAAACCACACCTGACAATTCTGGTTCACGTCACTTTAGTCTCAGCTTCTATACCTATAACTTAAAATTACTATTTTTACACAGGGTGTGTGATAGATTCTCCCAGAGGCAGGGAGTGCTGAATGTTCTGCAGAGCTGAGGCAAGTTTTATCCCTGGCTGGTTTGTCTTGAGAGCTTTTGTAAGAAGGTGTATAAATAAAAAAATCCCAAACTGAGCTAAACCTCTGTGGGTGCCTCCTGCAATGTGGATGTGCTGGCCGGCCTCGGTGAGGGCCGGGTATTCTGCTGTCTGAACGGAGAGGAGTGTGAGGTGGCCGTAGCCAAAGGGGAAATGCCTTCCTAGGGGTGGCGGGTGGCTGGGAGATGGCTGACCAGCACTGATGTCAGGGGATGCTGGGACCCCCGGGGTGGAAGATCACTCTTCCAGTGCTCAGAGGGGTTGGCTATGCCCCACAATGCCACCCTGTAGCTCAAAAAAATCCCATCGAAACCCAAAACCAAACCACAAAATCACTTCACATCACTGCATATAAACTGCATAGAAATGCATATGAAAAACTTAATCTGATCCCTAAAACCGCTGAATCAAAATAATTTACAGGGCTTATAAAAATCATGAAATCTCTAAAGCAGAAAATTCCTCTAGTAAGGCTGGTCTGTGTGGAAGAAGGTGGCTTATTCCCAGATCCCCTCACCTGTGGATTGGTAGGTCCTTGCAAAGCAGGTTAGTGAGGGGCTTTCTGGGGAGCCTGATTTATTCCGTATGGATGCACAAATAGTCTGTAGTTTAGACATGGCTATAAATGAGAAGACTAAACCTATGGAGGAGAAGCTCAGAAAGTAATGATTGAAGGGTTTATTAGATAATTTACACTCATTCAGAACAAATGAATTCAAGCTTTTAGAGTCCTTAAAAATTAATACAACACATCACTGTTTCTGACATTAGTGCGTTAATTTTCTATCTTCAATAATACATAGAAGCTATCAAAATAAAAACAGAAAATCAGATGCAGAAGATGGAAAGATCTTTCCTAGCCTTGTTACTTTTTGTGTAAATCTAAAATTGAGGGCTTGAAGTGATGGAGAGATCATTTATAGGCTTTTTCTTTCTTTTTTTTTTTTCTCCATGGCACAGAAATATCACGGATCAAAGACCAGCATGAAAAAAGTAAAGCTCAATAAAGGCGTATTAGGCCTTTAATTCAACTTAGATTTCAGATTCCAGTGATCAGTGTAATATTTTGGAGAGAAACTATTTCTTCTCTGAAGCTCAGTTCTTTGATTAATGAGATATCATGAATTTTCTTTACTATTCTCTTTGAAGGAAATGCAGGTGTTTTGAAAACAACATAAACAACGTAGATCTGTAGGAAAAGCCTTGTTCTTTACTAGTGCTGATTGTTAAATGTTAATTGAAGTCCCATGCAGCATCTGGGTTCCAGTGTTATATCAAGGCCATCAATCACAGTGGTCTGCATAAGAAATGCCCTTCCCTTTGTAGTCAGGGGAGGTGTGAATGGACTATTTTGATTTAAATTTGTCTCAGGTGCCGCTGTCCTGGTCCTGACATCCATCCCAGCGTCCTGCCTGCCCCAGGGGTCCTGCTTGCCCCAGCTCTGCACGTTGCTGGGTCTCGAGAGGACAGTGGGTAGCAGCAGGAGTGCAGTGCCATGGAGAAACCAGCCTGTTTCTGGCATCAGTGAGAGCAGAAAGCATTGGAGAAGCCGGATGAGAGATGCTAGAAGACTGTAAGGCCATGCCGGGAGCTCTACCACTTCTTGCCCCTCCCACGCGTGGCTGTGCCCATGGTGCTGTCGCATGTGCTGTAGGTCTGCATCCTCGTGTGCCAGCTTGTCCGAGTCCTATGGAGCAGCTGCAGGAGGGATGGCCATGGCAAGGACAGGTGATGACTCTTCAAGCCGCCCCAGATGAGGCCTCTCCTCTGCCTGGCAGATGATGGCATTCCCTGACTGTGCTCCATAAATCAGAAGCACCAACAGTAACTGCACCTGCACATATCAGGTAGGTCTCATTCCATTTGCTCCTTGTCAGGGGTGTTTCATTCCATCTGCTCTTTGCAGAGGGCACCCAGGATACTGCACAACACCGACAACTTCTATATAGAGACAGTTTCCTGCACAACCCTGAACTGCTGCAGGGTGATGCCATTTCAATAAGGTATCTCTGCACTGCTCCCCCTTGCAACGCAGCTCTGAGAAAAAGCAAATTTGCTCCCAGACCCTTGATATTAGTAACCATTCTTTGGATTTCTTTCTTTCATTCCAGCATAGGCCAACCCATCTCCCTTTAGCTGGCTCCCTGCCTCCTTTGTATTCTGTATCAGGTGCAACCTTCTTTGCTTGTCGTTTCCCCGTGTAGCTGGTGACTGATAGCAGAGAGAATTGCTGGGGCTGCAGCAATCCCTCTTACAACTGCTTTTTTTTTTGGGCGACTGTCACAGCCTTGGAGCACTGTCATGGACACTGATACAAGAAATGCTGGATGACACATGGATTTTGGATATGTCAGAGCATGGGATCAAAGAAGAGGAAAGATGGTGCCAGGGGATGTCAGTGTTCCCTCTTTGGCAAGTCCAAAACACTCACAGCGCATGGGAACACCAACAAGCCAGGGTCAGGGTCCGCTGGCTCACTGCACTACCTGTCTGGGAACAGGCATGTGCTCTTACTGTGGGAAAGCTGAAGTGGTGCCTTTGCAATGTTAAAACCAACCCAACCCTCCACAACAATCACAAAAATCCCGAACCCCACAAGTCATGTTGCACCATCTACAGTTCAGTAAGAGGTTTGCTGAGTGCTGTCCATGTTGTCAGTATGCTGTACTGAGTGTTGTAGGTTTGGCTGAGGTCCTCGGGCCTTTTCTGTTCCTTTTCATGTTTTTTTCTGTCACCACAGACCCCCTAGCATTTCTTGTTACATATCTGACCTCCCTTCCAACTGAGGAGCCTTGGTTACCGCTGCTTCCTGGAGCGTTCAGAGCTAATGGCTATCTGAACAGCGCAACTGGTAGCTGAAGGAAAATGAGCTGTGCCTTCCTCAAGCAGGGCAAGTTGATATGCTTTGGGCTGCAGCCAACATTGTCTTCAGAGTGCTTTTGTTGTGACACAGGCAGCTTGAAGTCAGAGAGTTCTGGTCTTTGTGGTAAAAAAACCTCCAAAACTTTTGTTTAAGATTTCAGGACAGGAACGTTGGTTCTGTTTTGCTTTCTGAAAGTTCAGTGTGTTACTTGGTAAAGCCCAGTGTAAGAGGGAGTATGAGGTGTGTTTCTTGGGTCTTGATTGTGGAAAGTCACCACCTTCCCTTCAAATCTGACCCACTCATCCCGTACCCCTTGTCTCTTGGCACCCGAATCTTGTTGCTGTGACCTGTCTCGTACCTGCAAGAGGTTTATGGGAGGATCCTGGAGGTGTGTGTGGCACAGGCTGTGTGCTGACTGTCATGTATGACAGCGCTGGGTCACGGGGACTTGAAGGCGAGGGGGAAAGTGATGCCAATCCCAGGGGATGCAGTGACTCGAAGCTGCCCAGTATGCTGGGAAGAGCTCATTTCACCTGTGAGTTCAGGTCTGTGCCAAGTCCTCATCCTGCCTATTAATGTGCAGGTTTCTAAACTACTTCAGCTGTACTTCTTTCTATCTGTCCTCTCCAGTTTGATATAAGTGTACATAAACACCTGTATTGTTAACCTCAGGTGCATTGCAGTTGTCGGGAGCCTTGTTTCCAGCTGAGCTGTCTGCGCTGACGGACCTTGATGAGGCCACAGCCTGGGGACAAGCTGCTGTCCTCGCTGAAGAGCTGCCATTTCAAAGAGATGCTTGAACACAGCACTGACCCTTAACTGCTTAAAGCATGAGCATCAGTAAGGAGCCAAAAATACCTTCATTTGCAAAACTGTCCCTTCTGAAAGTTCACCTCCTCTCCGTGCTGGTTTCCTTCTCCCTGTGCCCAGCTGCAAAGGAGTTTCTGCTGAAATGGTCCCGTCCTTGCGTAATCGTATCAGATTTTCTTTATTAGCTTTCTGGAATCCTTGGAGCTTGTGGATTCATGTCTCATGTATAAATCACACACTCCCACAAATATGTGCTTAAGAGCATTGTTTCTACAGTTATTTTCGGAGATAATTGGAAGTGTCTTTCACAGACACTTGAAGTGCTCCTTGCAAAGCCTAAAAACCTGAATGTATAGCACACCTGGGACTGCAAAGTGTTGCTGAAATACTATATGAAGGTTTTTTCCTGAGCAAGGCTTTCTGGTATGTTCCTTTCCCTTCCTTCAGCATCAGGAAGGCTGAAGGAGCAAATTGTTGCATTGACTTTTATGGCAGTTCCCATAAGCCCTCGAAAGGACAAGAAAACTAAGGTTTCTGAAGAAAGCGAAGGTAAAAGTACCTCGAAGCATTTTTCCGACCCAAATCTAGTCTCATGAATTTTTTTATTCTGTGCAAGAATGGACTTTAGCTGACCTCTTCCTCCCTCTCTTAAAGTATATTAGGGATGTGTTTGTGTGTGTGTCTGCTCTTGTTTGTTTGGGTGCCTGTCAGTGTACTGCTCACATGGCTTGGAAGGCATCATTACTTTGTAAAGTCATACAATAGGCCAACGCTGGGCAAAATGGGGCTGCTTATTGCCTGATGGAAGTGTTGACTTCATGAAAGCTACATCAGGGGTTAGACCAGTCCACTACCTTTGCTAGGCAATTTTTTTTTCATTTCTCACACACAGACTTTTCTGAGATGCATAAGAAACAGTGGAGTTGGAGAAAAGACAAACTTGCTCTCAATTTATCAGCAGTGTGTGTGAGACCCAGTCTCCAGCATGGGCTTCCATGGGCTTGGGCATCCCCCTGCTCTGGGACGGAGCCCCAGGGCCTGCAGGGGGGGTCTCTGCTCTGGCACCTGGAGCACCTCCTGCCCCTCCTGCACAGACCTGGGGGCTGTAAGGCTATTCCCCTCACATATTCTCACTCCTCTCTCCAGCTGCCATTGCACTGGAGTTTTTTTTCCCTTTTTAACTCTGTTATTCACCACTGCTGATGGGCTCAGCCCTGGCCAGCTGTGGGTCCCTCTCGGAGCTGCTGGCATCGGCTCCATTGCACACAGGGGAAACTTCTGCCAGCTTTTCACTGAAGCCACCCTTGTAGCCCCCCAAAGTACCAAAACCTTGCCATGCAACCCCCATACAGTAGTTAAAACAATTTTATTTAAAATTACTTGGCGATTTTATTGGTGATAATAGGATTATGAAATTCATTTGACTTTGGAGGGACAGGGGAACTTAGGGAATCAATTTAAACTTTTCTGTTGAATGTAAGCCTTGTCAAATCTCCATAACAAGTTTTCACTAGCTCTGTCGCATATTGGATAATCACATTAAGAATGTTAAATTTCGTATTTTTCTAGAAATAACGTGTATGGAAATGGAATAGATTTTGGGCAGTTTTAAGGTACTAGTAATAAAATATGTTGGTTTGTTTTGTTGCTGTGATACCTGAACACGTAGAGGTACCCTTAATTTGAGCTCAGTGATCTGTTGTGTTCGCTGGGCTGGGTTCAGTGGGTACAGTACATCGTCTACATGCCTCTCTTGCTCAGGAACTGTGTATTTGAGATTCTTCCAATTCTGTACCCAAGCACTCCGAAGTGAGTGGGTAGGGATGGAGCCCTTCCAGGAGGGAATTACAGTCACATTCATTTCAGTGGGCTTTTCCTCAGTTATTCATTGGAGGTGGGGGGCCCGTGGACTGCAGCCCTCAAACCTACCAGACTGCAGAGCACGTTCCAGTTTGATGCTGGACTTGCTTTAAATGACACTGGGGAAGTGGAGAGTGGGACAGAGAGGCTGATGCCAGAAGTGTGGCATTCAGTCTCAGAAAAAAAGCCTAACTTCATTCAGTTACGCTTCTGTGTTGATCCACTCGGGGAAAAGGTGAAAATCAAATAATCCTTGTCCCAAACATGCCCAGTGTCACACTTATGGGTGCTGCACCTGTATTTCAGTCAGAGGTAACTGCAAGAGGTTTGCCCAGTATCAGCTGCTCCTGCAAAGACAAACCTGGGGCTCCGTGTGCCTTTTGTGTGTTTTATTGAGCTGTCCCACGAGCCAATGGAAATCTGTCAGTGTGCTGGGCTTGAGAAAACTCTTACGAATTGTTTATAAATCCACTGACTTGAGAGCAGTAGTTGTCCTTTGCTGTTGTGTCCTCTAGAGCAAATGTTTCTGTAAAGGTATTACGGTATTCCTCTTCTGTTTATATGGGAATTGCACTTCCTCTTTTTTGGTATTTTGTCGTGAATATTTCACATCTGAGAACACAAATGCAGCAAGAAATCTCTAACTAACAGATTCCTTGGGTAGCACCACAAGGGATTTTGGCATGGAGATGTTTTCATTCTACAGCATTAATCATGCAGAATACTTGGTTTTTGGAAGTTTGTGTGGAATGTATACCACCAAAATGGATTTTACTGCTATGACATAACAAAAGTAATGTGAAAATCAAGAAAAAAATCTTTCTAGACTTCTACATGGATTTTATTTTTTTTAATTTTAAAATAGCATCTGGAGGAGTTTCTCTGGTGCTTTGAGAGTCTTTCAGTTATTCTGCTCTAAACTGGAACACAAAATGCTTCTTAAAGGCATTACAGCTGGGATTATCTGACTGATATGACTACGTCTCTTGGAGAGATCCACAACAATTTTTACTTTTTTAATAGTTATTCTACCTGTATATCCACAGAAGTACAAAGACATAATGATCATAGACATGTAAACGTATTTTTCATTTGCATCCCATCATTTTAGCAATCAGCAGTATAATTGCTCAGTTAAACATTGAGTCTGTGGAAAATAAATGCCACATTGGTACTTCCATACCTGAATGTCTATTTTAAAGGAACTGACCTTTTGGTATCCAGCTTTTACAAAGTGGTGCTTTGTAGTACCACTTACTTAGTTGCTACATATTTCATTGCTTGCTTTTCCTTCTCCTTCTTAGGTAGAATTTAAATATGCCATTTTAGTTTTATTTCTGGAGAGAAAAGATTTGAATTTTATGGTTATAACTGCTAGACTTAGTATTGCAGTAAGTGAAGGTTGTTTCAGTGGCACATGGCAGCAGTGCTGAACATGGTTTAACACCGTATCAGTCCCCCCCATGGAGGGGCTGGGCGGCAGAAGCCTTTGTCACAGCATCTTGCTGGAAGGAGATGTATCTGATTGAGGGGAGCAGTGATAAAACCCCATTAAACATCTCTCCTGCCACTTTCTGTGCTCCCAGTGCCAGTGTGGGGTATGTGGTCTGTGGAGGTGGGGACAGCATCCTCATGGAGTGGGAGAGTGGATCCCCTGAATAGGGTACTGGGGTGCTGGATTTGCTGGATTCTGAGGGGGCAGCTGCGGTGTCTCCCTGCCCTTTCCTGCCATTCTCTGCCCAGCAGCCCATCTCCCGAGGCCAGAGCCCCTTTGCTTCCAAGACGTCAATTCCTTCCCAGCCTCTGGCCGAAGTCGGTGAATGGGTGCGGGAGCTACTGGGAGCACAGACTGCAGCAGAAAGAAAGGTGAAAGG
This sequence comes from Falcunculus frontatus, assembly GCA_013398115.1. Taxonomy (NCBI): domain Eukaryota; kingdom Metazoa; phylum Chordata; class Aves; order Passeriformes; genus Falcunculus; species Falcunculus frontatus. The sequence goes on from VZRV01004682.1 coordinate 38,391, forward strand.
ATTTGGATCTCAATTTCCATCCATTGTGGGCCTGAAGTGTGGTTCTGCCGCTTGGCTTGCTGCAAGTACCTGGGGGTTGTGGTGTCCTGCCCAGCACGTGGTTCTGCTGCCCTATGACCCTCGACCGTGCTCCCATAGCTATTGCTCGTGCTGCACAATGACAGTAAGATGCTCCTTCTGTCCCCATAACTGAATTTCCTAGCTGGGGGACAAGCAGCCCAGGTTGCTCAATGTGAGTAGGTGGCTTCTTTAACATCCTCACAGTGTAAATGTGGCATCAGAGACAGGGCAGGCTGGGTCATAAAGGACTGGCGGTAGCTATGAAGGACTCTGCTTTCAGAGGAGGATGTCAGTGCTGCTCAGCGGTTTCCAGGTCTTGAGAGCTCACACCATGGGTGCAGGATCCAGCTGAAAGCAGGTGCTGTCCATCGAGCCTGGCTGGCCATGCCATCACTGCTGGGCTGCTGACAATCATCTGCGAGAGCAGCCACCCCCCTTTGTTGGCACAGACTCGTCAGTGAAGCTGTGGGATGACCTGGCGCTGCCTGTCGTGATGGGAAAGTGGAGGCTGGTCTGCCCTTCTGGCTGCCTGGTACCCGGGACTCTGATCCCCGCTGCCCAGGTGCTGTATGCTGGGGCAGGCCTGTGCCCCCTCACCCGCCCCTGACCTCAGAGACAGCGGCCACCAGGCCACTGTCAAGGCAGGCTCCGTTCTCCCTGGTGGGTACCCGAGGACAGGGCGGCTGGAAGGTCTCCGGCTGCACCACCTTCGCAGGGCCGGACACCTGATTGCCAGCGAAGCGTCAGCAGATGGCACTCGTGACATGCCGCAGACGGAATTTCTGCAAAGAAATGTAGTTACTTTTGTGCATTTTGGCGTGGCCCTGCTGACAGCCTCAGGTTCTGCGCTGGCATGTACGGCTCGGCGGGAGCTGCGGGCGGTGGGGACGCGATATCCGACATTCCTGACGCTGACGGAGCTTCTGCCTCTGGCTGGGAGGGTTGGGGCACCAGTGGGGGCTGTAGAGGCTGGACAGAGGAGCCGGGTGCTCACACGTCAGGGCATGCAGTTAATTGCTGTCTCGGCGAGTTTCCAAAGAGCTCATGCTGCCCGCTTGGGATTTATTTATTCAGCAAGAAAATCCATCCGTGCCAAATGTCACTGAAGAGATGAGTCTGTTTTAGTGTGAGGTCAGCTCAGCTTCTGCACAAGGTGCTGGCTGACTCATCAGCCTGCATCCACCGTCTGTGACCCCATGCCTGTCCATAGCTGCATCCCAACCTACATATGATAGACCCAGGCTCCAGCAGAGCTTCAGAGCTAGTTCAGCATAATACAAACACTCCAAACCACCAATAAATCAAGTGCGAAAACCCTATTTAAATTTTTTGGACTTGAGATGTGTTTTCCCAGTCTGCGCAGGCACAGCCAGCGTAAGAGCCGTGGGGAAGGGGACAGCCCTGTGACAGTGGAGTGGGGAATTGGAGCAGTCGGTAGCTGGGTTTGTCCACACCTGGGAGCTGAGGAGGTCTCAGAGGATGCCAAAAGAGCTGGTCCATACAACTTGGAGCTGTTTTGCATCACCCATGAAAAATCCCGGTGACTAAGAGAGGACTGTGGAGTCCCCATCCCTGAAGGTTTCTGGCTGGACAAAGCCATGTCTCACTTGATTGAAAGCCTTGGTGTCAGCAGCAGGTGTTCCCTCCAGCCAGGGTTTTTATGGCCCCATGTAATATCCTAAGGAAATGAGGAGAGAACTGGTAGATCTTCATGGACTGAAACTACAGATATATGCTATCCTATATTCTGTGTTTGATCCGTATTTTCTTTTTGGAGTTCGCTTCATGTAATAAATAGTTTCTAGAATTTGTTACAAAACATTAAATATATCAAGATTAAGAATAGATGGCCCAGATTTATATTTTATTGTGAGAATTTCTGTTCTATTACTCCTGGAACAGACATCAAGGAGAAGACTAGTATTAAATGCATAGTGGTGACTAAATGAGTTGTTTACCAACATTTAAGGCTTGTGGAAGACACTTATGTAATAACCCAGAATTTAAAACACATACATACAACTTTTCAGGTGCTGCACTCTCATACTTCCTGCTCCACAATGACAATAGGGTGTGTGCTCCGTGTAACTCAGCTCTGCTGAAATATGCATGAGACTCCTGAGAACCTTCTACAACTACTACCTCAGAAAGACAATTGCTAATCCTCTGGAAATAGGCTTTCCCTAAAATTACAGGACTATTAGAAGACTAGAGTCCTATGTGTAAGCAGACATAGTTGTCTTGCACTTTGTAGATTAGTGCAACATTTTATAAGTCAACTGTTAATACCCTATTGAAATATTTACTGTTTTGCTCATGTACTTTGAAGTATTTCTGACTTTTGTGGGCCCAGTGTTCTTCCTCCAGGGCTTGTGGAGGGCACAGCAGTGCAGGTCTGCTGCTGTAACCCTGATTTACTGAAATTCAAACCCAGAAATGCCATATGACTTGTGCAAAAATCCCGTGGCAGATCAGTGGCAGAGTCAGAGACAGAGGGACACTCTCCTGACCCCATGGCACCTGAGCCAGTGCACAGAGTGCAAGTTAAGGGATGGAGGACAGTGAATTCTTTAATGAGGAGCTGAAAAGTACTACCACTGCCCAAACCAATCCCCTCCCCACCTTGCTGGACACCGACAAAAGGGTGCAGCATGCCAGCCCCTTCCAAGCCTTTTGCTGGAACACTGGGCTTGGCAGTGGCCCTGTATGCCCAGAAGGATCCCTGCAAACAGAAGACACACTCTGCTCTCCGGCTGTGTCCTTTCAGCCTGAAATTCCAGTGAGGACTGAGGATGAGCCTGACAAACACTGCCCGACCTTCAATACACATCCCTAGGGAGTGTTTCTTTGGCATCCTCCCGGTCTCCTAGAGAAGGCTGGCAGGGTGCTGGTGTGGCAGGGGGAGCCAGGGGGATCAGTGAGTGACATTTGATTACCGGAAAGGTCCGGAGTGTACTTCAGGGAAGAACAGCTTGTCCACTCTAACTTGATGAAGGACAGTGTCCGGTGTCTCCCTGCCCATGAATACAAAGTGGTGGCTGACTAGGTGAGAGCGATTCCATGGATGGCCATGGAATCTCTTCTGTCTGCACAAAACACCCTTGTCATTGAGCTGTATTTGTGTCCCTGGATTTCTGTGTTCACTGTCATCCATGCTTTCATTTGTAAATAGAACAGCCAAGTTCTAAAGGACAAGGATCATGTGGTTATTGGGTGTTGTCCGTTTGTAGCCTAAGGCTGTGCAGCAGAAATCATTCCTCTCCTGCTCCAGACCCCACAATGGCTGAGCACGGGTGCAGGGGTGAAGGTCACCTTGCGGGGCTCCACAACCACCCTCAGCCAGCTTCCTGGCCAGCACTGTGGATGTCCCATGGCTAGGCTCCTGCTCCCCATGTCCCCACCTGCGTGACTGGGGATTTCTGCCCACCCTGATGCCAGGCAGTGAGACCTGCCTGACCCACACACTGCCCACGGCTACAATGGGGGAATGCAGCCCTGGACACCTGGGAAATGTCCCTATCTCTGGCATGGTACCAGATGGGGATTCTTTCAAATTGATAGTTGTTTCTTCTTCCAAACACTGAGGGAAAATCAAGGGGAATCAAAATATTCATCCTCCCCTCTTTGCCTGTCCTTTTCTCCAAAAGAATCATTCAGAAATCGAAGGAAATCCTTGCCTGGAAGCATTTCTTTCCCATGCATTTGAACAGTTTGTCTGTAAGGATTCAATTTTGTCAGCAAGTTTCTATGGCATCTTAAAACTGATTTCCTTAGTATGAAATGAGCATTTTAAAATCACAGCTTACTGGTTAAAAATGGTTCTGTGTATTGGTCTTTTGGTATATTCCCACAGATGCAGGAGGACAATAACAAATTTTGTAGATTGAGGCACTCATGGACTGTAGTAACAGACACAACATAGCGCAGCAGAGGTGCTGTCCCATACCTGATGCCACTAAAGATAAATAATGGAATAATTTACTATTATTACAATTTGAGACACATGAAACTAGGAGAGAATAAACCTGTTCACTGGCTTCTCAATCCATGGTGACCTGTGATAAGCACTGTAAGGGTGCCAGATGCAGTGGGTTCAGATGCAGCCCTTGGGAACCTGGAGGGCCAAGCCCCCAGCAACCCGGAGCAGTGGCTGCACTGCCAAAGGGGATGTTGCAGGAGAGAGTTTTGGCACTGGCAGTGTGAGGCAGGGTGTCCTTCTCCCCTGGCATGCCATCTGCTGAGTGCTGAGTGCACAGGTGCTGGGAGACAGGTGCCCTCCCACTCCCGCAGCATGCTGGGTGCTGGCACTGGGGGTGGAAGGCCACACTGAAAGCAGAGCCTGGAGGTTCCTTCCTGTTTGATCTGTACCAGGAATGGTGGCAATGTCAGAAATAGTTTCAGTAAGAAATTCTAATGTACATAAAATCAAGACTATTTTGAGAGTAGAAATAAGAGTCTCTCCGTGTTCATTATTTCGCTCCCATGAGCGCCTCTCTGCTTATAATTACCTTCTACTTGCATGGAATTGTTTATTGTTAATAGCCTTAGTGTTTAGAAGGTACAAATAACATCTCCCCTGGGAAAAAGGAACTGTCTTTCCTGACACATAAAATATCTACTTTGTCTACTTTTGAACTAAGGAGAAGTACTTTAGGAACTATTAAACAGTCTTTAACATCTAACGGGAAATTATGGTTTGACTTGCAGTATGGCTGTCTCGCTGGTCCCTTTGTCCAGGGCACAGGTTTAGGAAGGGTTATGCCACACACTCCACCCAACAGCATATGAGAGCTGTGTTTGTCTTCCGGAAGAACATTTACATATTTTGTGGACTCCAGCTGAGAAGCATCACTCAGCCTTGCTCAGTGAGGATTTACAGGTACCAGCACCATGGAACTGGCTACAGGCAATGAGCAAGTTTCAATAAACCAGTTTTCTGCTGTTGTCTCTTGATTTAAACTGCAGTATTAAATGAAGAAATCACCTAGGAAATTCATTTATTACTTCATTCAGAATAAAATAAAGAAATATGTCAGTGATTAATTTGCCTGGAAAGATAATCGCAGAGACTCTTCAACTGGAGCAGGCAGCCTGGGCAGTGTCCTCAAAGTTAATGGTCTATCAAGTGAGGAGAGCCTGTGTAGCGTCGGTGGCTGTCATCATCTCTCTGCTGGTGTTGTGCAGCAAGAGGTACCAAAGGATTATTGATTTCCTCTGAAAATGCTTTGTAGCCCTCCCCACCTTCCCACAGGCTTCACCTGTTACCTGCCACCTCTCCGCAGTTCATGTGGCTGTTGCAGGATGAATAAACAACTCCGTTTCCTCAAAACTGTTTGCAAAAGCTGGTCTGTGCAGTGTACATCTAAGGCTGTCTGACTGCTCCCTTAGTGCCTTTGGAGAATGCCGAGTAGTCTGGAGAAAGGAGCTGAACCAGGGCTGGAGTCACTGCATTCTCTCCCAGATGGAAAAGCCTGTGCACAGCTGTGGCTGTCTGCCATATGACGAGGAGTAAAACATCATATGACATTAGATGAGTCTTGGTTTTGAATTTAGAGGAGGTATTTCAGTTCAGTTCTTACTCCAAAGCCGAGGGATGAAAACATGACATTTTAAAACGCAGAGTATCCTACAGAAATAGCCCCAAGCCAACACAGGGTAAAATGAAATAAAATACTGTACACACCAGGAACGCCAAGTGTGTAACCCACAGGCTGGGTGCAGCCCACCAAGCAGCCTGGTCTGGCCCCTGTACTGGGATACCAGTGACTGGTGATGGCCAGCACTCCACCATGCCTGGGCTCTGGGAACCAGGATAGCTGGCTCTGTGAGTGATTCCCAGTCCCTTTGGGTCTACATTTCCTACACTCTGCACCGATTACTGCTAAAACTTCTGACTCTGTCTCCCACTACCTGACACTTTCGTTCCCTCTTACATGTACTTTCGCTTCAGCTGAAGCTCGTCGGCTTGCATGAAAAATTATGAACAGACTCCTGAGCTCCGGTGTCTGAAGAGACTTGAGTCTCTCAGAAATGATCAAAGATGTACAAGTCCTTTCCACTCAGTAAAATCCAATAGACATTGCCTAAAATCCTATAAAACCTTTGAGGTGGAAAACGCGACTTCTGCAGCCTCTTTTCCCTCTGTCGCACAGATCAGAATGGACACACCCGGTCTGGTTTTGCCAGTTCCTCTCAGGCAAATTCAGCTGCCCTGACTTGGTCTCTTCAGTTCATATTCCTGCACTGCACTACTCCAGTTTACTTTTTAAATCTCTATCTCTGATCACCATGATATAAAAGATTAAGTTCTGTATATTATCTTCGAATGATAATAAAAAAAAATTCTCGTTGAAACAAACAAAAAAAAACCCGAAAAGAAATCTCATTTTGAAAATCCTGCATTTGTTCATCCTCTGTAATATACCTTTTCTCATGAGGGTTAAAAGGTTTTTAATTATCTTCTTCAATGTCCACTGTTCAATTGTTTTTCCCAAGGCCACAAACCATTTTGCACATAGAGAGAGGAAAGTGCAGCTTGTTCTCTAAACCTACACTCTGCTTCTGCCTTTCTGGGAAAACTCAGGCAAGCTGCGTGTTTTGGAAAACAACAGCAGAGTTCCAGGAATATTCTGGTGAGCAGACTCTCACACCAAAGCCAAGCCTGCAGACTGGGGCTGGAATCAGCAGGAGCACTGGTGGGGTGGAGTTCATCTCTTCAAAGCCCCAGTGCCTCTCGGCATGCCACGGCAAGGCCCCCCCGGGGGTTTGGGCTGCCCACAGGGAGCTGCTGTGGGGGCCACGGTTCCCTTAGCAACACCTGCTGAGGGTGGGCAGCGAGGTACCTGCTGCCCCTCGGATGGTCCCCTGTGGTTGCGAGGCTAGGATGAGCTCAGGTTCAGGAAATCCACTGCTGAGAAGTGAGCTTTGTGGACATTTTTAGCAGGAGTGATGGTGCAGTCGTGGTGTGGTGCGAAAAGAGTCGAAAACCATGCCTGGATCTGGTCACAGCTGCCAGGTTGGCCATGAGGGCTGGAGGAGCCAAGCCCTTGGGGAAGAGCTGCAGGGGCTGTGCTGTGTGGGCAGCAGGAGCTGGGCTCTGCTGCCTCTGCCCCAGCAGGTGCTGAGCTGCAGCTCCCTGGGCCAGGACAGAGAGTGACACAGCCCTGCTCCTCTCATCTGGGGATCCTGCTCAGGATCTACCTCTGGGAGCAGCAGTTCTGCTCTGGCTCCAGCTGCAATAATGGGCTTGGGCTGGGGCTGCCCATGGCGCCACGCTCTTACACACTTCCCCAGCCCATTATACCTTTCACTTGGTTATTCTCTTCCCTCATTAACTGACCAGTATCTCTCTTTTCCAGCTGGAGTGTTATTCTTTTGAGGCTAAGTATGAAATCCATCTGCCTTTACAGGTGTATCTCTAGGCCAGCTGTACCCTGGGTCTTCCCTTGTCGGGTATTCCCTGCTGTCACTGCTCCTGGGCTCTCCCCACCCCATCAAGAGAGCAGTGATGACTCCCCCAACTGGATTTGATCTCTCCAGAAGACGGAAGCTCTTCAAGCTCTTGCCATGTAAAGCACAATGTTAAAACATTTCAGAATTCCTCAGTCTAATGACAACCTTTTGCCCTAAAGATAGATGTTGCCACTAATCAGAGGTTCTCCTGCTTTGCTTCAATAAGCCAAGCTCATTCCAAGAACAAAGGGACTGCCACTGGAATAGTCCAGCTTTTCAATTTCAAACCATCTGCATCTTACAGAAAAAAAATGAAATCTTCAGCGCACACAAATACTGTGCAGAACTAAATGACACAGGCCATTTCACTTTCCTTCGTGGTTTTCTAACTTATTGGCTTTTAAGTAATGGATAGTCCAACATGAAAAGCTCCACTCAAATAAGACAAACAAACACTTAAAGCACACATTACAGCTGGCATTCCCAGCCATCTGTAAAGGTTGTACTCTAAAGAATAGAGAGGGAGATTGTTAAATTCTTTGTCTAAGCCAGAGCACAAAGCATCAGTGGGGTGAGATGTTCAAGCACTGGTCAGGTGTCTATGGGGGAGCATCTTTATTTGATGACAAAAGCCCGGACAGACTGTGCTGACAAGGTCTTTACAACCCACTGTAACCTTTCAGCCCTTTCCTGCTTGTTTTCCCCCATCACTATTCAGCCACCCTGAAGACTGGCAGGCAGTCTCTTCTATGTCACAATTTTTGGTACTTCATCTTCTGTAGCTCTGTCTCCTCCTTGCTCTCCCCTTACAGGTCTGTCTTCAAATAGGTCTTTTGGAGGATCCTTTTCATCTCCTTGTCAGCTTTTTGGGGTGCAGTGTCCCCAGTCCAACCTTTTCCCCTCTGCCCTTACCCCTGTGAAATCACTTCTTAAATCACTGGAACCCGTGTTTCTGTCACAGGAAGCATAAGCTCCTCGTCACTATGCAGAGGGCTCCTGGCACCCAGTCCCCACTCTGTCTGTCACTGCCTCGCCCGTGAGATCTGATCTTCCATCTTGGATGGCTCCTGAGAGCAGCTGGCAGCACCACACTGCCAACTTTTCAAACAAACTTGTAATTCTCTTGCACCCCCTCAACTTAGGGCATGTGTTCAGCAACACTCTGAAAGCACCTTCATTATCTATCTCTGTATCTGCCTGAGTGCCTTTTTCTGCCTCACAGCACTACAGAATCAGAATAATTTGGGTCAGAACTTCCCCACCCAATAGTTTGTGTTGGAACTGGAGTCCCCTTCCTCCCTGGCACAGGACAGTTCCTAGAGGTACATCCCTGCTGCTGTAGCAGAGCTGATGTTTCTGCCTCCCTGGGTATCCCACAGGTGTTCATTGCTATCCACACTTGGCATCTGCTCTCCAGCTGCTAGCAAAGTACAAATGAGTCAGCCAAGAGCTTTCTAGAAACTCCCCTTCTTTATTCTTACTTCTTAACACAGCTGAATTGTGGGTTTGGTTATGTTTTAGTGTCTGAATTTGCAATGAAACACTGTTAAGTTGTCTGAAGTGGAAGGGATTTGTATTTAGAGTGTACTTTGGAATGTTTTCCTTTATTTTATCTTTGTCCTACAAAGAACCTAGTTGAATGGCAGCCTTACTTGATTCCTCTGATGCCTTGAAACATGCTGTACCTACTGTGGAGTGCTTTTCTTGGAACTATTGTCCTACACAATAAGTATTGCAAACATTAATTACAGAGTAGTTCCCACAAACTCCTGGTTTACAGCATGCTATCTTTTCTCAAGATACTACAAGTGATTTTTTTTAAATGGAACTTATATTGATGTGGAGTAGTCTGTCCTACTCATACCACCTGTTTTCATGCCTGTGAGTCAGACTGTGTCCGAGCCAAGCCATTAGAACTTTTCTATTGTGTTTCTTCTACCCAAAGAACCAATCCTCCTGTACCACTCCAGAATTTCAGGTGTCTGCAGCCCAATATCCCTGCTCTTGGCAGAAGGTCACAATTGTTCCCATGTTCCCGCTGTTAGGAAAATTAATCCATGATGCCAGAGGTTTATGTCCAAAAAAGGAGACAGAAGAGTCCTGTAGCTTTATTCCAATAAAGGGAGAGGCCATGGGCATTTCCCATGGGGTCTCTCAAATTGCTGGAGGACGCAGCCTCCTTTTTATCCTAATTTCCCGGCCACATTTCCCTCTCTCTTTCCACACTGGCTGAGGTACTCGAGAGGTACAGACTTCCCGAGTAGCCTAAGACAGACCTCCTCCTAACGTACACCTCCCCCCCCCCCCCCCCCCTTTTCTTTGTATCTCTATTCTTTTTCTCCATATCCAGGAATTTAGAACGGCCTTGGGTGAGTAACAATCTGTGTCAATTAGTGGAATTCCTCTGGAATTTATGGTTCTTCCCATTGCTTCTTTCACCTCTCAGCATCTGGCTTTATCTACCAGCAGGCCCACAGTGTGTTTGTAAAGACACCTCACTCTCATTCCTTTCACTGCCTGCCTGCACTCCCTTCCGTGCCTGTCAGGCATCTGCCCTGTTCCCTGACCCTATCATTGACTCAGCTGCTGTTCTCAGGAATTAAACATTCATTTCTGGCCACTTCCCATCCTTTTACCTTCTGACATTCCAGTTCCCATTGCTAAATTCCCACTCACCTGATTTTTTTTCTACCCCCTTGTAAAAGTAGTCAGTATCTCCCTCTTTCCCTCTTTCTTTCTTAGTATTAATTTCATTTTTATGTGCTGTCTTCAAGCCCTGGAGAAAAGTCCTGAAGGATGCAGCTTTCCTGGAATGTACTCATTATCCTACTAAACGTGCTCTGCAGCACCAGTCCCGCGCCCTTTGCGTCTCTCCTTTATTTTGCGGCATTTTCACCTGAATCGCTTCACCCCTCCTCAGCAGGGACCTGATGGCTGAAGTCTTCACACTGCATCAACCTTCTCTGCTCTGTGCCGGGAGGCAGCTGGCATTGCCAGTCCTTCCGAGTTTTATTCCTTAAAGTTAGTCCTGTCCTCCTTTGGTTACGGCTTCTAGCTGGTCTCTGATTGCTGTGATTTATGGAACCTCCATGAAAGGTTGTGGAAATGGCGCGCAATTCCCTGAGCAGCCCCGCCCACCAGGACAGTGTGGAGATAATCACCTGTTTGTCTCCTGCTTAACAGGCTCCCGGCAGAGCTCATTGTGAATTCATTCAAAGGGAGGTGCAGTGTCCCGTCTGGTAACGATGGTGACAATGCCAGCACTGTTCTAAAATCGCAAACTGTCTCTGCAGCGTTGCTGCGGCTGCCGAGAGATTCTTACTCTTGGGGTCTGCTCAGGGTTTGCTCAGATGCCACGGCACCCCGAGTGCTGCCCTCAGTATTCCATACTGCCAGCCCCTTCCTCGCTCCTACCTTCAGGAGAAATGAGTTTGTAGTGTCGTTAAGTAATTTTCTGTGAGACTTAGAGCAGCGTTCACAGTCCTATGAAGTTTCATGGCACTGAGGGGAGGGAGCCTGGTTTAAAATAAACAGAAGCACAGACTGGACTGATACTCCGCTGCAACTGGAACAAACCTGGTGAACCCAAGACAGCAAATGTCACGTGTGCAGCAGGGATGAGCTTTCATCCATGCTATATTGCCTGCTATAATGCTGCATCTGCTTTGGATCCTGCTGGGGTCTTGCAGAGCATTTGGGAGTTAGGAGGAGGAGGAAGAGGAGGAGGAGGAGATGGTGGAAGGAGTCCCTCTCTTGCTCACACCAGAGATGTGTTTTCATCCTGAGCAATTCTTTAATGTCTCCATATAGAGGCATGCTGGGCTAACAAGGCAGCTCAGAAAGCTATTTGCTCCTTTTCTTGGTGTAGTATATAATGCAAAATAATTCGTGCTAAAATTTTAAGATAACAGCATTTTGCTGAGGTTGAGAGAAAACACAAATACTGGAAGCAGGTGACCGTCAAAACTTGTGCTGTTTAAGGGATTTCTGCCTAAGCCCCGGCAAGGTACATTCAAATTGCATTCCACAGATAAGCATTCCGTGGGATTTCCTCGTTTGGCAGAGCTCCAGGACGTGTGTATTTACAAATATATGATTCCGGGATGTGTGTTCCATGTATGTATATGCAATAAATAATATACTTTTGCCAGAAACTGATTCCAGCAGCAAAATCGACTACTGATTTCAGGAACTGTTGTCAGACATGGTGGAAAAACCAGGAAAGCACATTGTTGTATTGAAAAGATAAAATTAACAAAGAAGAAAAAGGGTATAAAAAGACACCTCAGAGAAACCGCAGCGGTGAACTAATGAGATTCGAACCGATAAAGGTCAGAACTCAGTTCACCCAGCGCCGATCGCCTGCCTCGGCGCTGCTTTTACTTTGTGGCTTTTTCAAATTTTCTACTTTGATTATTAATAAATTCTCTTTATTCACAATATTGATTGGTTCATTTATAACACTTGGCTACTGCTAAGGACATCAGCCGAGTGGTCTGTCTAACTGAGGGAAAAGGTGGTGTTAGGGGTGGCTGTGGCTGCAGAGCTGTGCAGAGCAGTCCGGGAAGAGATGGAACAGTGAGCTCATTTTCTGAAGACTGGCAAAAGCTTTACAGGAGACTGTACCAAATAAATAACTCATTGCATCACATATAGCTCTGCAGTTCTGGGGGTACTTTCGTTTTGCAGGTGTGGAGAGGCATTTCCAAACTCAGATGACGCTCCTAGTGATGAAGCAATAATAGTTCCTGGCATGCTGCTTGAGATTTGAAGGCAAACTTTGGCCTGAGCTGCTGCGGCACCAGCTCCAGTCAGCATCTTGCCAGCCTGTCCAGTGCCGAGCAAGACAGCAGAGGGAGCTCCTCCAGCCCGTGTCAGAGTGTCTGGGAGCTCTGCCTTGCCTGCAGCTGCAGGGGCTGGCTACAGGGGCTGCTGCTGCCACGTTGCCGCCTCGCAACAGAGTACGGTGATTTCTGGGTGAACCAGCTCGGGTGCCCTGTCACTTTGGTGATGCTTTTCCACCAGCCCAGGACTTTGCCTGCAGTCCAGCGTGGAACCAGCATGAAGCTCTGCCCACATCAGCCCTGTACTTCTCAGAACCTGTTTGCAGAGGGAGACCCTCGTGCAGGAGCCCACGGTGGGGGCAGAGAGCGCAGAGAGGCCCCAAAGCCCCACACTGGGTGGGAGCCACAGGCACCATGGGGACAGCTTGAGCTTTCAAAAGCACTGTGTCAGGCTGGCCTAGAGCTGGGAGGTGCTGGAGGGAGGGGAGCTGATGTACAACCTCCTTCCTTCCCCTTCCAGGCTCTGCAAACAGTGATGAGGACCCTGCTGTGCCTCTGACAGCGCCATAAACCAGCAGTGTCCAGTTCCTCTTGCTGGCTGCAGGCCTTTCCTCCACAGACTTGTCTACTTTTTGGGCTTTGGTTTCCCTCGAGGACCTCAGGACAGAGGGCTCAGTGTGAGACCCTTTGATGCCACCCCAGAATGTTACCACCAGGAATCCTGCACAACCAGCCAACCAAAACAGGATATCTCGATGTGAAACCAGAGGTGCTGTGATAAAAGGAGAGAGAAGACACGACTATTATGGCCATTGTATTTTTAGGACAGAGTTGCCCTTTCCCTCAGTGAGAGAATTTCCTTGTGCGTACGTGTGGACTTGTAAAACTCCAGCCCTTGGACTCAAAATATGACTAAATAAGGACAAGTGCTAAGAGTGCTCTATATCACACAGTCCTGAGGCTGCTGGCAACAGTTGTCATGTATGGTGTAATTAAAGGAAATGTCTTGCCTGAAGTATTAATTGACAGGCAAGTAATCAGCAGCATACCTGCACACCTGAGCTCCTTAGTCCCACTGCAGAAGCACAGGGGCTGGCCACTTAGCTTCTCAGCAGCTGTGCACATCAGGGCATTACAGTGCTCCCTCACTTCCTGGGTTTCATTAAAGGAAGTTTAGTGAAGAAATCTCATTTGCAGAGACACCAGCCATCTAAAACATACCATGCTTTTATTGAGTGCATGCAAATTAATTATAAAACATCCATGCAGAGAGGGGATGCAGGAAAAAAAAAAGAGAATTATCACACTGTTTAAGATCTGTACCCCAAGTTCTGTCTGTGTCTGTTTTCCTACCTCCATGTTACAGAAGGGAGCTGCCTACCCAGGGTGCAGCACCTACTGCAGCTCTGGCCCAGATGGGCTGTGACTCCCCAAAATGTACAGCCTGAAATGCTAGGGAGGGTGAAACTCCAGGTTTTGAGCAGTCAGCATGTTGGGAGCATCTCATACAAATCCATAGTTCCAGCTGGTCTCAGGCACAGTTCAAAAGTCATGTCCTTAGATATTGCAGGGTCCCTTTGAGGTGCAAGTGGGTCAGCAACATGTCCCTGGGGTGGGACAGCTGTAGGCCCTGCAGTGGGAGGCTGAGTCAGATGGCAAGAGACCTGGGGTCTGCAGGGGTATGGACTGGAAAGGCCCAGGAGCAGAGGCTGGAGTGACTCTCTTGCGATCTGCTCTAATCACAGAGGAGCAAAGAGAACTAACTCTCCGTGAATAAAATGGAACAAGCCCAGAAAGGTTTGAAATATTCCCCAAAATGAGATAAAAACCAAATGAGGTTAGATGTTGATACCAAAAAATCGATATATTTTATTTAATAGTAAAAGATGCAAAGAGAAAGAAAGAGAAAAAAAAAAGAAAGAAAGAAATAGAAAAAGAGGTGTGTGTGGGGGACAGGGAGAGTGACAAAGACAGATTAAGTAGAAACGTATCACCCCTCTGTGGGTCCCAACAATGTCTCGTTGCTTCCCTCCATCTGCTCTTCTTGGTGGTGAGGGTCCCGTGCCAAAGAGTATAGAATCCAATGGATTATTATATGTTTGGGCCGGTGGGAACACCCATGTGCCTCCTCCGAGGGGGACAGGTTTGACACTGTCCCTTGCAACGCTGTGGATCTGCTGCATCACGTTTCATTATGTGCAGTGCTCTGGTGGAGGGTCTGGGGACTCTTTGGGGGGCCTTTGATGGGCCATGACACCCCCTCTGCTGTCCCTCACGTGGATGTCCCCTAGATGTGGCTTTCCCGGGGTGGGGTGCTCTGCAGCTGGGCGGGTCTGCACAGCAGAGGATGGGTGTTCACTGCCTCTGACCCAAAACCTCTTCTCCTCCCCTTGAGTTGGGGGAGTATGTGCAGACCCGGCAGCAGATAAGCCTAGGGCTATAGCCTCCACCCCAAAGGCACTGGGGCGAGCTCTGCTGTGGATGCTATTTCAGATGCTTTGAACAATAGTGTCACTTTTCTTATCTCTTAACAATCTGCAGTCCAGGATGCAGTGGTCTGCCTTGCAGTTTTTGTTACACCCTTTTGCTATAATAGGCAAAAGTCCTTCATAAAAATGTTTGAGCCATAAACTATAACACTTCAGCCTCTGACGGACTCGGCCAGTGCGTGGATGGGCCCAGCCTGGCACAGAGGGTCTGTCCGGTCCCACAGCTGTCCCTCGTGGGCAGGGTGGTGAGCCTGCCACAATGGACAGGAAGGCTAGAAGTTGTCTGAGTTCCACGGTGTAATCTCCTGTGATCCACCACTCTGTGCTCAGGGAATTTAAGGTTAAAGACTTGGTGGAATTGTCTTCTGAGAATTTGTCTTAGCAATTTCCCAGTTATCTGTATTTTTGGTCTTTGAAGCAGTCTATCTCAGCAAAAAGCCCCATTTATTTACACATTTCTTTTCTTGCTTCAGAATTCTATCTGGTATTTTTATTTCCCAGCTCTTGCACTAAAGAAAGAGCAAGGAGATGATTTGCTTTCTCCATGCCAGCTATTTCTTCCAGACATCCAGCGCTTCCTGGCACACATTTTCCTCTTTCATGCCAGTTTGAGGAGCCCTATTGCATTTACACATTATTTAGTCCTATTCTCTGTTCCCCTTTTTGAATTACAGATTAATTTAGGTTGAAAAGGATGTCTGGAGGCTCTGATCCAGCTGCCTGCTCAAAGCGGGGACATGGTCCCAGTAAGGCTGCTGTACTGCCCTATTCCACCTGTCCAGTGTGTGTGTTCCTGCTTTGATTTCCCAGAACTGTGGCAGGCTGTGCTGGAGACACAGATGAAGCCAGGACAAACCATACTCGTTGTTCACTGGTTTCCCCTCACCCACGGAACAAGCCTCTCCCCTCAGGACGCTCTCAGGTTCCTTAGGCACAACCTGCCTCCAGTACACCTGTGCTGGCTGTCCCCAAGGGCTGCCTCCCCCAGCCGGGCCGGGCTTCCAACAGGGCTTGCTCCATCACCACCCTGGGATCCGAGATGGGTCTGCCCGAGCTGTGGTCCCTGAGTGTCCCTCCTGTTCCATGCCAGGACTGGCGACGCTTTGCCTTTGCTCAGGCTGCTGGGACTGGCCCAGCTGCTGGCACCTCCGGGCAGAGCTGGGGAGTGGGGCTGCAGCGGCACCTCTGGGTTCATCCCATCAGATGTGTAATTGCACAGTGTTCCCTTGGACAATTTCTGGCAGGGAGCTTTCTTTTCAGCAACTGAAGAGCACTAAGTTGACATGTTCTTTTTGCTATTAAAACTCACATTATCATTCCTGAATGGCAGTGATCAGTTTCACAGCTCATCAGGATCTCTCTACAGCTCAGATTTTTTTCCTGCATGTCCATCAGTTTAATGCTCATCTTCACTGAATTTCACCTGGCGTACCCTCAGAGGGTGCTGGGACCACTTTGTTGCCTGATGGTGTTTGCTGTGCTTGTGTCTTTCGTGACTTCCCTGGAGGCTGCTGTGGCCATCATTCGCTTCTGCCCACCTGAACACGTGGTGTCCTTTCACCCTGCCGGGATAAGCCCCCCATTGGGTCTGAGCTGGTCAGGAGCAGAGGGGACACACAGTGACAGCAGCCACCAGGCAGGGCTGGGGATGTGTCTGCTGCTGCCAAAGGTTTGGAGGGTCGGGGTGAAAGGACACCTTCACGGCAGCTTTTGGTAGCTGCAGCACTACCCTCAGTGGGTGATGAAACCATTGAGAAACCCTTCACTAGTCTGGTTGGGTGCAAATAAATGCCAGTGCAGAATTTTACTGAGGCCTGGCCCTACCAGGACAGCCATTTATCAGTGATCTGCTCAGAACTGAGAGGGAAGACAAGACATCTGGCTATCTAACACAGACACATCTGCAGTGAGTGGTCTTGAAGCTAACCATACCACAGAGGTCAGAGGCACTGAGAACTGATTGAGGGCTAAAATGCTGACAGAATAAGCACTGCTATTTATTACAACAGTTTTACACCTCCAGACGTGCTCATTGTCCTGTAGAGTCCTTGAGAACTGCTGTCACTCATGTCAGAGACAGCCAGCCTGACCCACTGTCAGCAAACCTGAGTGGGACACATCAGGTGAAGTTGAGGGGAGCTGCTGTGCTGTGCAGGTGGAAACTGGGACATTGCCTGGCCACAGCATATTCCTGTTAATCACTTACATGAATTAACTATGACAGTCAGTGAGAAACTCCCCAGTTTTAGACAGGAAAGCTTTAGGGAATTTACCTTGCTCCAGAAAGAAGTGCTGGATTTTCAGCTGGAAGTAAAGATGAACCACATTAAAAGTCTGTCAAGCAGAGCAGAGTGTCATATGGTACGGGGTAGGTTTGAATCCTTACCCTTGCATGGGAATCTTAGAATCATGGGATGGTTTGGGTCAAAATGGACCTTTAGGGGCCATCTAATCTGATGCCCTGCCATGAGCAGGGACATCTTCCGCTAGACCAGGTTGCTCCAAACCCCATCCAAGCTGAGATTGAATGTTTCTAGAAATGGGGCATCCACCACTTCTCTGGTGCCAGTGTTAAGAACTCATAAGCGTTTTCTGCTAAAGACTTTTCCTCTCTTCTCTTTCCTCGTGGCAGCACTGCATGTCATTTAACAGGACAAGATTAATAAAGACTCACTCTAATCCCCTGAAACTGCCAGCCAAGTCCAGTGGGCAGTGGGACCAGCAGTGTCTTCAGCGGCACTCAGAGATGGCAGCCCACAGCAGGACAGAGCTGTGCTCAGGGGATACTGCGGGATGCCCCGAGGGGCAGGAGCTGCTTCTGCACCCTGGGGTCGGTGTGACACTCAAACCCATGGTGTTTGTGCCAGAGATCGAGCTGAAATCTGCAGGAGCAATGTGGGTACAAGCCCCAGCCTCCGTGTCTGTCAGGGCTTTAGCAGCCCAGCAAGGGGAGGCGGAACAGATGACAGCAGAAGAGCCAGCCTTGCTTCGCAGCACCTGAGGGGGCCTTCAATAGCTTTAGGCATTTCAGGGGTTTAGATTTTCTGCTGTATCCATGTGGCAGATGGCTTATCTGTCCCATAACATGCAGCTTTCTTCCCAGATTTGTGACTATTTATTCAAACCCAGTCGTCTGCAGCTCACTTTCCTTCCCCCCCCTGCCCCACGCGGTGCCGAGAGCCCATGGGCTGGGCAGAGCCGCTGGGGTGTGGCTCGCCCTGGGCTCACCAGGCTGCTCCTGCCTTGCAAGAGCATCAAACAATTCAGTTTTCTCCTGTACTTTGGGAGAAAAAATGTCTTTGATGCAGGTCTTTTGCAGGACTGATCTTTATTTACTGATTGCTTATTCTTCTTGATTCTCTGTTTCCACTCTGTCTTGATCATATGATACTTTCCCTTTCCTTTCTGCAGCACTGGTGAGAGGAAAATTCTTCCCAAGCTGGTGCTTCCACCTCAGATGTGTCAATGGATGTCCTTCAGCAGCTGCAGCATCTGCCTGTGACATCCTGTGGCATCCAGGAACCTTTTCACCTTGGCCGATCCAGTGATAATCGTAATTCTCATCATGATATAATGATGATGGCAATAATAGCTATGATGAGGAGTTACTTTTTAATCAAGGCTTTTGATTTTGTTGTTGTTATGTTTTATTACTCTATAGAAAGCAGGGAATGTAATAAAAACCACTTGATAAAAAGGAATTTAAGTAAAACGAAAAAGAAATGTAGTTTTTCCTGCCTGACTTTAAAAAAAAAAAAAAAGTTGTAAATGTAAAGAAACAATTCAAAAGTACAGGGAAAAAAGCACCCTGGAAAACTCGTCCGTGCTTTGTAATGGGGCTCTGGGGTTCGGGGGAACCATGTGTGTTGGACATGGTCAGCCCTGGGGCTGTGGTGCCAGGTGTGTGGTTGTAGAACATTTCTTGTAAACATCGGAGCTTCAGATACGTGTGTTTCATTCGCCCAGTCTTTATGCAAGGCTGAATAAATTACACCAGCCCTGTCTGTCTAAGGTAGCTGCAGTAGTGGCTTTTGCAAATTGTTTAATTTAACAACTTCTGTGCCATTCGTTCAAATGGTTTCACTCTCCCAGCCAGGGTCTCCCAGTGTTCCCACAGTTAGTGGCAGGGGCTGGAGGGCTGAGGCCAAGTGCAGGGAAGAATTTTGGCTTGAAGGACAGAAAGAAGGCAGTAAATAAAACTGAAATTTCTGAATGTTATTTTATTCTACTAATTTTAGCTGAGTTAGTACTTGAAATTTCCTATGAAGCTTCGGTAAACTTCCGCTTCAGCAGCTTTCTCACTTATTACCTGTGTATGTTTCTTAGCTGATTGTACCGTCTATGTGGTGAAAAACCTGTAGAAGATAGAAAAAAAAAGGCAAAATAAGTATCTCCCAAGATATTCAAAGGAATTGTGTAAAACCTAACCAAAACCTAATTCAAAAATATTTTTAGATTTTTTTGTAATAGTAAAGAATCTCTTTTTCTGAAATTGTTCTCTTGGTGTTTGTTTTGGGTTTTTTTCGGTTTGTTTTTGTTTAATGAATGTGCCTGGTGGCAGGGGAAACTCACAGCCACTGCAGAGGGGAAGTGGATTGATTTTTCCAAGCCAGAGTGATGGCAGATGCCCCATGCTCTTGACTCTCCCTGTTCTTGTGCAGGGTAGGTATGGTGCAAGTGAAGAGGCCGTGGCATCTGGGGGGCTCAGCTCTGTGGCTCTTGGGACCAGGAGGGTCAGGGAAGAGCTGATGGAGGGCTCAGGGTAGAGAAGTAGATAAATAACAATAATAATGTTATTTATGTTTATAAATATTCACTTATGGTAACTCTCCTTCCTCAGATGCCATGCCTGGTTCTTATCATGGTCCCTCTGGGTTGTGACATCATATTTGGTGTGTCAGTACTTTTCTGGGATTTGTTTTATCCTTATTTGTCTCTGAGCTCTGTAACCCTATGCCAGAGCAATCTATATGACCTATTTTTGTGAGGCAGCACTAGGCTGTGTGACAGAAAAAAGAGGACTAGGGAGATACAAGGAGCAATGAAGGACTCCGAGCTCAGGGTGGGCAGGGCCCAGCCCATGCTCCCCCGGGGCCAGGGGACAACCAGCTCATGGCCAGGGTGCTAGCAGGTGCTGGGCTGCAGCCCCCCACTCTCCCCTTAAAATGTGCAAAGCAGTTCGGAGAAAAAGGAGAGATGTTTGGCCATTGATACAAGCAGCAGTTAATCTTTTCCAACAGCTTTGTGAATAATGGGCACAAATCGTGGTCTGGCAAGGAAAGTATAAAATACACCTCTTCTCCCTAAATGATTATCAGAGCCATAATGAAAGAAAATCCTTCCTCACCATTTTGCACACCTGATTAGAATTCCATCAGCGGTAAGCAGCTTTCCACAGCCTTTCTCAGCAGCTCATTCCCTGGCTTTATCCACTTGCATCAAGGCTTTATAATCTGCCCTTTCAGTCATAATCCCACGTTCTCCAACGGCTTTTGGCCAAGTTGGTTAATCATTTTTGTTTAATTCCTTTTAGTGTGAACGATCCAAACTCCCTTGAATGTCTTGTGCCTTACTCAGCCACCTGTTCCTCCTGGTGCAAGTGACTGATGGCAGTAGCTGTGGGTAGGCCCTAAGCTGTCGAACAAGCCATTTGAAAATAACATGCTCTTTAGCCATTGGAATTATTAATAGCAGCTTTGCTTTCCTGTCTTGGGCCATTTAACACTCAAGAATTTAATGATTTAGCCAATTGAGAGAATTAAGCTTTTAGCTCATGGTGGACTTCCAACCTGATTCTCTAGCTGGGAGGGGGTGATGCTCTCATTTTCTTTCCGAGACCTGACAATGTTTAGTATTTTGGTAGAAGCTGAATTGCTAAAACTGTTGCTGATGACCTGCAGCAGCCTGACTGCTCAAAGGAGCAGCTCACATGGCTGTGACTGATAGATGGGCCACGTTCAAGTCACCAACTTGTCAGGTGCTGCCGCTGACCCTGGAAGGGGTTAGTGGCTCAGTGGGCTGAGACCTGCAGCTTTCCTCTGGCTCGGCCTCACTGCTCCCCTTTTGGGTTGTGCTTCTTTAGTACAGCAGATTCAGCCGCCCCTTGGTCCTGGGGTCCTCACTCCATCAGCTCCCAGCTGGCCCCGCTTGTGCAGCCACATGGAGAATGATCAGGATTGCTTCACCTTCATCCCAAACACGGCTGGTGCATCTGTTGTGATTTATCTTTGCCTGTTTCTCCCATTTAACGTAATGCAGAAGATGGGCACAAATGCTGATGTTGGAGATGTTAATGATCACCAAAATTCTGTGCTACTTCTGTGCTGTATAAATGTAGAGCAATTGGTGGAATTGCAATTGTGGAGCAATTGGATTGCTGTAATCCTTACATGGAAAATGAGAGCAACATCAATGCCACCAAACTTCCAAGAGCTTGGGGCTTACAATGTTGATCTATTTACAAGCAAACACTCTTCATAAAGGTCTAAAGAAAATATTGGTGATGTGCACACCACACATTGTCATCACAAAACCAAAATGGCACAACAACCCATTCATCAGAATCTATTACTTTTTGTAGCTCAGATGTTATATGGAGACAAAACAAGGGCAGACCTTTGTCATAGCCCCAGGCCCCCAGGACTACATCCTTCTCTCTGTCCCTCCTGTCTCCACGTCCCACACAGACAGACTGCATGGAAACATGAGCTTTTTTATCCAATAACTCACTCAAGAACCACAGCTCTGTGAGGAGAAGCCAAGCAACACTCCTTTTAATTCTTTGGTATCAGCTTTGGGACGTGAGGATGCTCACTCGCGCACAGCACCGACACGCATTCCTGCCTGACCGTGCGCGGTTTATCTCCCAGACAGAGGGTTGTGTGGAGTTATGGAAGCATGAAATACACACACCTGAAAACAGGGGAGAGGCTGGTGTAAGGGACAGAACTGTCTACCTTACAGGTGTGCTGACAGTGGATACAGCTGTGACACTGAGCAGAGAAAGTCTGTACACAAGGTGATTTTGCTTGTTGTTCAGCACAATTTGAGGCTGAAAAGACCCCATAAAGGGAGCCATTCGGAAATATATCCTGTGCCGAATCAAACAGCGCTGTCCAGAGCTAGAGCTGCTGTACAGCGTGCGCTGTGCAGGGTGTGCGCTGTGGCTGGGGGTGCTGACACGGGCGCAGGGCCCCTGAGCTGCCCCTCGCCAGGGTCACACCAGGCGCATGCTGGCACAGGCGCTGCCCTGCCTGTGGCCAGCTGGTTCACTTGGCTTTGCTCACGATGCCACTCAGACCTAGACCAGAAAATGATAAAATGGAAAAAAATTCTCTCTGGACCACTGTGGCTTTGATGCATTCATTATTTTAGCCTCATTTCTGCCTACAGTAAGTGCTGGATCCAAACCACACCCAACTCAACTTGGCATGGAAGCTGTTTTCTGCCTTGCTCAACTGAAACTGTTGCTAATTTGCTCTGGTTTTGCCCTGTGAGTGATTTTTATCTAGCTTTTCACACCAGCACTGAGCTCCCCCTGCAATTCTCCCTACGTCTTTTTGGCTGCACCTCCTCACTGGCTTCCAGGCGGAAACGCCACAGCTCTGGAAACTGCAGGGACCTTTCCTGGGAACAGGGTGGCTGGTGCGGCTGTGCCAGCTGGGGACACCTCTCATGGCAGTGGCAGGGACTGTCCCCTTGCCTGCAGTGCTTTGGGCACCTGGAAGGAGGGGGAGATCCAGGCGATGGCTTGTTTAAAGTGGATGGCATGTTGCTGCTGTGGTGCAGATTTCAGCTAAGGCAGTATAATTTTGATACCCTGTAAATCCTATCAAGTAATGTTAAGCAACTACACATAATTCTATGCCTAAATTCTGTATTAAGGTTGACTATATGTTTTTAACTAGATAACTATTTAACTTACAGGTAACATGAGCAGGTGTTGGGTGAGGGTTGGTGTACGCCACCCTTTCTTTCCATCTTAGAGCTCTCGTAGGAAACATGTCTAACCACAGGCTCTGTTACATATCCAGTTTGTTCTGGATACTTGCGATGGCAAGGGATACAAAGGGAAAATAATTCAAGTAATAAAGGAACTGGAAGAATTAGTGAAGCAATAAGCACTGCAGTGGGGGAAGGCTTTACAATAAACTGTTCAAAAGGATGTGAAAGCAAAGGAAATATTGCTATCAGTGGAGCAGAAATAGTTTAATAGTTTTAAAGTCAATCTCTTTAACTGTACAAACTGTTAAATGAAAGGTTGTGTTTAACAAGTTGAAACAAGTTGCAAATTCTTGAAAGAAATGGGTTTGCTGAGACTATGACACGTGTTAAATAGCTGGCAGGGCTGCCTGATGGGTCTTTGAAAGGAGGATCCTGTGTCTTTCTGTAATTAATTTCATCACAAGTGTGATATGTGCATGCCTAACACATCACAAGATAATGTGCAGATGCAGATTGTTCATAGCATGATCATTAATTCCACCACTGTTGACAATCAGCTCGTGGAAATCGGTTGCCAAATCCCAGCCAGATCCTGCAATACGGAGTTTGAACCCTTCTCATGAGAGATGAAGTGCTGCATTCCTGAAAAGTGGAAATCAAAGCTCTTGTGAATTGGATGGCCTCACTTACTCTACAGCTAATTACACCTGGTTTGGTTCTGCTCCACATTAGCAACATCTTTTGAAAACTTTAAGTAAAAAAAGAAAAAATACTTTCCTGTACTTGGGAGTGGGGCATCTGCCTCATTTGAAGTCAGCACTTGGTGACCTTTGTTCCATGCAGATTTTGGTGGTGTGCTGGCTCTCGGTTATACACAGGAAATGGTATTTTGAAGGGCTGGAGTTTACCATGATACCTGATGATACCTGCAGGCACATTGGAGAGGACAGGGGAAGAACCAAGGGTTCCACAGCATCCCACAGCAGCTATTCCTTACATCAGCTGAGCATCCCCGCCTCTCAGAGCAGAGCCTGAAACAGCCTCTCAGAGGGTCAGTGATCCAAGGCGATCAGCTCCGAGGCTGCCTAGTCTCGAAGAGCCAGTGCCTGAGAAGGACTAATGTAGCAGCTTTCAGATGTTTACAAATAACCTGAGAAATAAAGCATGTTGAACAAGTTTGTGCGCTCAAAGCTGAGCACTTAGAGCAGCTTAAACTTAGGCTGGAGCATCCAAGACTGGATATAGTTGGATGAATAGAAGCGGGCCTGAAAGGGAATTGAAGGGCTGTGTTTGGGAACTCTTTCTCTGGAGATGCAGACACCAGATTAACCAGGAATAAGCGTCCTCAGCAACACATTCCTAAATCCAAGATTCACTAAAATTTACAATTGCAGTGAAATGGGACTGTGCTCAGCCTTGATGCCCTGACAGATGCCTGCTTAGTGCAGGGTAGTGGGGTGGGGGTGTATGGGGGGATGAAGCCAATTCATGGTGGGGGAGCTGGAACAGCACTTGGACCCATCCCACTGCTGGTGGGTGGCTGTGACTCTCTAGGACCTGCTGCCCCCGGGAGCTCCCTGTGGTGCTTGTCTGCTGGGCTCTAACCTTCCCCTCTGCTGTCAGCCTGAGCTGGGGGAATGGAGCTTCCTGGGGGTCAGGACTCTTCCACCGCCTCTTTCTTACCATCCTCTGACACCGAGAACTGGCTCAGACTCAGACCAGGAGGGTGTCAGCTCCTTGCACTGATTATCAAACCTCGCATCTCTTAATCAGCAGATCCTGGTTATTAATCAGGGAGACCTGAATAGAAAAAGCCAAGGGCCTCTTTTCTTCCTCTCCTTGCTGAATCCACCTGCCCTCTGTGCCCAGTGTCTCCAGAGCTGGCCAGGACACTGACCCAGTCTGCACAGTGGGGACTGTGTCCGGCGATGTGGGAGGAGGATGCTCTCTGTGAGAAAGCTCTCTGACGCCTCTCCTGATTTACCTCTCAGTTTGCCTCAGGCAGGACAAAGCAGAGCAAATCAATTCTGCGGGCAGCAGTCAGGAACTGCTATTAATAGGACTGATTCTCACTGACCTGGAAATACCGCTGATCCTGCCCAGGGATGCAGCTCTTATTCCACACTCCCTAAACAAGCCTTGTTTTCTATGGAGACCGTTCAGTGCGGCAGCCTGCGATTCGTTGTCAGAAGCCTTTCTCTAAGCAAACCCAGGGTGAGACATTCCTGCTGGTTTGCAGTGTGTGTGACTGATCTCCCCAGGGACTCTCCTCCACTGGGAAACAAAATTGCAGTGAGCAATGACATTAAGTGTCTTATGAGTGGAGAGGTCTGCAGGCTTCCACGGAGAAGCATTTCTGATCAGGAATGAGACCATCAAGGAAGGTTCTCATTTCGAAGGGCTTTTATCCGGTTACCTCAGGCTCACAGTTTCTTTGATGACTAAAATAGAGCTGAAGGAAAGCTCTTGTCAGTAAGACTGATGCTGAAATTCTCCCAAGCTTGAGCAGTATCTTACTGGTTTAAAGGAAGAAACCACAAGCAGAACTGGGAAATGAACAGTAATTCTTTTGGTTGGTTTAAACTTGTGCTGAGGTTCCTTCTGACTGAAACTCTGAATTAACAGTTTAGGTTTGAGTCTGGCAATTGATTTTTTAAAATAATCATACTTGTTCAGACCACACCTAGTGCAGGTTCAGTTCAGCTCCCTGAGAAGCCTTTTGTACAAACCATTCATGGAGGAACACCGAAGGTTTGCTTTTCCTAGCTGAATACCCTGCACGGAGCAGTTGTGAGCTACCTCAGGTGATCCCAGCACCCAAGGAATGGGCACAAGGCCAATTGCTGGTCAGGCCCTGCATGTTGGAAATCGGAGGGATTCACTGAACATTTTCCCCAGAGACCAGGAGCCATTGTTCCTGTGCAGACCCATTTATTTCTGAATTGCCGTTCCCAGGAAGTGACCCAATACTCACTTCAGGGTATGAGAAACACATTTTCTTCCCAGTGCTGTGTGAAATTTCAACTTCTCCTTTTCCCATTCACCTTGTGTAAAGGTGGTATGAGCCACTGTCTGCCAGTGCTATTTTAACATGCTTCAAAGATAATGGAGGTTTCTTTCCATGTGCATAAAATCCCGGTATCACCAACACCCTGGGTCATGTGCTGGGAAGGGGAGGGAAGCAGAACCTATGGCTGGAAAGTACAGCAAGGGCCAGCCAAGGGCAGGGGTGGGCAGCTCCTGCAGAGCAGCTGCACCTCCCAGAGCTGGGGAGGTCCAGGGGTGGGGAGGGCTCAGTGGGTCCCTGCTACCCAGCACAGCCTTTGGACACATCTGAAGAGTGGGCAGGGAACTCCCAAATTGGCTCTGGGCTGGCTTCACTTTCAGGCTGCAAGGCTCCAGCATGCTTGGCTTGGCCACAGAAGAGTGAGTTATTATAAAAGGTTAAAGACTTCTTTCAAAATAGTATTTCTTTATCAGTGATCAGAAAGCAAAGGGAGGAAACTGGAAGAACAGTGGGAGGAGTGAGATGATCCCCCCCAACAAAGTGGGCTGGTGCCCCAGGGTCCTTCAAGGGTGTGGGAGATAAGCTCAGCTTTTCATTCCCAATCACCTTCTGCTACGTTTGGAGTGAAATGTCACCAAACTTTCAGTGGTGGTAGCCCCTGTGCAAGAAAAGACGCTCCCTTTGGCAAACTGCCTTGTTACATCTTGCACTGAGAGGAACAAAGAGAATCTGGGCCCCAGTCTTGGGGAAGGGACATGTTTCCTTGGCAAACCCTCCGCTGCCTCTGTGCAAGCTGTCCTCAGCACGAGGAGCTGCACCCTGTCCCACTGGGAGGCACAAAGCCTCCCCAGCAGCAGGAGCCCATCCTTCCTGCCAGCTCCGTGGTTGCCATCCCCCTGTCCTGGCCGCTGACGTTCCTGGGACAATGCCCAACTGTGAGCAGCAGCCCCTGGGCAACGTGGGGCTCCTTTGCCCCATGCTCCAGCCCCAGCGCTTCTTCCCTTCCAGCTGAAGCTGGGCACTTCTCACCAGCCTCAGCCCTCCATAGAGCCCCATGTGCTGCTGGCCCTGGGGAGGGGTGGGAGAGATGGCTGGGCCTTTCCCCACCCGTGCCCTGCTGTCCCTTTCCTGCAAATCTTGCCTTTTCCTCTGTGACACAGACAGAGAAATTCCTCCTCTGCTCTCCCCCTCCCCACACCTCTGTGTGCCCTCTCTGATCCTTCACTTTGTTCTTGCTCCTTCTCTGCCCCTTTGCTCCTCACACTTGTCTAGTTTTTGCATTACATAACATGATTGAATCCCCCTCCTTTTAGAAAAAATCTCGTACCTGATCCCATTCAACTTCCCAGCTATAGTTCATCCTGCTTTCATCTGGAAAATTATTTAACATGCTGTACAGGCTGTCTTTTATCCATTTTGTTTCTAGACAGTTACCAAACACTTGTGGCCTTAGCACTGACCTTTTCCCAGTTGGCTCGATTCCCCAAAAAGACAATGTGAGGGACAGAAACCCATGCGTGCTCCAGGCAGTCACTTGGCCAGCATGCAGGGATGGACTGGCTGTTCACTCCCACTGGCCCATCCCTCCAGTATATCTGTTAATTAGTAATAACTTGCACCTGTTATTCCCTGTTCCAACACTGCTGATGCTCCTGTTTCCAATGTCAGCTGGACGTGTTATTCTGACACAAACCTGATGAAGCCAGGAGTTACCTGGGAAAATCGGGCTCATCTGCTTTCCTAGTCAGAGAAAAAGCAATTCTGCTTTGGAAGGAGACAAAGAATTGGCGGGGGCCTCCCATCCTTTCCTTATTAAACCGTTCCCTGAGTGTCAGAGGTGCTGAACGGGGCCAGTGGATGTGCCAACACACTGACACGAGGGACCAGTTGCTTCCTCCTTCTGCTTTCAACATCTCTGTCTGCCCCTCCTACCTATGAGAGCCCCTGGTATTGGGCAAAAAGACATCACTGTGTAACTCTTCCTGGTGCCTTAGGCAGGACCTGAGGATATCGGGGCTTCCTGCTTTTGGGATAGAGCACCACAGCAAGCCCAGCAGAACCTTTGTGTGGCCACAACTAGGGCTGGAACTGGCAGCCAGCAACTCCTTCAAAAGCTGCCACCCATCAAAGCCTGGTGAGTCACTCCAGGTTCAGAGAACGAGGAGTTCCCTGAATGTACATCTGACATGTTCAGTAGGAGAGAGGGCTGATAATCAAATCTTTCTGCCAGATACACAAATTATTTTTGAAGTTCTGTATTACCACTGTTTGTGGACAGAGTCACTGAAACTTCCCCTTAGACAAGATGCTGTGAGTAATTTCATTGCTAAGCCATATGGCATAGCTCTTATGTAATTTTATTTGAAAATGTGATTCTTTTAGTTGTGATAGTGCTTTATCTTCTGTGTTGTTGTTCCGCTATATGTGCATGTTCGGCTCCTGGCACAGGAGGATGCATGTCCAGAGAAGACCCCTGTGAGAGCAGTGAGGGTATAGCAGCCCCTCGGAGCCAAGCTGGGACAATGATCATCCCCAAGGGCTGCAGGAACAGCATGAGAGAAGGAACAACTCCACTCTGGTACTTGGTGAGAAATGAGGATCCGACCTGGGGGTGATGTGTTTTAAAGGGCAAGAAGAGAGCCCCAGAGGACTGCTCTGGGTATTTCCATCCCTCCAGCCTCCAGAGAAAAGCCAGACTCCAGCCCGTGGGGAGCAGGTGGGCAAGTCAAACACGTCACTTGTTCATGAAAAATCGTAGACACCATCTCATATCAGCCACAAGCACTGGTGATCCCAACACCTGGGATGTGGTTATCTTTAGTGGCAATAAAACCAAACTCACTCGCTGAGGCAGAGCTGGGAACTTGCATCTGACACCTCCTTTGGAGAGCTTGAAGGCTGGTCACCGCCTTTGGGACCTGCAGACTTTGCTGGGTCTTGTAGAGGACTTCAGTTTGGGAGGTACAGGTGAGGTGATCAAATGACAAAGTCTTATCACAGCCTTCGGCACACTCCAGGATTTCACTGTGTCCCCTGGTAAATTAGAGCAGAAATGAATTTCCAGACTAAGGGTGTACAAAGTGTTTGGCACCCAGGGCTGTGCTCCCAGAGAGGAGACCAACAGTCAGAAATGGAGGGTACAATTAAAGAGCTTAACCAGCCATTACAGGGGTGTTAACTCACTGCTGCAATTACATAGCTGTTTGTTCATTAAAGGAGAAATTTAATGCAGTAATAATGCAATTATAATATTTGCAATTCTGCACACTAAAAGCCAAAACACAGAGTTTTCAGGAGTGATACAAACACTCCTGTTCCCTCTCCAAAAGGGCCTTTAGATCTCAGAGCTTACAGAAAACTTTTACAAGGTACAGCATGCTCTGGGCGTTACCACAATTTCCCCCATTTATATTGTTGAGCCCAGAAGTGAGAACAGCACCTGAGCTGTGAGAACACTTCTCTGCAGCCTGCACCCCCCTCCGGCCTCAGAGCCTTCATCCATTCACAGCAGGCACTTTTTCTGTCTATAAAGCTCAGTCCCAAAACCTGGTCTTCAAGCAAGTGTTGGAGCTTTTTCAACTCCCTCAGGAAACATTTCATTTTTTTCACTTTTACCCTATTTTAAGAAACAAACTCACTGCTGCATTTCATCAGAATTTACTCACAGTTTCTCTGCACTTGAACTTGTACTTCTGAAATCAATGAATTGTTTCATAAAAAATTTGGACCAGATATTGCCAGGAGGTGTGGGAATGTTTTTTTAAAAAATGCTTCTTCATAGAGTGTCGCTGATTAAATCTTTGCAGCCACTTCTGAGCTACAAGATTTTGTGGAGGTGGAGTGGGGAAGATTTCCACACAGAACAGACACAATCTGGTGTTCACGCACCATTGGCGTATTTATTTATTACCTCACTTGAGGGTCAGGGAGATGACTGTTGTTTATTAACAATGCAGAGACCAGGCACTGCTCAGGCTGCCACTGCAGGGTGATGAGCTGGTCCTGTACCCCTGGTAAGGCCCTTTGAGGGAAGGGAAGAGCTTGAAGGCTCAGGCAGGGTCAGTGGTATTTATTAGAGATGTTCCTGTCTGACATCTAAAACCTCTTTTGCTGAGAGGTTGGCTGAACCATTCCATATTTGCCAATCTGGCTTAAAGGCAAAAGGGAGGAAAAGGAGTTTCCTGAACATTTCTACTCCTGTTTGCACAGTGAAAGACACCCCAGACACCTGTCCTCTGACCCCAGAGATCACCCAGGAAGTGCAAACAATGAGTGCTCAGAGGTTGAGCATTATTAAACATTATGGGCAAAGAGGAAGAGACAGAGAAATGTGAACAAATCAAAATATTAGGATTTACCACCAGTGGTTTTTTTAATAGATTTTTTGTGGGGGTTTTTTGGGTTTTTTTTGGTGTGTTTTTTGGGGGTGTTTTTTGTTTGTTTGTTTTGGTGGTTTTTTGTTTGTTTGTTTTTTATTTGTTTGTTTTTTGTTTGTTTGTTTTTATTTGTTTGGTTTTTTGTTTGCGTGTTTGTTTGTTTTTAAGTGCAATTTGTTATAAAAGAAACTATTACCAGGAGATTGCATGGTAAACTGAGGAAAAAATATAACTGTAGCTTGGACTGTTATGGTATTTAACAGCAGTTATTAACGAAAAAGTGAAAATAGTTGCATGCTAAAGGTTGTGCTTGACTGAGATGGAGTGGAGGTAGATAGAGCATCTCCAGTACATCAGTCAGTCCTGAGCACATGCTAACAGGAAATCAATTAATTTCCACCAACATTTGCTCTTTCTATTGTGAAAGAGTTTTAATTAACTTACTGTGAATGGTCAGTAGCTGCTTATTCTGAAAGAGCCTAACAGCTTTAATGGAGCACCATTCTTTCTGAATTTATGCTGGAAAAGTGACAATGACAAATTTTAAGCTGAATTACTTGCCATATGTGATCAGTTAATGGAAAACCTTCCACATCCCAATTATTAATTCCTGTCCTGTTATTTTCCCCACTAAGCAGCAGTCTTCTGACGTAGGCAATGAGTCCAGGAGAAAACATGCCTCTGTAACTTGGCAATAAGGCCGTTTGGGCACAGGAAAATCCCTTTGGTCCAGGTCACGGCCATCTCCTACTTGTTTGATGCTTTCTACAGACATCATTGTGTCTGACACCAGTAAGGGCCACGTGCAGGAGTGGAGCTGAGGGAGGAGGGCTGAGCTCCCCTCAGCCACACTGTTTTGCTTTTGTGTTCATTTCCTCAGATAACCCCAAACATCATTGAGTTTTGGAGGGTCAAACAGACGAGATTTTGGTCCGTAAGGAGAAGATAAGCCCAAAATAAGAAGACGAGCCCAGTGCTAGCTGCACTACAGCCCCCAAAGAAGTAGCTGTGGAAGAGATCTGAGGAGGAAGCAGAGCAGCTGAACTTGTTTGCTTACCTGGACAGGTATGAGATGGTGGTGAGGGCTGGATGCTCCACTGGGTGATTGAGCTTCTGCAGTGCCAGCACCTGCCCAGATCTCTCCCCTGAGCTGTGTGGCAGCAACATCACAAGGACAATGAGCAGAGGACTCGGGCTCCCTTTGAAAGAGCTGTTTATACCTTGTTCTGCATCACCAGTGTTCATGACTTCCTCCTGCACCACCTCCAGGAGTGGCCTGGTTCCCACCTGAGCCAGAGTTTCTTACTGGTATAATCAGGGGATTTCTTAAGCACAAGGTCAGAGGTTTCTTGAAGATGGTGATGAATGTGCGAGTACACACAGCTGTCCCAGTTCAGGGGGAGTGAGGCACTGGAGCCCCTTTATAGCTTTCTAATGATGCTGCTTTATTTGTTGACTTATTTTACTTAGTTCTGTATTGATGAAGTCCTTCAGCTTTATGTCCCAGGGGTTATCACTGGGTGGGAGGAATGTGCTGGGAGACCAACACTCTGCTACAAACACAACAGGTTCGCTGTGGATTCATTAGCACCTTTGTACGCTTGAGGCAGCAACATTAAACAAAATAGTAAATAATCCAGCCCCCTACAGCCATGGGCATCTGCCAGCTCCCAGTCTGGCTTCCCAAAGGAAAGCATGTGCTTATTTCTCACTGTTGCCAGTTATGAGTCAGAGAAATGACCTGGGTTCCTTGTAAAAGAAGAGAGAGGAAAAGCTGCAACACAGGTCAAAATGCATCAACATTTCCAAGAGAGAACTTAGCAGTAGCAGGAATCACAAACGGGGAAGTATTTTCATGAGGAGTCAACTCCATGGCTTTCAGCAGTGACTTCTTTCTGAAGATGATCTGTGCACATGCTGCAGTTAAAAACTTCACAGTTAACAGGACAGAAAGTCAGCAGTTAAACACATTATAGAGACTGCTCAGGGAGATGAAAGGAGGCATTAAAAACACCAAACCTTGTGTAAAGGTTAATTAAAACATTAATAATGCAAGGTTTCAATTATTCATGCATAAATAAAAAGACATTTAATGGTAGACACACACTGAGCATTACTGCAGTGGACATGACATTGGGATAGAGAGGGAACACATGGGAGCTTCAACTCAGCACAGGAAATTACTGTGGAGCACAGAAAATGCTGGGCAAGAGGATGGGGTGAGAGCAGGGATCTCAGGGTGCAGGGAGAGATGGCTGGAAGGTACGCGCCCTGATCAGCTACAGTTCCACGGGTCTCAAGGACGGTCCTTGTGTCCATCCCTCTAGCAACCCCAGGCTCAGGAACCAGGAGAGTGTTGGCTCATATCTGAGTTTGAAGGGCATGGGATGGGCAGGACCACCACATTTAATCCTCAAATACAATGTTTCTTTACAGTAACAGCTGAAAAACCCCATCATATTTTTACACTCTTATTTTCTACAGATCATAGAACTGTAGAATCCTAGAGCAGCCCAGGCTTGAAGGGACCTTGAAAGATCGTCGACTCCAATGCTTTCTGGGGACGGAAGCCCAGAGTGATTTTCTCACACCCTGACCTGCTGCATGTGGAATCCTGCAGTGATGGAGGCTTGTCTCTGGGAATGTTGTTCCAGTGAATGACTGTTCTCGTTGTTAAAAGTTTCTTTCATGTTGAGATGAAACTTCTGGTACAACTTGTACCCATCACCCATTGCCTTCCCCATGGGGCTCCTCCTGCAGAGAGACCCTCCATCCTCTTCAGATTTCCCATGTATGTCCTGGGGTGCTGTGATTGGGTCCTCCCTGAGTTGAGTCTTCTCCAGGAGAAGAGACAGAACTTCTTCAGTCTTTCCTCACAGGGCAGCTTCTCCAGCCCTTGGGTCATCTGTATCACCCTCCTTTGGATCCTCTCCAGTCTATCTGCTTCATTTTTGGATTGTGGGGACTAGAACTGGGCATGACCAGCAAGGCTGCGGGTCAGGCAGGTGACACTACTCTCCAGCCTGGAACCCACAATGGCCTTCACACTATGCCGCCAGGACTGTTATCCCTCATCTGTTCTTGATGTGACCTCCTCAGACGCTCAGAGCATCACTTATGGCCTGCTGGCTCCGGACCTGCACCTGCACTTCTGACACATCCTCCCCTCTCTGCGCCCCCACCACCGTGTGTCTGTGCAAACAGTGTTTCTGTGTGGCCGTAATTATACTCTCAGTTTCTCTCTTGAAGCTGTCTTTGACAAGTCATTTAGAGTTTCCCTGCTTTCATCAGCTTTTACAGTGAAGGAAAGTTGGCAGGCAATTCTCAACTACCTGACTTGTCTCTTGTCTGATGATTGATTTCCAGTGGGAGTAAGTTTTGATATTTGAAAAGATCCAACCTATTATTATTGAACGTTTGAGTTGTGTAATGGAAGTATCTGTCTGACAAACCCAGAAAGATATTTGGGCGGAAGGCTCAAAGGCTTAAGGAAATTCTAGATCATGTAGAAAATATTGCCCAGTGCATTGTCTCTGATGTCAGACAGAGAATGGAGAGGCCAGAATGTCAGGAGAATGCAGCCAGGTTGAGGAAAAAAAAAGGTGCAAATGGAATATTTTAAAAAAGCGAGGAGAAATGTTAGCTTCTGTGAAGAATGAAAGATATGGTGGACAATGGGATGAAAAGGACTGATTCTGACCTACATACCCAGGCAGAATCCCTGCTGACAGAGAGGAAGAATGATGCCTTTGATCTGCAGGTGATATCAAGACTCTGAGCAGAGAGAGCTGATGAATCCTGTTGAAAAGGAAAAAAATCATACCAGCCCCAGTGAAGCCTGGGCTCTCACTGCAGACAGGTCAGCAGCCCATTTGGTGTGCAGCCTGGGCTCCAGCTGTGGCTTGGGGACAGGAAAACAGAAACATCCCCCTTGGGAATGGACAAAGATCCCCCTGGGGACAGATGAACCTTCCCCTTGGGGATGAGACCTTGACCATTAGTTCAGGGATGGAGCTCTGCTGGCAGGAGCCAGGCACCCAGCTGAGAGAGCTGCCCAAGGCTGGTGATCGGAGCAGGTGACCCCTGGGAGTGCTGCCAAGGGGCTGCTTTCAGGCTGTGAGCTGAGCTCCCGTGTCTTGCACAAACAGGTGTGTTTTTCCTGGAAAACAACAGAAGTTGCTGTATCAGCCATAGAAGCATCCCTCGGTGCCTCACAGCCTGAGCCAAGTGCCAGCTGCACTGGTATGAGACTCATTGTACAGAACATGTACTCTTAAGGGGTGAGCGTGTGCTCAGTCGTGAGCTGGTGCAGTGCCTTGTGCACACGGGAAACCAGCTGCAAGTTTTGGAGAAATCCCTTCATTTTGGGGCAGATGGGAAAAGACATTTCTTTTCTCCTTTGGTGCCAAGGAGAAGACCCCATCATCCCTCACCTTGTTTCCAGGCACAATCTCACCCAGGTCATTGCCACTGCTCTCCTCTGTCTGAGCTCAGCCTCACCTGGGTCACTGCCATCTCTCATTTGTCCCCAGGCACAGCCTCACCTGGGTCGCTGCTATTGCTCACCTGTCCCTAAGTACAACCTCATGTTTTCTCCTGCTCTTTGGTCTGGGAGTTCAGACCGGCCACAGCCCTGGCAAGGAGCAACTCAAATATACATCTGTATTCCAGATACCAGCAGATTTTGAGAGCAAGGGAGGGAGGTGGTGTTTTCCCACAGTGATGAATCCGTGTCCAGAGAGCTGTAGTGCCATGTTCAAATGCAGGGAGAGATGCTGCCTCATTAGCATATTATCCTCTTTTTACTAATCGAGTCAGCGTGAATAATTTTGCTTATGATTGTGTTTGATTGTATTAGGGAATTACAGACTTGAAAAGCTCTTTTTTTCCAAGTCTGCAGAAGGCAGCAGCACCATTCCTGCACTATTTTTAGCGGATGTTGCAGGGAGCGTGCTCTGTGCCTGTCCTGTTTCACCGCCAGGATTGTACACCTAGAATTCCAAGGAAGAAAAGAAAACTGAGCACTGTTAAAAGGAAGTTGTACACCCATATATGTGTTGCCTGAGGAGGTAAAAGGCAGCTCCT
The DNA here is from genome assembly GCA_013398115.1 of Falcunculus frontatus. Taxonomy (NCBI): domain Eukaryota; kingdom Metazoa; phylum Chordata; class Aves; order Passeriformes; genus Falcunculus; species Falcunculus frontatus. Next base: position 73,588 of record VZRV01004682.1, read on the forward strand.
GCCTCCATTCTGGACTGACTGCAGTGCTTCTAAATGAACCCAGTGGTGCCACAATGGATTTAAAGCTCATAGACGAAATTGCATTTTAAAAATCACACATAACTTGCCTGCACTTACCATACCCCAAAATGAAGGGGAGATGTTTTCTGCTCCAGTGACAAAGAGGAATTTACCTGTCGTGCCTGAGGTTATAATTACAGGTGAAGCCTGGGTGAATGTGGGAAGTGAATCTCCCTGTTACATTAAACCCCAATGATGATCCTTTCAGGTCACACAGGTTCTGAGGCCATCACATAGCACAGCTCCAGCCCTCAGTAAGATTTATGGGTAGCTGCTCTTTTCCCAAGTGGTTTTCCAGGTGGGAGCTGCCAGAGCAGTGAGAGCCCTACAAGCATCTGGAGCAGCCACACCAACCCCAAGCCCCTGTGTGCGGCTCTGGATCCTCATTGTGGGCTCAGCATCTCCACTGAGGCTCCCTGGAGATCTATGGCTGAGGAGCAAGCCCATTCAGGGAGCACCAGGAGCATGGGACAAGCAGTGGGAGTGAGGAGTGCCCCAGGACCTGGCAGTGCTCTGTTCCATGCTAACGACCAAGGATTGGTCAAACCACACAGGGAAAAAAGACTTCTGGCTACTCAGTATTGTGATAAATCCCTTGGATGTGATATAAACCCAGCATCTGTGTGGAAAGCTCTGACTTCAGCATTACACAGCATTACAGTGCTGCTCACGCTACAGCCACAGAGTGACCTGACCCACCTGGGCCTGGGTCCTAATCCAGCTCAGAGCCACTGCCCCTCCAGCACGGGGAACTGGGGCTGTGTAGGGAGCAGGGCTGGGAACCTGCAAGTGGGGGATGACATAGTCATGGGCTTCTGGTGTGCCAGGGGGGCACTGGGAGGAAGTGGGGGCCAATTTTCCTCTTGTAAGGCTCACACTGGACTGGCATCTGTAGTGTTCTGTGTCTGTGCCTTATGGAAAAATGCTTCGAATAAATCACCAAAACCATTTGGGGGTAGGAAGAGAAGTCCTTGTCTGGCAAGAGTTGAAGAGCTCCACTGGTTATCTTGCCTGAAATACAGCAAAATGCTGACTTTAGTACATGTTTTCAGGGATTGTCTGATACTAAGAAACTTTTAAATCTGGTTGAAGAAACAAAAGAGTCTGACTGGCAGATAGAGAATTGAATGGATCAGTAGCAAGGCAAGAGCTCTGGGAGTGCTGGAGATTAAAGTTGGGTCACGCAACCAAGCGACTGGTACCTGCCCCAGCTCTGGCAATGAACCGTGACCAGGCAGAACTTTTCTAGGAGACGGGCAATGGAAAGCCCCTGCTGTTGTGGGGATGCTGCAAATGGAAGAGGTCCTTCCCACAGTGCTGGGCTCCACCCCACTGGTGCCAAGGGCCAGAGCCTCACTCCAGGCATTGTGGTGGCTCATGAAATGCAGGAGCAATGGATCCCCTGAACATCATTAACCCTTGGCTTCCCATGACCCCAGCCCATGCTTGCCCTCCATAGGGTTACTGCAAATACCCTGCAGACATGGTCCCTTGTTACAGAAGGGGCGGGAGCCGCTCAGCTTTGTGGGTGAAAAAGAAACTGTGAACAAGTGAGACGTTACCTGGCTCTTCAGCTGAGTGCACACGCTCCTGCACACACAGACAGAAAAATCACATTTTTCTCCAGTGGATCCTAAGGAAGAGACTGTAATAAGATTTTGTGCATAGCCTAGTGTTCTGCATGTTGACACCAACAATTCCCAGGCACATAAGAAAAGTGAAAGGAGATAAGATGCAAAATGATTCTGTAATGGGTGCTGAAGATTTTCTGGGGAAGGGATGTTTTTTCTTTGCTTGCTAAGCTTTCAAAACTAACACTGACATTTATACAGAAAGGAGCTTTTAATTTTCCCCTGGAGGTTAACAGCCTGCAGTCTCCCATAGTGAGTTATCCTATAGGCACTGCTAGCACAGGTAGAGGAATTGCTTCTAGTCCGACTGTCAGCACCCAGCAAGGCAAAAATATTATGGCGTTAGTAATGGATTTAATAACAAGCCATTATCAATAATGCCATCACTCCACTCCGGTTCATGGTGGGCAGTGTTGCTGGTTTGCTGTGCTGGGCAGGGAGAGCCTGGGTACCTTCCTGGTCCACCTTGTGTGTGTGCCCAAAAGATGTATTGGCTGGCACTGACCCAGCAGGATCAATCACTAATTGCCTGTGTCTTGGGCCCAGAATTTGGCAGACACACCCTTGGCCACCTAAATGCATGTGACAGCAGTGGTGGCAGTGTTCACATGACAACAGTCCCTGGAGGGAGGAGGGAGTGGAAGGGCCATGAGGGGGTCGTTGGGATCCATTGTAATAAAGGTGGCAGAGACAAGACCAGGACATAAAAACATCCACTGAGTAGTGATGCTGTCTTTGTCCAGTCCTTGTTCAGCTGGAACATTGGCTCTTGCACCAGTGACAGACCAGTAAATCAGTAATTCCATTCCCTTGGCCCATCAAGGAGCCAACAGGACAAACTACCATTGAAACCGTACAATATGTTGAAAAGGTCTGCAAGCCTGCATCAACTTCTGCTGGGAAAAACACCCCAAACCATGTCCATGCAGTGTCCTGCAATGTGAAATGGGTGTCAGATTAAGGCTTCCCTCAAAGTGCCCCAGGGCTGGAACCCACAGTTCTGTCTAATGGCATCACAGCCAAAGGAAAAACCTCCGAGTGTTTGCCAGCCTTTTTGCAAGGCCCCAGATGATGGTTTTGTGCTGAATGAATAAGTAAGTTTTACTCTGCTCTCCTACAGAAGGCAGATAAGAAGCCAAAAAAAAAAAAAAAAAAAAAGAAGCACAGCAGAAGAGCAAACATATTAGCTTTAAGGAGGGGAAGCCACGGCTAAGTTTCTAGACCATGAAGCTACAGGCTGCTTCAAATTAAATTAATTTAATGGTTTATACATTTCCTCTGTAGAGATGTGGGCACTGAAATGTGCATCTGCAGGCGAGGTAGGGAGGTCTGGCAGACACTCATGTCACCCCTTGGCATGGTACAGATGCCATGTCTGTATCAGGGACAGCTGGGAGAGGGATGGATGCTCCAGGAAGTGCCCAGTGTCTGCAGCCTCCAGTTCTGCCCTGCTGGCACCAGCCACCCTGCCTGGCAGACCCAGGCGAGCCCCTGTGTGGGAGCCAAGGCTGCCCAAGCCTCATGAGGAGGGGGCTCTGCAGGGGCCAGCATGGCACCAACTGACATGGCAGCAGCTCCCACCTTCTCCCCACTCCCAACTCTGCCTCCAGACAAGGACTCTTCATGCCTTCAATGGCTTCATTGCCAGGAAGGTTCTGCATTCCCATTCTCCAAATTACTTTTTGCTCATTTGGCCAAGCCCTAATACATCTTCTGTCAAATATTTTTTCCTCCTGCCAAAAGCACAGCTCCTATTACTGTTTCTCACATCCACTTCAGCCTAACGGTGTCTGTAAATAATGAATTTGCATAACGAACAGGATTTGCATAATGAACAGGATGGCTCTCTGTGTAGGTGACCTTGTGACTCCAAACATGCCAGTGTGCAGGGATGCAGGGCAGTGCTGCAGTAGCAGTGGCTTTGGGAAGCTGCTCATTGGGTGTGCAAACACCTGGCCACATGTGCCTTCCTGGCTTCCTGCTGCACTTCGAAGCCCAAAATGTTCACACAGAAATGTGCTGGGCTCCCTCAAGAACGATGGTGACAGTGACTGACCGTCTCCAGTCACAGCAGTACCAGTGGCACCACCTGCTCACACTGGGGACCCTTCTGGCAGCACCCAGCAAACCTGCAGGGACAGAATCAAATCCAGAAACAAACCGTTCTCTCTTTATCATCTGTTAATGATCGCTGTGCAACTGCCTGCCAGGGAAAGATTAGATTTTGGGGATGTGCACAATGTAGGGCAATAATTAATACCAATATTATTCAAACACTGAGACCTTGTTGCTCTCTACAACTCCCTGACAGGAGGTTGCAGCCAGGTGGAGGTCTGGCTCTGCTCCCAGGTAACAAGCGACAAGACAAGAGGAAATGGCCTCAAGTGCTGCCACCTCTCCCCGTGACACTGGTATGGATGGAGCAAACTCAGAGGGACAGGTCTGGGCTGCACTGACATCGCAAGAACAGCAATGGGAATGTGAGAAACACCAGTGTGGACAATGCTAGGAAGGAGGACAGCTGGCTCTGATTTCTTTGTTTCATAATGTGAGAGTTTAAGTGGGACCACAAAGGTCAGAAGCCAGAAATAACTGAATGTAGTGATAAATGAAAGGCAGTGACAGAAAGTTTGCTGATGTTTCCCTGTGAGGAAAATGCCTCTAATTCCTTGGACAATGATGAAATCCAACATGCTCACACTTTTATTGATATTTTTAAAGAATTAGGATAAAAATTTGGATGAATGAAGAGAAAGGTAAGAAAATTGTCTAGTAGAAAGTTCAGTATTTCAAACTCATTTTGACTTGGAATAGGAGGAAAAATTTGCTTTTCCCATCCTTTTCCAACAGATCTAGTTTACTGAATTTCCATAATGAGTCCAACTCCCCTTCATTTTAAAATAATTCCGGAAGTGATGTGGAGAACTGCAAACATGATCTCATATAAAACATCCTGAGACGATAAAACTTGGGCTGAAAACTTAAGTCACTGTGCAAATACAAGGTTTCTCTGAGCTCTGCTGAACATGTGGAGCTGGCAGCAAACGAAGACCATGCCTCTACAGGTTACCCAGAACAGCTTAGTCAGCTCACCAGTGAGTATCTCAAATATTTTGTAAAATACCAGGCTTTTCCAAACATCACTGTAAATTTCCCACTTAATTTTATAACATCAAACCTGCCCTCATTTTTCCCTCCTCAATCTTCCATTTGCTCATGAGATCATGGAGTCCCTGCTGATAGCAAGCTGTGATAAATTAAGTTTATCACTTAAGAAAAAATATATTTGAGTTGTAACCATTAGCTCCAGCTGAAATAATTCTATGGATTCTCCTGAATTCAAAGAAAATCAATCAGGAGATCAGAGCTTTATAACTATGTGATTTATGTGTATAAATATTAAAGGCATCAGCTAATCAGAGAATTAAAACTGTCAGAAGCTCTGAGTGTGGCTCTGTGGCAACACCCAGCACTCTTCATCTGAGCACGTGAGTGGTGGGAAGGTGGGATCTGCACCTTGGAATAAAATACCCCTGAGGTGCTGTGCGAAGAACATGTGGGCAGTTTCTCCTGGACTTGTCAGCCTTGTACTGCCTGAAGAAAGTTGCTTTGGGAAGTCCATGGCCTTAGGGGAAGATCAGATTTCCAGACCGGGACAGTGGGGGTCAGGACAACCTTTCCCTTCAGTGCAGGTTGTTTCGGGATGCTCTGATGGTGTTACAGAAATATCCTGGATATGTTGAGGGCAAATTGCCACCTACAAGGTCACGGCCAGGTTGGACAAAACTTGGAGCAACCTGGTCTAGTGGAAGGTGTCCCTGCCCATGGCAGGGGTGGGACAAGATGAGTTCTAAGGTCCTTTCCAGCCCAAACCGCTCCTGATTCTGTGACTCTATGACTTCATGTTCCTCTTGGTGATGGACCCTGGTGCCAACACACGTTGTGACACCCTTGGGGCGGCCCCTGCCAGGGCTCGGAGCAGGGCTGGGAACTACTTTCACCTGGAGCTAACCACTGGCCCTTGGGCCAGAGACTTCCTGCAAACCTGAAGTGAGAAAAGAAAATCCTTGAGGTAGAAAAACCTGGAGGCACTGACCTGAGCTCTGCGTGGCTGCCACAGGTTTGGGATGACACATCCTTGGGGTGAGCATCATGATTCTTGCATGAACTTGAGAACCAGGTGTTGCTCTTGTTGATGCTACAGTGTCACTTGAACCCAAAACTGACTGAATAAATTTATCACAGAAAGAACAATCCTGGCTTCTTATTTTAAGCAAAACCACTTCAGCCACTAATCACTAGAAACTGGGAGAATATTGTAGGATTGCAGGCTTTGATCTCTTTCCCACTTAAGTGCTGTCAGCCAGCGTGCAAGTCTGTCATCTTTGCTTTTAGGTCTGTCTCATGCCTGCATAATGCATTTTACATTAATTGTGGTGCATTTTCTGCCAGACTGCCAAATTTTCTGACTCCAGAATTCTATCTGCAAAGTCAGCCTGTGTTCTCCAGATCTGGTCTGTTATTCCCAGCATGAGGCTTCAGTTCTTTCCATGACATAGTAACTGATTTGCACAGAGTTTTAGGATCTGGGATTTGGAAGCACACTCCTTTCTGGCACAGCTCGTGCTGGATAAATGGTTATATGGACTTTTGGTTGGACCTGGTGGCTGTTTGTGTCTTTTGCTGTATCTCTCACAGTGGCAAATGGGAATATCTTTCATCTTGCAGAAATAATAGACTTATAGCTCTGATAATCTGTATATCTAAGGTAAAACCTGTAGGTAGAGGTTATATTTTTAATAGAACCACTGGTATGGTAGGTGAAGTTTCAGATGTGAAGTGCTCTTGGTTTTGAATAATTGTCTGTTTTCCTCCAGCTGTATCAGATGTTGAGGTGAAGGATCATCTTCTCTGCCATAAATCTCCCTTGCTCATACCCTCTGTGCCTCGTGGCTGCAGCAGCCACCCCACCCCGTGTGAGATGAGCGACATCCTTTCTGTCCTTTGAGGGAAAACATGGCAGGCTTGGAATCCCCCCAAGCAGTAGTTTTAGAAATAGTCTCACAAAGCTGCTTATGTAAAAGTTAATTTGATAAAAAATCCCCTATAAAATGGAAACTTCCCTTGGATTTCCATAGCAAAGCATCAAGAAGGAGCTGCTTTCACACCTGGTGCTGCACTGGGCTGTGGGTAATGCAGGTAAGCCAGACACATAGGAAGGATTACTCTGGCTACCTACATCCTTCAAGCTGCTTTTAATTGCAAACAAGGATAAAACACTAAAATACCATAAATATAAAATATAAATATAAAATATAAATATAAAATATTTCAAGTATTTTTTTTAACATTTGCTCCTCCAGCTGCCTCTCAGAGGAAGACTCCACTCCCACTAGGAGACGTCAGAAGTCACGGGAATGGGGAGTACTGGGTGCAGTCCTGCCTGAAAACCTGCCGGGAGGTGCGGGCTGGTGTTCCCACAGCCCAGCTTCAGTTCCTGCAGCCTGACCTGTGGAGCAGCACAGCCGCAGCTGGGCACGGGAACTGGGAGCGGCAGCAGCTGGAGCCTGCGAGGTCTGCAGGGAGAGGGGAAAGCCTGGGGACTTGGCGGATGGGTGCCTGCATGGGTGTTCCNAAAGCATCAAGAAGGAGCTGCTTTCACACCTGGTGCTGCACTGGGCTGTGGGTAATGCAGGTAAGCCAGACACATAGGAAGGATTACTCTGGCTACCTACATCCTTCAAGCTGCTTTTAATTGCAAACAAGGATAAAACACTAAAATACCATAAATATAAAATATAAATATAAAATATAAATATAAAATATTTCAAGTATTTTTTTTACCATTTGCTCCTCCAGCTGCCTCTCAGAGGAAGACTCCACTCCCACTAGGAGACGTCAGAAGTCCCGGGNAAGTCACGGGAATGGGGAGTACTGGGTGCAGTCCTGCCTGAAAACCTGCCGGGAGGTGCGGGCTGGTGTTCCCACAGCCCAGCTTCAGTTCCTGCAGCCTGACCTGTGGAGCAGCACAGCCGCAGCTGGGCACGGGAACTGGGAGCGGCAGCAGCTGGAGCCTGCGAGGTCTGCAGGGAGAGGGGAAAGCCTGGGGACTTGGCGGATGGGTGCCTGCATGGGTGTTCCTGGGCCAGGCCACACTGTCAGGGCCATGAGCATCACTGGGAGAGAAAGCTGGCCATGGATAACATCTGGGGCAGTGCCTGTGGCACTGATGCCTTAGGTTTTAACTTTCATATTTTTCAAATCCTGTACTGCCTAGTGTGTAACTGTGAAGTTTGTTGTAGCCTGTTAGCTGCTGTCCTCTCATGCTGGTTAGACATAACAAGCCTGCTCTCCAAGGACAGCCAGACTGTCCTAGGCCCAAAAACGTGTAAACCAACATCTTTAGAAGGGAGTAAGCTTGGGGAAATTACATCATTAGCTGAATAATTTAATTGGAGAATTAACCCTGATATGCTAATGAACCAAACTTAGAAAAGTGTGAAGAGCTCGTGACTTGGGGTCCATCTTGGGTGTTGCCTTTGGCCTGCCCAGGGGGTACCTTCGAAGGCCCTTCAAATAAATACCTACCTTTATTCCCTTATTTCTGTCTGGTCTCTGTTTTTCAGGTGGCCATCTCAGGCATCAGCACATCCTGTGGCACATCCTGTGGCACGTCCCTGCGGCACTTTGCACCAGCCCAGCACGAGCAGTCCTTGCCCTCCTCCTGGGGCGTGGGACGGGGCTGCTGTGGCTCTGCAGTGGTACTTGGCAAGGAATTCATGTCCAAAAAGGCTCAGAATGGACAAATGCCCCTGGTATCAGTGGGACCTGTGCCACCCCCGAGGGGTGGCAGGATCATTCTCCTGGGACTGCCGAGGTCCCAGGTACTGCAGAAGGGGACCCCCTGCAGGCCTCGCAGGGCCCCTCACCTTCCAGAAACCACCATTTGTCAGATACAAACACTATTTAGGCTTCTGATTAATGAGTGACATAATTAATGGCACACAGCGAACCGTGTATCACGTGATACATCACACACATCTGATACGTTGTCAGAGAAACCATTCCTCACTGCAAACCAGTCCTCCGCATTTTTGAACCTCACAGCCCAGTTTACAAGCCCCAGTACTGTGGGGTGTGGCCTATTCAGGTGTCCCCTTCAGGTTTAATTACTTTTTTCCCTGGGTTTTATGGATGTATTCAGTCTGTACTAAGTAGTGGTCATTATTTATCACCGGACCACCTGGCAGTGAGCTCTGCCTGGAGTTCGGCTCTCTGGAGGTGCCTCATTTGTCTTGCGTTTGCCTTGAACATAAGTCATAAGCCACCAGGGCTGCTTGGAAATGCACCATTTTTCTGAAAGAAATATCAGTCTGCAAACCAAACACACAAATAAACTATAAACTGTATGGGGTTTTCATGGTCAGGTTTTGGAAATGGGGGGAATTACAGGGGTGGCTTCTGTGAGAAGCTGCCAGAAGCTTCCACCCCATATCTGGTGAAACCAATGCCAGTGGCTCTGAGAGGGATTCGCCGGTGGCTCCAGCCGCTGACATCCACCCAGCTTCCTCATTCCATCCTGCTGCTCGCCTCCTGTTGATGCTAATGGATGTATTCCCAAACTGATCACTGAACAGGGTAACAAGCAGTTTTTAGGGAAGAAATTGCCATCTGGTGTGTGAAACGAAGGGAGAAAGCAAACAGAAGAGAAGAGAGAAGTACAACCTCGGGGCTGGATTTCTTTTCTTTGTTAGTGCTGGGTTTTGGGAAAGTGGAATTGGAAAAAAATCCCTTAATTTAAATTTTATTCAATGTCAACCTTCTCACCATCAAAGAACGGTAACAATACTGGTGGGTTGTTTAAACGAACCACAAAGTGCTCACAAACCTGCTCTGAGGAACTAACAGGGAATCTGGGGGTTCCAAGGCATCGCTTGAGAAAAATAAAAAGCCAGACTGTAGTGGTATTTGGAGTGCCATTTGCTTCAGAAATGTTGCCTTATTTGCTTCCACAAGATTCTCTCAGACATGTTTCCATCCTTGCCATCTCAGCCACGTGACTGAACTGAGATTTCCCCACTCACGAGGAGGTGCCAAGTCACTGAGTTTGACTTTGAGATTGAAATGCTGCCCCTGTTGAGACTCAAAGTCAGCAACTGGCAGGCCAGTGCACAGATTGTTTTTTGTAATGCAAACAGAATCCTCATAAGCCCTCCAAATGGAAGCCCTCCAGTCTTGTTACACAAGTCTTAAATTCATTATTAACAGTGTAGCCCTGCTAATTGTACAATTGTAATGTAGCATTTGGTAATTGCTCACTATACAAACACTGTAAAGGCCTTAGAGAATGCATCTAATTATGGGCTTTTGACAGAAAGCAGGTGGGAAATCAGGCTGGTGAAGTCAGTGGCTCAGCTTCCTCATCCTCAGGGAGCATTGGCAGATGGAGTTACAAGCCAAGTGGATGCACTAGCCGGTGGCCACCAAAAGGGGGAACTTTGTTCATCCCCTTCTTCCACAACCTGCTCTCACATCTGGGTGTGCTGTCCTGCTTCTGTAGCAAAGGGCTGAAAGAAGTGCCAGGAGGCATCTGTTGGTGCTATTTTCTGGCCTTAGTGGGAGTGTAACTTCAAAATTAATCAAAGAATGGACCTTGGCTTTTACTGATTGCATGGAAGCAGTGCTGAGCATTTTGGAGTGGCTGTACGTGAGTTAGCTGTTGTGATGATTTTTTGCTGGGATGAAGTTGATTTTCTTCCGGTAGCTGGTCTGGAGTTGTATTTGAGATCTGTGCTGGAAGCAGTGTGGATCCCAAGGGGATGTGTCAGGCCCTGCTGGGCAGCACTTGCACAGTGCCAGAGGCTGCTCTGCTCCTCACCCACCCCACAGCGAGGGGCTGGGGGCACCAGGAGCTGAGAGACACAGCTGGGACAGCCGATCCTGATTGCACCAAGTGATGTCCCAGCCCTCAGGACATTGTGTTCAGCATGGAGAGCTGAGGAAGAGGGATGGGGGCACATTTGTGGTGATGGGGTTTGTCTTCCCAAGTCACCGTCATGTGTGCTGGAGGCTGGCTGTCTTAGGGATGGCTGAGCACCTGCCTGCTATGGGAAGTGGGGAATGAATTCCTTGGCTTGCTTTGTTTGTGTGCACAGCTTCTCCATCTGTTAAACTGACTTCACCTCAACCCACCAGTTTTCATGCTTTTGCTCTCCCAGTTCTCTGCCCACCCCACTGAGAGCGAGCCAGTGGCGGGGTGAGCCGAGCTGCCGGCTGGGGTGAGACCAGGGCACCTGAGGGGCCGGGGCTGCTGGTGGCGCTGGGCCACCGCGGAAGCTGATGGAGGCTCTTCCAGCGACCTGCCCCAAGCCCTAGCCATGGCTGGCAGCAGCGGGCACAGCCCTGGGGCCTTCTGTCTCCAGCGGAGCCCCTGGCCCGGGTGCCTCCTCCATGTGAGCCAGCACAGCCCACTCGGTGCTGGTGGTCAGCAGGAGGGGCTTGAGGCTGCTGAGCCCCCGGCCCAGGCACACTGCCCTGAGCATCAGCTCTCCAGAGCTGCCACCACGCTGCACACAGGGCAGCAGCACAGCTCTGCCTGTCCAGCAGTGTAGTTGTACACATTTTTCATTAAACCTATGTTAAACATGGAAAAAACTGCAAAAAGGAAGATTGGTATTTCATGTGTGAGCTCTTTAATACATTTTGGTGTTTCTCATGTTTGGAGATAAAAACAGGATTGAAAAAGGTCTCTTCTGTCTTTCTGCTAGAAATGTATTGAGATTTTCTGAATTGACATGATAAATTTGTTTTAAAAAACTAGTCTAAAATCAGATGCAGTGAACAGAATCTCTAGAAATGCTTTTCCAGTCAGAGGGGCAAGGCAAAAGGTTATTTCTTTTTACTTCTTCTGTTTTTTGAGAAAGACAGTTAATTCACTGTTGTTGTTTCAGAGGCAGAGCTCTCCTTGCAATGCTGCTCTTGGATGTGACCAGCAATACAATCCTGCCCTGGACTGTGCCAGGGACTCGACAAGCTGTCTCAGATGTGACAAGTGGCCGTACATGAAGCAGATTTTTGGTTCTACTGACTGAGAATGTCTTATCCATGAGTATCTGTAGTTTTCCAGAAGGTAAAAAGCATTTCTGGAAGCAGCTCTTTTTACTGTGCAGTTTGAAACCAGAGAAGGGAGTGATGAGAGGGAAAGCTAAGTGGAGACAACAGCACCTATCTCTTTATTGTGTATGAGGTCTTTCCATTGGAATGAATAAAGAAAAAATCTACTTGAATATCAAGAAATGCCTCTCTGAAACAGAACTGTGCCCAGCTCTGTTTAAGATTCCTCTGCACAGAAACCAGGTCCTCATCCCAAAGGTGCTGTTGTGACAGACCAGAAGCTGTGACTATAATGACTGCCAAATTGGGAATGGTGTCATGGGTGGCAAAAGGAGGTACACTTGTTCCTCTAGTTTAAGAAGAGGGTTGAAGTGAGACAGGAAAATAGGAATCTTGAGGTTAGTCCTTAGCAGTGTGCAAAGTCACAGGAGAAATTGGGAAGAAATAGCAGCTGGAGACAACTGGATAGGTAGTTTAGGAGTAAATTTAGGAGTAAATTTTAGGAGTAGGTAATTTAGGAGTCAAACAAATTGGGTTTCAGGGAGACAAATTGCGGCCGAGTTCCCCAGCCAGAAATATTTTCCTAATTCCTGACTCCCAGGCAGAATTATCATGGACCAGGTAACACATGAATCTGATGTGCCTGGGCTGCAGGAAGGGAAACATTGATTTGTGGCAGGATGCAGACACACCTGATAACCACAGGGCAGGTGAGGAGCTGCTGCACAGGGGGAGGATGTCCTGGGGATGGGCTGGTGGGGAGCTCTTGGGGGAATACCGGGCCACCACGGTTGGTTTGCAAGAGAAGCTGCTGCAAAGAGCTGGAGCACAAGAGCAAGGCTGTTAGAGGATAGTGGCAGGGAGCAACACTCAACACAGCCAAAGGTCCTGACACAAACAAATCACAGAATCATGTAGGTTGGAAAACCCTCTGAGACCACCGAGTCCAGCTGTTCCATCAGCACTGCCAAGGCTACCACTAACCATGTCCCCAAGTGCCACACCCACACAGCTTTTAAATCCCTCTAGAGATGGGAACCCCACCACTGCCCTGGGCAGCTGTGCCAAGGGTGGACAATCCTCAATCTCCATTCCCCTAGGGAATCACAGTGCGAGCAGCCAGTCCTGGCACTCCTCTGCTCCCTTGCACTGTCTGATGGACTGGGAATCAAACTTGGTAGCTTTTGCTTTTCCACCATTCCTATCAGCCCTGAGTCCTGGGGATGTGGGTTCTCGGTGGCACCTTTGTGCCCACTGCAGCATGAATGGGAACTCAAAACCAACACAAAAAAAAAACAAAACACCTGCAGGTTTTATTGCTGAGGGATCAGTGGATGAGCACGAGAGGTGCTGTTGGTGGGTATATACACAAAAGTGTCCCTGTGCACCACAGATTCACCTGCCTCAGGTGTGCCTGTGCCATCTCTCTGTGGTACCCAGAAAACAAAGAACACTGAGCACTTCCAGAGCTTTACTTAGAAGAGAAATCTAGGGAATTCCAAGGATGTGTGTTCTTAAAGCAGAAGAACCCAGAATGCCGCTGGATATGTTGTCAGTGATCTGGAACCTCCATGGGCAAACCTCCACCCACTCCCAGCTCCACACTGGAGAAATTGGGAAGAAATAGCAGCTGGAGACAAGTGGATGTGGGTAACTTAGGAGTCAAACAAGTTGGGTTTCAGGGAGACAAATTGCAGCCAAGTTCCTCAGCCAGAAATATTTTCCTGTTTCCTGACTCCCAGGTAGGATTATCATGGACTGCCCACCCAGGCTGTGTGAGGCTGGCCAGGCTGAGCTGCACAGAGATTCCTGTGCCGAGCGCTCGTGTTTCTGCATGAGCAACCTGAGCTGCCTCGTGCCCAGAAACCAGGAAAGCAGATTTCCAGGTCGGTGCCACACAACAGCTCCTGCGCACCTCAGCAGGAGGATGCTGAGTGCAGGTGGGAGCTGCTGTGGCAGAAGGTGCTGTCAGTGAGGCATCTGCCGTAGTGATGCAGGGCTCACACTGGGCTGTGGGGCTCAGCAAGTGCAGAGCTTGAGGCAGGGGACCCCACTATGGTGGCGGCAGTGGGCGAGGCATTTCTGAGGGGTGTTATCCCTAATGCAGAGGGGAGAGTTCCCAGACCTGCCTTTGGCTTGGTGCACAGGGACAACTGCTGCTCCACACAGCTCACTGAAGAGCTTGGTCGTTGCTGTGTAAAAGATATTTTCTGGACATATAGTTCCCATTTCCTGGATATTTTCATGTGTCTATGCACACTGAATTCCCATTCCATATTCATATCTCCCTGACCTCCTAAGGGCACTGCCTCTTTGCAATCTCACCTCCTGAGGCTGTAAAATAGCTGTGGTGGAGGTTTTGGGTGGTTTTTTTAGAAGTCAGAGCATCAGATTAACTGTTTGATATTCACACACCTCCTGGAGAGCAGAGCCAGGCAACCAGCAGCTGTGATGGGCAGGCAGGGAACAGGACTAGGAACAGAGGAGGGTGATGCTCAGAGAGAGGAGAGTGGTGGCAGCTCCAGACCTCTCTGGGAGCCAGGCTTGGGCTGGTGTGGGCACCCATCCATGGGGACCAGACCGTGAGCAGGGGGTACATGGTTGACCACCCTCCTGAGGGTGCAGGGGGTGCATGGCTCTTGGGCTCTGTGCCAGCACACTAGCACCCCAGGAGCCCCACACCTTCCTGGGCAGCTCTGACACAAGGGGAAAAGCACCTGTTTTCCTCTGATTTTCAGCATTTCTCAACCTGTTCAGACGACCAAACCCTTTTGGCAGCTGCATTTTTTCAAGCCCATGTGGCAGCACTAGTCTTTACCGTTCACTGTCCTGTGTGAGTTCCAAGGACCAGCAGACACTTGGCTATTCAGGGCAGCAGCTTGAAGGCGAAAAGAGAGGGGTTTGGTCTGGGGGTGGCAGCACAGTTCTCAGCATCCCCTGATCCCCTCCTGTTAACCCACAGCCAATCCCAGCACATTAGGAAATGCAACCCAGGGCCTGAGAAACATAGGAAAAGCAGGAAAACTTTCCTCTTTAGGGGCTGGATATTTTAAAAAAAAGGAAGAAAACCCCTGTGTTTGGAAGCTACAGTGGGAAACTGAAGATCAGAAGTAAAACATGCATTTTTATTGAGGACAGCAAGAGATTGGAGCAGCTTACCCAAGGGGCCAGTCGAGTTTTGCCTATTGAAGTTGTTTTTCTTTAACCCAGCCTGGGTTCATTTCCAGAAGAACTTCAAACAGCAGCAAACCCCAGGACCCTGTGGCTCTCAGTCTGTGTCCTGTGGCAGGTCAGACTGGCATGATGCACCTAGCACTTCTTAAGGAATGGAACCCCGCAGGACCAAGGATCCCGTCCTTGAGAGGTGACACTGGCAGGAGCTGCCGAGAGCTCCTGTTAGCAACAGGAGTGAGAGGGTAATTAGCAGTGACAGCTCCTGACCCAGGTGTCCCTGATCTCCCTGACTCCTGTAAAAGGAGTTATTAGTCAAATACAGCACCTTCTCGGGAAACAATTACCACTAATTACCACCAAGTCATAGCATCCTGAGATTTTAAACACAGTGTGGAAGTCTTGTGTGATTAGAGACCGTCAGGAGACTGTCTAAGGGGTTTCCATGCAGCATATTCCTGACCAGATGGTTCATGCCAAACAGGTGACTTTTACTGATGTTTAATCTGCACATAACATTAATAAAAATAAAGCAGGCTGGCAGACTGAGACACAGCAGACAGCCCAAGCCCTCCTCTTGCACCTCTCAAAAACCAGAATCATAGGTTATACCTATCAAGGGGATACCTGGAACCTTGTGACTGTTCCTGTGACTCCTGATCAGATTTTTGGCTAACCCAGCCCATAGCCCACCAGCCTGGTGTGTGCTGGGAGCAGCATCACTGGGTCAAAGCAAGAGCCCCAAGGTGGCAGGAGGTGGCCAGAAGGAGCTAAAGGTCTGCAATGCAGCCACCGTTCCCCATCCCTGCAGCCAGCATCTCCACATATCACCTGTCAGGAAGCTCTATCAGAGTCTGCTGTCTCTTGGGAATAGGATAGACCAAGCTGGGAGGTGTAAAAGTCAGCTCACCCCAAAAACCTTTGCAGTGGATCCCACACCAGCGGGACTGCTCAGGCTTCCCTGCCTCCTTTTGTGCTGAAGGGGATGCCCACTCCATGATGGAGGAGGAGGAATGAACACTCACCCCTGGACTGGGATCTTCTATGCTCATAGGTATGTGATTCAGTTATGGCTTATACATTATGGAATCTCATTACTTGAGTGGTGAATAAGTGAACTCATGTGAATCCCTTGGGCAAAGGGGATCAAACCCTTGTTTGTTGTGCTTGGTTGTTGTATCTCCTAATGAGCTCATTAAAAAAAGCCTAATTTACAGAGCACTTTGTCCTGTACATTTGAGAGATCCAAACTACCATGACACCTCTCCTTTGGCTCTTCCTGCCAGCTGTGACGAAATGTGTCCGTGGCCAGGCAGGACGCTGAGGAAGGTCAGAGCAGCGGTGCCCTCCTGGGAGCAGTGGCTGCAGTGCAGCAGGGGCTGTCTGCGCTGCGGAGCCCGTTGGGACAGTCGAGAAGGTTCCCACCTGCTCGGAGAGGTGTAGCAGCAACACTGAGCTTGCAAAAACAAAAGGAGGGTGGGCACCAGGAGCAATGAAGTGATTTTTAGCATCTCTGTATCTCTGGAAAGGCTTAAATCCAAATCTGAGTCAGGACCTTGAACCTGGTTTGTATTATGAACATACACAAGACCCTGGTAGTGAATGCCCAGACCAGGGAGAAGAGCAGATCCTGGGCTGGAAATACAGTGTCATGGTTGAACGGAGGAATTCAGCACTTGGAAATTGCTCAGTCCCTGCCTTATTAGATTATCTTGCTGCTCTTCCTTCCTCCACTGTAGGGTTCTTTATTCAGAATTTGCTCAAATATTTTCCTTCAGAAGATTTAATATCTCAAAGTGCAAATATCCAAACCCTGTATCATTTTGTAATTTCATACTCTGTGGTTCTTTCATATGCATATCAATCATTTGCCATCCTTTTGAAGGCTGCAGCTTGAGTAATGGAAGTGAAAGAAAACCCATTCAGTGTTGATTTTAATTGAACAAGCTCAGAAGCAGTGGGGATCCATGCCAGACGCCAGTTCGCTCTTTTTTGAAGAGTTATTACTAGAATTCTTTTGCTTCTGTGTCTCTTTTTTTTTTTTTCCAATTAGCAACTTCTCAAAAATATTAGTTATCTTATTATTTTTCCAGTTCTGCTTGTTTGGGATGCTTATGCATAGTAATCACTAAATCCTCTTTCTCCTCCTGTTCCAATGGAATATTGTATTCCTTGTCTGGGGAGCAACACTCCAGACTGCATTCTGGAGTATTTTTTGCAGTGAAAATTAACTCAATTTTGGTGCAACCTTTTCATTGTGGTTATGGCAACGGTGAGCTCCTGTATGCTCCAAACTGCAACTGTAGAGACTGTAAATATTATAAATTGAAGACTGCAAAGACTGTAAATAAAAGTTTGTTCTTTCTTCTGTGTACAAATGAGGTGTAGGGTAGCTCTTCATTCTCCCACCATGATGAGTTGAACATTAGCCCTCAGCATGTTGCTTGGATATAAGAGAGGAGATGGAATATCCAGAAGAATAATAGCTTGAATTACTGGACACTCTTTTCCATACAAAATTTGGCTTAAGGAAAAGACTGAAATCAGCAACTGGTAGAACAACATATTCCTGTCTATTATGGAAACGAGCTCTGCACATGGCTCTGACAGTGCGGAGGGAATTGGGGCCGGCTGGTGATGGAGATTTTGCTGTTTTCTACTGAGAAGTCACCTGAAGAAAGAAGGAATAAATTGTGTAAGAAAGAATTATGAATAAGGAAGAATTTTAAAAGACCCAGACCCAAAACTCCAATATGAAGAGAGTGCAAGTGTTAAGGCAGCATGTTATTAAAATCCCAAAAGCAAGAAGGAGGGGACAGGCAATGGAGGTCTTTGGCTTTAAACAGGCAGGGGTAGAGGTGCTGAGCCCTGGTGGCACAGGATTAGGTGCCCGTGCTGTTTGTCAGATGATGCCCATCCCATCTGCACGGCACCCAACACTTCTGTCTGCTGAAATAATGGAATCGCAGCATCATTTAGATTGGAAAAACTCTCTGAGAACATCGAGTCCAACCATTCCCCCAGTACTTTCAAGCTGTTCAACCATGTGTGATTGGAAGCTGCATTCAGGGATGGGCAATAATTGTTCTTCAATCCAGGAGGCTTAATGTCACCTTCAGAAAGAAATGTAGAGCTGTTTGCCCCTAAACCAGCTCATCAGACCACAGCACATCACTGCAGCCCTGGGTCCTTCCCTGGGATACACGATGGCTTTGCCTTCCACGTCCAGCTGTGCTGGGGCCTGCAAAAACACAAGTATGTCTGTTTATGGAGATGGAAAGATGGGGCTTCCCATGGTGTCAGCAGCCCTCCCCTCACGTAAGCTCTGCCCCAGCTCCATCCCACACATCAGCACTGCCTGTCAGCCGCAATGAGCCCCTGGCAGTCCTCGACTGCTCTGGCCTCTGCCTGCCTTGGGAACACCAGTCCAAGTGCCTGGAGGTGACAATGACACATGGCAGAAGGAAATGGCCTTTTGCAGGTAACAGGGTTTTTTTAGACAGGCTGATTTTCTAAATTATGACTGGGCTTAGTCTCTTTTTTATTCACAGCCCTGCAATATATCTGTTTCTTCCCGTTGTGTAGGGTCTCCATCCGTAATATTTCCTCCCACCTCTATTTCCATGCTCTGGGGGAGCTCCTGTCCCCACCAGGCCACCATGGGAGTGAGAAAACCCATTGTGTGGGGCCCAAAGCAGGCTGAAGAGAGCCCTGAGCTCGTGTGCCGGCTCCAGGGCGGGCAGAGCCTGCCCATGAGGTTTGGGCTGAGGCGGACAAGGCTCCTCGTCAGCACAGCAAACTTCTCCCAGTTGCGCCTCCAGGTTTTCCCCAGACAAAACTGTGCTCATGCAACGCAGAATTGTGGCAGGTGTGCAATCGCCGCAGGACAGTCAGTGCTCATCCGTGTTCATCCTCCAGCTCGTGTCTGACAATTAATGCACTTTATAAATAAGCCAGGTACCAACAGCTACAAGTCTTCATATAATCATGCAAGAAATTAAAAAAAATAAATCAGCACATGATTTTATTTCTCAAAGAACAAATCTGTTAAAAGACGAAGCAAACAGACACTACAATTACTGTAATCATGACTTTTAATCTAAGCTGGTTTTTGATTAAAAATGCAAAAAAGGGCACACTCCAGCTATAAAGTATTGCTTTACTTGGTTTGGTTCTACCAGATGAACTGAGTCTGTCTGAGGATAAGCCTGTCATCAGCCCCCCACCCCCTGTGGCGGTCTTGGGTGATTCACTGGCAGCATCAGTGGCAGGGTCCGGTAGTGTGGGGCTGGCACATGAAGGCCAGGGCACCAATACATGCTGGGGCTTCACCACCCACGAACGGACCCTAGGGAGAAATGTCTCACACCAGTTCACCTTAAATAAAATCCGAAGTAGTGATGAGGCTAAACCTGAGTGCCCGGGCCAGGTTTAGCACCACTTGCCCTGAGCCTCCCTGGCCAGTGAGGGTGAGAGCTGGGGGCACCAGGACAGCTGGGGACGGATCTCACCTCTGGCCTGGAGACGAGGAGACAGAGGGCTCCAGAAGGAGCAGGATCAGTCCCTGCCATTTTTTGTACAATGCAACAGCTCCCCCATCTTACAGACTAAAGAACTTAAAATGGAAAAACATCCCCAGGAAATGATCACTGGGTTAACTCCATACACTTCCCCAGTTCTTCTGGAAAGAGAGGCTGGCATGCACTAGTACCTGAGGCGTTCTTGTCTGCAAGGTGCTCCAGGGATGAGAAATCTACTTCATGCAATGTGACATTTGACATTTCGGTGATTAGGGCAGTGAATTTTCTCCTTGTAAGGATGAATAAGCATTGCTGCTTCCAGACGCTTTTTGATGAGGTACCACAGTCTCTCTTAAGGAGTACCATTTACTGTCTCTTGACATGTTTTTCACCGGGCTGTCAGAACCTGCAGTGCCTGGGCGCTGCTCCCCTGCACTGCTGCTGGTCTCCTTTAGGGTGTACACACAGCACGCGGTACCAGCGTTCGGTGCCTGGTGCGGAAGGGCGCCTGTGCTGATGGAAAACTCCGTGCTCAGTGTGGAGTGACGTTATGCCTGAACAGTTCCTGCTCCAGTCCATGGCATGGCTACCACCACCGTAGACACGGGGCATCCCACCCCTCCTGCCGCCCCGGCAGTCCAGCAGCAACTCCTGCCGCAGCTCAAAGGATGGCTCCGCTCTGTGAGGTGGGGCTGGAGAGGAGGTCTGAAGGGATGAGGGACAGGCAGCCCCCTGTGGCACCATGGGTGTGGGCGTTGTGGGCAGCAGGCTGGGTGAGCATAGCACCCTGGCGCCAGCAGCTGCAGCACGGTGGCACTGTGCCTAGGCTCCAAGTGCCACCTTCCAGAGGTGACTAAGGGTAAGAAAGTGCATAAAAGAGCTCTGTGTGTTCTTCGAACAAAGAACTTTCCTCAAGGTTTCCTTATTTCAGCAAAAAAAAAAAAAAAAAGAAGAAATAATTTTAAAATTATACCTATGAGGGGAAAAAGATTTCAGGTTAAGGAGTTACCAGCTCTATCAGAAAAAAAGCATTTTAACACTGGTTGGCGAGAGCAAGACAAAACTCCCAGCAAGGGCTTGTTCAGAAGGGTAATGGGGGAGGTGACTGAGCCCCAGCAGGAGTGAGGGTCCCCAAGGCAGGGTGAATCCTGGCCAGAGCTAGGTAGGAGCTCACCTGAGTAATTCTGAGCATTGCCAGTGCCAGGGCCATGTAGGACAGTGCTGTCCATGAGGTACGCTGCCAGGCACTGGGAATAACGATGCCAGGATGCAGACCTGCCCCTTCCCAGGGCACTGAGGTTTGTCCCAAAACAGCCTGTCCCAGGGCATTGAAGGGAGCTTTCAGGCACAGACACCACCCATAGTGTCACTGGGGGTAGCCAGGAACACCCCAGGAGAGACCCCAGGAGAGACCCCAGTGGAGGGGTGAGCAAGAGGGAGGAGAACAGCTTCAGGGTAAGACTTGTACAGCATAGCAGCCACACACTGTCACTTAGGTCTTGGTCCAGGATCAGACAAGCAGGCTTTCCATCCCAGCCATCAGTGAGCAAACCTCCTCAGCACACCCACAGTTCCCACAGTCCTAGATGCCCCAGGGGGGAGCAGTTTTCCCACTGGGTACATTAACTAGGCGGTGTTGATGTCTCAGTCTTATTGTCTCAGTCTCGCGTCCAGGAGGGATTTCAGGGTGACAAAGAAGATGCAGCAGCCCTTGCTCAAACACCTGAGGCCAGAGAGCACAGGACATTGCTTTAGCTGCAAGGCTGTGGAGTTCCTGGGCTGCGCTGTACTGGTACCAGTTCAGAGTGGTCCCGAACCAGCAACCTAAGGCGTTTTGGGCTGGATGGTGCAAACCAGTGCACCCCCCAGTACATACCAGGCTCTCAGCACAAGTTTCCACTGAGCTTCTCTGTGTTCCCATGGCCAGGGAAGCCGCACCCCGACGTTTGCCTCCTCTGCCAATGCCAGCCACACTGCTGGCATCACTGGCATGCCAGCCCCCCTGCTTCTGGGGCAGCAGAGGACTGACAGAGTGCAAATGCTTGAACCCGAAGCCCAAGACACTGGTGGATGCCAGCCAAGACCACGGATGTTTTACCAGGGAACATCTTATTGTCTCTCTTCTCTCTCCACAGGAGAGCACACTGTGAACGCCAAATCAGGGCCGAGCACAACACTGTCTCCAGCTCCAAAGGAGACCAGTGCTAGGACTGAATGTGGGGCAGAGACCACCCCAGCAAAACCAGCTGAGATGAGTTTTCCTTTGAGGGAGAGAAGATTTAGACTAATTTCCTCCTGCCAGCCTCTCTCCCCCTGTAACAGCTTGAAGCAGCTCCATGAAGCAGCAGCTGGTACTTGGAGATAAACACTAACTCAGGCCCAGCCTGGCAGCCCAGCCCTGGACAGATTCAGAGGCTGTCAGAAGGGCAGAGGATGATGTGGCTCTGGCAGCTGTGTTCCTTGCGAGAGCAGGGTCACAGGCTGCTGTGGAGACCACTTCAAAGTTCTTATGTCACATGGACAGCCCTGAGCCCAGGAATAGTGATGTGTTCCCTCTTCTCACCCTTACCGACGCCAGACACCGCATCCCAAGGCACAAAAAACTTTGTCATGGTATCAGCAGAGGCATGAGGACGGCCACTGCATCTTCTCGTTTCTGGAATGGGGCTCCTAGCACGTGCATCCCCAGCGAGAAGATGCCAGTGTACCCCGGCAGCACTGCTCCCACTGCCTCCAAGCGTGCCGAGCAGTCCATGGGTTTTCTCCTGCACCCTCAACAGCGGTGGCCATGCGGGCTGGTCCAGCTGCAGAGAGTCCCGGGGCAGTCCCGGAGGATCGGGCAACTGCCTCCCATCCCAGCGGAAGGGCGTCGGGGGAGACGGGGCCATTGCCCAGTGGTGGCAGGGCACGTGGCTGCACATCCCTCCAGGTGCGGGGTCACTGGCCGCTGACGAGGTTCGTTAATTAGCTCCCTTTCCAGTCTCTCCAGGCAGAGCTCCTCTTCTTCGGGTCCTGCAGCATGCCCGGCGTTTTCCCACAAAAGAGCATTAGAGAAGGGTGTCAGTGTTCCATAGCACGAAATGCTCTCTCCTCCCTGTTAGAGATCCAGGAGACAGGTAACGATGCAGAAATCCCCAAAAGCGCTCCAATTTACTGCCCCCAAAGATGACCCAGCCTTTCCTTCTCCTGCCAGGACCATCCCTCCTAGAAGTCCGGTGTTGCAGTTTCTGTCCTCGGACCGGCAGGGCGCGGGCAGGATGCGGGCAGCTGCGTGCCCCGAGGGTGGACAGGAGCCCTCGCCATGCCGGGCAGCGCGGAGCGGAGCTGCCGCCGCGCTCTCACCCCGCGTGGCCGCTCCGCGCCGCGGAACCGTTCCGCCGCTGCATCTACCGGATCGATCGTCAGGTCAAACTCCCGCGCACCCCCCGCAGCCGCGCCGCCCCCGCCCGCTCCGGACCCGGGGCCCCGGGCGGCGGCTGGGGGAGGGCTGTGGGGGTGCCCCGAGGGCCGCGGCCGCTCTTGGTCCCCGTCGCCACAGCCCGGCCCCGGCGTGGCGGGGCAGCCGGAGGCGTGTCCGTATCCGTGCCGGTGCCCGTGCCTGGTCCCGCCCGGCGGCGCGCAGCCCTGAGCCCGGCGCGGCG